>CM038115.1:31114539-31490637 GCA_001642375.2 Mentha longifolia
ATATACATGAAAATTATGCTATATCCATCACCTCAATCACTTTGAGCTACCATTTGGCCCAATCTTGTTTGAGGTAATATAAAGATCAATCCCAAGTGGAAATGATAATGTATAGAATGTGTAATCAAGGTCATAAAACAAGTCACATTTGGAATCATCTTTTATTTTGGGTTAAATTACATCATATTAATTCTTGAACATTGTTTTATTTCCTCTCATTCTAGTATTATGTATAACGTATCAAATTAACTCAAAACAAATACTGCTCACAGTGCGCATTGGATAAATTTAAACTTCAAATTACATAGGAAAAAACATGTGTGATAAATTCAAACATACATAGACATTTGAAATTTTCGAACTAAAAGTATTTTAGGCAACGAGCAGACCATTTGAAGGCCATCCCTAAAGAGTTATAAATTTAATTGTAAATGTTATTTTTAAAGTGCCAACAAAAAAAAAAAGAAAAAAAAAGAAAAAGTAAAAAATCTATAAATGGAAGCTAAATTATTACAATGATAGATCATAAGCAATTGTCAAAAGAAGAGGGGCACGCCAAGCAATCATTTCATCCTTTAAAATGCAAAGGATTTGTGAATTTCTGTGTCAAGAATTCTGCAAATTCTATAGGTTCATGATAATGGATCTTAAAAATGGAAGTAAAAGTAATCTTCTTTAGCCGATTTGTATAAGAAGATAAATTTTTTCGACATTAATAATCTATTTTCTACTTTTGAATTGGACCCATAACACATGGCCAGGGTAGTTAAAAATGTGGCTCAAATAATTTATTTATTTACACTTATGGTGGTCCAATTTCTATAATATATGATAGTCTTTAAATCTTTTCTTACTTTGCATCTCTGGATTTCAGCTTTTCTTTGCTATCTTAGCGTTTAATGTACTTGTTTATGGGCTTCTTCATCACCTCTATATCTCCTGCTTTTTGGCTATAGATATATTGTAATATCATTGATATCATTTTTGAATATAAGGGCGTGTCATTTTATATATATTAAAATTTGTGGTTAGCAATTTATAGAATATATTTAGTAAAAACTAAGATGTTACGGGCAACTGAGACTAATTAAACTTCTCTCAAATTTTTTTTTTTTTTTTTTGTAATTCTAATAACAAAGTAAAATATACTTAGGTAACATATAAGATACTCATGATCTTATTCCGACAAGTATTTTCTTGAAAATGTTCAAATCTTATAAATCACTAAAAATAATAAAATAATTTTCAAAGCAACATAGTTTTTAGAATCTTAAAACAAAAAAAAAAAAAAAGTTTTTAGAATCTTGAATGAAGCTTCATAGCCACTAACTAAGCACATGGCTAGAAAATATAACCCTACATAACCTGCTAATATAAAAATATGATTAATATATTTAACCATGGCTTAACCTGCTAATAGAAACATATAAAAATATGATTAATATATTTAACCATGGCTTACCTGTTGTCCCCAAAAGCTGCTACACCACAACCAATAAAGCCTACTTCATTCGATTAAAAACCCTAACTCTTAAAATAAAATTAAATACTTTTGATTAGTACTAAAAAACATTAATACTTTTAATTACACTTTTAAAATTATAACTTTAAGAGAGACCAGAGGCAGCCAAGCACGAAATAAGTCAATCTTTTGTCGAAGGATTAGCAGACCATTAGGGTCTATTTTGTGACCTAATCTTACTTAAACTTGTACTTTGTGCTGTTAATTAAGAATATGATTATTGGCCCTCATTTTATGATTCTTTTCACACTGATTAAGCCTAAATTTCAAATCACGTATCTTATTTTTAGTACCGATCGCGAGTAGGTTTTAATGATTTTTTCTGATTTTGATTCTCTCACTCTCTTGGCTTGACGTGGGGTTGGCCCGAAAATTTGAGAGCTCTACTTGCAAATGTAATAGTAGGGGTGACAAAGTTGGCCGGGCCGGCCCGGTGGCCCAGCTTGGTTTCAGGCTGGGTAGTGTATTAGGACTGATGGGATTTAGGGCCGGGCCATACTGCCCAAAAATGATAAAGAAAAGTCCGGCGGGCTTGCCCTGCCTCGGTAATTTTTACACTAAAAGGACAATTTTGGGCCGGCCTGGTAAAAATTCGTGAGGTCTTAAGCTTGCTTGATTTTAACCAAAAGCCCGGTCAGGCCCACTGGAGTATTATTATATATATTTCTACCATATAAATATATTAAAACTCGTGTCGACTCTTCATATGCAAATTTTTAGTGGACAAATAGAGTGTTAAATTTGGAGTAAAACTATCAATTTTTTTTGGAGCGAGCCCTCATCGGGCCAAGAGAGAGAGAGGATCAAAATCCGAAAAATTTAATACTCAATTACAAGACTCGTGATATTTCGATAGGGTGGTTATGTTAGTGAAGTTGTGATTAGAGTATGATTGTAATTTCATTAGGCCTAACGTAGTTATATTGAACCATGCATTAATCATAGATTGGTGTTGGATTAGGTTAATGAATTGTTGGAATAATTTCCAAAAGATATATGCTACCCTATAGGCTATAGCTATCACTCTAGCTAGTTAGGTCTATAGATCTATGGACCATTCTATAAATATAAGTATATATGTTTTACTTTCCTCCCACTTATTTATGTCGCAAATTCTCGGCCCATGCATGAAATCTATAATATTGTACGTTTTCTTCTCAAGAATCCACATTTTGATAGTTTTTTACATTGTAGCCATGCAAATTTTATTTCTTAAAGAAATAGACATGCATGGTTGTCATATTTCATAATTTAATCATATTCCATTCGTTTCTTTTTCAGATTTAATAAGATTGTAGTTTAACATTTATAAATATTCATGTTTATCTTCCGAAATTGGAGCTGTAAAGATATTACAGTACATCAAAATTTGTATTAAAAAAAGGTACATTTTGATGATAGAATATACTCCCTCTGTCCATGATGCATATGTTTATAATCTTTCGACGTGTATTTTTATGTGTCGAAAAATTAATATTAAGATAAAGTTTAGGTCTCACTTAATATTATACATTAGACCGAAAATTTATCGCAACATCCACTTTGCACATTGCAATATGTGTTACATTGAAAGATTATAAATAGATATATTATTGATAGATGAAGTATTTAATAGTGGTAATAAGGGGTTGACTTGGGGCACATTTAATTTGCATGATATATTTCACAGGTTTGTATTTTTTTTTAATGAACCCCTAGTGTTCTAGCGCTTGCCTTTGTTGAGCACTGTTACAAAAACTAATCACAAAAAAAAAGGTGATGTTTATAAAATAAATTAATATCTAACACTACAAATTGCTACAGTAAATCAATAATTGAGGTGCATAAGATGACAAGAAGGTTTTATCACAAGACAATTGTCATTGTAAACAAACAATCCTATTTATTATCATGATCCCGTGCTTGCCGCTTTAAAGTATAATGTACTAGTAACTAGTGAATAAATTTTGGCTTATTGATTTGAATATATCACAATTAATTTTATAATAAACTCGTGTCTTATGTGATTAATTAGCAAATTACTGCACATAAGTAAAGTATATTAAAAAAACAAAAAGTAAAGTATATTGTACCATTAATATATTTAATCTACAAATTAAACTGTAGTTTGTAGGATTAAAACTTCAAATATATACTCTTTTTTTTTCAATCATGAATGTGGTTTGCAATGCATAAAGTCCGGATCAGAATCCTTGATGCCCTTTAATAATTGGTACTCCGTATATCAATATTTGGAATTAATCGCAATTTATATATAATCGATGTGACTCTGCCTAACTAGAATTGTTCTTCACCTTTGAGCACATGTGTTGTTCCCTCCAATTATACTACATGCTTAATAGTAACATTTAGAAACTATAAATGAAATCGACTAGGAAACTACTAATCTATATGAAACAACAACATACTAACTATAAACTAATATATAGCCAATAACGATATATAGGCTTCATAAACATTAGACATATGCTTAAATAGCCATGAATTATAGCTTGGAGAACATGATATTAATCCTAAAAATTAAGTATATGTCTCATGCTTATTCATCCAAAATAATCAACTAAATAACTCATTTCCTTAGTTTGTATTTTATTTTAGAATCACGAGTAAAAAAAGAATAAAATACCCATGCAATTTGTGTAACTAAATTTCACAAAACCCTTTTTTTTGTAATTTTCTAAATTCGCACACAACGCTATGCGTTTTTCAAAACTTGTAGGAAACACTATTGTGTTTTTCGAAGATAGTTTGGGGGGGGGGGGGGTGAGTTTTTAACGCAATTTTAATTTCTTTAAGTTTCTGTAGTACATATTATCGCGTTGTAATTTCAAAGCATGTGTAAACTTTCTTACAATTTTGTATCGTTTATGTGTCAAATAGGCTTACAAGTTACATAAAATATTAACTTCAAAAACAATACTCCAATTTTCCTTAAATTAATATTACAAGCTAAGAGAGAGGTGTTGAGATGAGGGTTTTTTCTTCTTTTTTTTTCTTTTTCTTTTTTTTAAGAACAAAAGATGTTGAGAATTGCGATGTTACATGCAAAAGGAATGGAAGAAAAATACAAGGATTAGATTGGTGAAAGTTTAGGGCGATGTTTGGTTTGATTACGCTGCTCAACTAAAAACAAACAAGGCAAGTCCGCATCAGTGCGTAAAATCTATGCATGGATTTCAGATTCGTTGCATTTTTAGTTGACGTGCCAAACGAGACTTTATTGTTTTAGTATCATTTAACTATAGAAAGGGGTCGGAATTGAATTATTGAGAAAATGAAGGGCCTCTAGGGAAATATCACAAGTAGAGAAAGCGATATATGTCTAACTTAAATTGTAGAGTCTATTATCATGTGTGACACTATTGCTGGACTATTTTGGAGTTTTTGTATTGTCATTATTCCAATTTCCTACGACTTTTGCTGCAATTATTTAATGAACTTTGAATTCTTCAGTTTTTTTTTTAAATAAATAAATAAGTTGGACGTATTTTTTATGTTTCATTGCATTCAATTCAATTTGCATGAAAACGAAGTATGAGACGTAGCGCAAGTGTAACATACAAATCTCATGCCGAATAAAATTAATATCGATATATTTTTTTTCTAAATCTAACTGATAATTATGTTTAATGGCCAAAAACATCCACACAAGCGGACACCAAAAAATAGTACCGATAAATAATAGGTTTATTTCTAAATATCTATATCGATAACAAAAATAACCATACAATGACAAAATATAAAGACTCTTGATTAGTTTTATAAGGTGTTATTTTCTTGTTTTAAATAAAAGAAAACAACGTTCTCGAGTTTTGAGTACCATCTTGAGTGCATGAGTATGTAGTGTTGTAATTTAAAATATATATTCCACCATTCCATTCTTAAGGAGCCCATTTAATTGAAATTGAATCGATTATAATATCCAAACGATTCCTTATAAGCGAAAAGAAGAAGTATCTATATATATATGAAAGTTCTATTTACTTTGACATAAAAAAGAAGTGTAATTATAGCTGTCACATTGTTGGGCCGAGCCCGACGAGCTTTTGACTTAAAGATGGTTGGCACGGCCCAAAACCTATTAGGCCTAAAAACTTAGGGTGTGTTTGGTGAATAAGACGAACCAAGATGAGAGAGATCATCTTGGTTCATCTCACTGTTTGGTAACCAACTAAAATAAACTGGAGGACCCGAGATGAATACAAAGCCCGTTGATATTTCACTATTCCGCCTTGTTTAGTCATCTCACGTTTTTGGTCGGATGAGTTAAACTCATTGAAACAGTAACACAACACTTTCTCTCTCTTACTATTTTACCCTTATGTATTTATACGATTTCAAATAATAATAATAATAATAATAATAATAATAATAATAATATAATAATAAATAAATAATAACAATAATAGTAATAATTATAATAATAACAAGAATAATAATAATAATAATAATAAATAATAATGTAATAAAATAATAATAATAGTAATAGTAATAGTAATAGTAATAATAATAATAATAATAATAATAATAATGTAATATAATAATAATAATAATTATTATTATTATTATATATAATAACAAGAATAATAATAATAATAATAATAAAAATAAAATAATAATAAATAATAACAATAATAGTAATAATTATAATAATAACAAGAATAATAAATAATAACTCAATAATAATAATAATAATAATAATAATAATTATTATTATTATTATTATTATTATTATTATAATAAATGGTACTATTTAATGCAGAAAAATGATATATTATTCCCCCAATGGTGGACACTTTTGTTGTTTTTTTTATTTGATTTTTTTTTTAATGTCTATCGTTGTTTTATATTCTAGTGGCATAAATTAATATAGAAGTACAGTAAAACCTCCTTATAGTAATACTCTCTATATAGAAATAACCTCCCTATAGTAATAAAAATATGGTCCCGACTCGGGACCCGTTATATTTAAGAATAACCTCTACATTGTAATAAAGCATATTTTTCGGTCCCGTCTTAAGGATTTATGCCTCCATATAAGAATAAATCACAATTATATATAAAAATATATATAATACCATTACACAAAATTTAAATGACATAAAATATTTATTTATGGTTGATTGTGAGAATATTTTAATTTTATGGTTGTCACTATATCCTTCAATTTGCGTGTACGTAATAACTTATCTACATATACACCCTATTGTTGAAGCCAAAAGGATTCCAACTTAACAAGGTGAATGCATAGTTTAGTCAAATTTATATTAATTAAGTACATGAATATGCTAAATATATCTATGTGATATAATATTTAATTGAATATTTTTTATAAAAATAAATTAATTTTTGTATGTAAAACTCTACATAAGAATAACCTCCCTATAGTAATAATTTTTTTCGGTCCCGACGATATGACTGTATAGAGGTTTTACTGTAATTGAGTTTTGATTCTTATTTATTTTGTAGATTTGATGATTTATATACTAATTTCTATGATATTAGAATATAAAACAACAAAAATTAAAAAAAAATAATATCAAATCAAAAAAATGATAAAGATACCCACGAAATTGTCCATTATTGGGGAAGTAGCATGTCATTTCTCGTGCAATGCATTATACTTTGGCAAACGATCATGTCCTTCAAAATCTTGAAGAGTTTTGACCTTTTATGTTTGAAAATTTTGCCTTAAGGGCATACTTGTCTTTAACCAAAAATTTGCCATCTCAATATAAATTTAATTTATATGTAAGTGTACAAGAGGCATGTCAGCTATCATTAAAACCCACTTTATTTAACATGCTTTTGCCAGAACCATTTAATTTTGTTTAAAGAGTACCCAAATAAAATAATCATAATACTAATTCTGGTGTTATTATTCCTGTATTCGTTGGATTGTTTAGTACGTGCGCTTTCTATTTTTTATTTATTTATTATTTTTGTTGTTGTTGTATCAAATCAAATACGGAGTAAATTAATAAACCGAGGAGGAAGAAACCGCATATTTTGCTTCTTTATTCACTTTTGTCCTTGGTGGTTTATTATCCTCCTTTGTATTCTACAGTATTAATTTTTCGCCTCTTGAACTTTTATCTTTATTTATCTTTGACCCCGTTTTCATTCTTTTTTAATCCCTCCATATACGGAGTACTGTACTTAATTACGTACTCCCTCCTATTCAATATGTAAGTCGTTTGTTTATCTTTGTTTTTTTTTATTTTGTTAGTCGTTCTATTTTTTTTAGCCCAAAATGACCTTTTGTTTCAACTTCTCATTAATTGGTTTCAAGGCATATTAATTTTCAAAGCATATTAGTGTAGAAAAAGACGAAGTGAACTTTTTCTTTTCTTTTCGTCTACCAAAAAATAGTGTGGAACTCGAGATATCATTTATATCACTTATGAAGGTTAAATTAGAAAAAATATTTTTTTCTTAATATTAGTGTCCATGCTTAGGACGACTAACAAACAGAATAGGAGGGAGTATTTTCTTACATCCATTTTTTCTTATGAAAATAAAGAAATAAAATAAAAATGTTCAAGATACATTTGGGCAAAATTCATATTTCTACAGTACAAAGAAAAAGGTAAGATAATTAAAAGGCACATGTAGACAAAATTCCATATTTTTTTTATTTGAAACACTTCTACTAATATTATTGATCCAATCCATACCCTAAATAGATTTTGGGTGCTAAATCACAAATACACTCACACGGGTGTATTTTTTTCTGTGTCAAAAAATGAATGTCAAGATAAAATTTAAATTCCATTTAACATAATGTATTATGCACTACATAAAGTAAGGGCATCCACAGTACGTTGAGCTCTCAGGCCACCGAGACCCCCTGCGAGCCCCTTTGTGCTGCCGAGCCTTGGAGAGAGTCCGAAGGGCTCGTTGGAGCGAGACAACGAGAGAGCCCCAACGGTGACATCATAATGATGTCAAAATGTTTTTTTTTAATTTGAATATTCGGTAAAAAAAATCAAAATTCAAAAGTACCATTGGGGCATGAACGGTCATGTGGCCAATTTTTTTTATTATTTTTATTTTTTATTTTTTTATAAATACTATGCTCCCTCATTTAAATTTCACACCTTCTAATCAAAATCATCCTCATTTTTTACATATCTATCCTCAATTTTTCCATGTTTCTCTTCAAAAATTTCATAAATTTAACATGTATTCATCAACCTCTTCAAGCGACTCCACTCCTCCGACGAAATAAACACTATGTTCGAACAACTTTAAAAGGGTTCGATCTTATTACGAAAATAAGTCAAGCGAAGAAGAAGAAGAAGAAAGCCTCCGAACCGAAGCGCCAAAAAAGAGTTCCAAACAAGCAATACATTGATCGAGAGCCCCAAAGATAGTCTGTGTAATGGAGGCAATTTTGGGATGAGGCTCTCTCCACCTGAAAAGCGAGAGAGAGCCCCATGTTGGGGCTCAACACTGTGGATGCTCTAATAATACACTATATTAAGTGTAATTTAAACTTTATCGTAATATTCACTTTTCATCACATTGCAATATGTGCTGAAAATTTTAAACATGCATATCATGAACGAAAAGAATATATAAATAGAATAATACTCAATTGGTATAGGATATAGATAATTGTCAAAGACAATCAAAACCTGAGTTTCAAAATGATACAATCACATACACTAATCATGTTTTCTTTATGTTATTAACTCCCTTATTCTATAGATGCACAAAATATTCCCTCAAAAAAAAAAAAAAAAGCACAAAATATAAAAATAGATAATTGTAAATGTGGATGCCTAGATACTAACCCTTCTCTGCAAAATACAAAGCTAGTAGACATTATAGACAACTACTCATAAACAAAATGTGGAATTTAATGTTTTTTGTTTTTCATAAATTTCATCAAAACCATAATTAGACAAACTTATCAATAAACCCATGCCACATAACTGAAAAATCAATCCCGACAATCTTAAATTTCAATCCTAATTATTTGTTAATAGCATGTGACATACTAATGAATTTTATTCATGAATTCTCTTGAACTATTTTGCTCGATTATTGTCGTATGGAAAAAAACAAAAATATTAAATATGTATCCATTTTAGACGATAAATGCCAGGATTGATTAAATTTCCTCCATTTGTGCGTGTGTGTGTGTGTGTGAGTGAGAGAGAGAGAGAGAGAGAGAGAGAGAGAGAGAGAGAGAGAGAGAGAGAGAGAGAGAGAGAGGGAGAGTCCAAACGGGATTCCTCCAACATCTTTAACTATAACGCAGGTGAATGGTTTGGTTAGGTTGCAGAATATATTTAATGCAAAAAATTATAGCTCCACTTTTTTAAAAATCTTACGTATTTTAAATTTGTTAGTGAGTTTTCTATTTCTATTTTAAATTTAACTAAAGGAAAAACGGGGGAGAACCGGAGAAGGAAGAAATCTCATTGAGCACCCCAAATCCGGGAACTAATTTAACCTTTCGCATTATTTTAATTTTATAACATTAAATGAATATTCTATTCTTTTGTGTAAATATTTTAACCAGTTGAGCACTATTCAAATAAAATATCATCATCTAATAAATTTAAATTATAAATTACATCTCCGAACTAAACATCAATAACCAAACAAAAGAGACTATTGTCGCCATAGTTTATAAGTTCTTTAGAGTAATTTAAATTAAGTTTTTTTTTTATCTCATAATATGTCACTACCCCAAACTCCACCTTACTCCCAATCCTAAAAAGCTTGATCTCATTTCCTCTCTCCACCTTTAAGCTTTCCAACGAATCATGAGAAAGTGAATGCAAATAATTACACATGCTAAAATTGATAAAATTCACCCATCAATTTTATGCAAAAATAATTTACTCAAAAACAAATCAAGATGTCCCTTTTCTCATCTCCCCAAAAAATTCCAAAATATCAAAACCACCCACAGCCGCTCAAAGAAATTGACAGTGAGATTAAAAAATAAAATAAAATAAAATATTTTTCTCACAGAGTGATAGCCTCTCTCTCACATATATCAATGTCTCAGATTCCCTTTAACTCGGACTTGACCCTTTTTACAAAATTAACCATGGTTAATTTTTAATCACCCCCCACCGCTTCCCCTCTATAAAACTAAACTAACCAACCAACTCCTTCTCCCTCACTCTCACTCTCTACACTTCCTTTGACCACTGGTCTTACATGTGCCCACACTTTTCTTTCTCTTTCCGGCAAAACCCAACTCCATCCCTCTCCATCTCTCTCTATCCAACGCATTCACACACACTGCTAAACCTTTTTACCTCACTTCAGTATCGACTTTACTCCCCCTTGATAGTTTTTCGGATCTCAAGTTTTCTTTTCAAGATTCCTTTCGTGGTATATATGCTGAAAGCGGAAGGACCCATGAGGAGGAATGGCGCCATGCATCGCGCGCTAACGATCGGCATTTGACGAGCTCGAGCTGGGTTCGTCGCCGGCGAAGAAGAGCTAGCTGGTTATTTTTGAAAGACTCGATTTTTTTTTTTTCTATTTTTAAATTTTTGTGCTGCTGAAAAATGGCGGAGGCGGCGGACGGGAAAGCAATACCGGAGTCGGAGAAGAAGAAGGAGCAGACCCTGCCGTTCTACCAGCTCTTCTCGTTCGCTGACAAGTACGACGTCGTGCTGATGATCGCCGGCAGCCTCGGCGCCGTCGTGCACGGCTCCTCCATGCCCGTTTTCTTCCTCCTCTTCGGCGAGTTGATCAATGGCTTCGGCAAGAACCAAATGGATTTGCACAAGATGACCCATGAAGTTTCCAAGGTTTATAATTATTTACTAATTTATTAATTTATCAATTCATAGCTTGATTTTACGAAAGCATCGTTGATCAGATCTGACGGTCGAGATTTGCTCTTTTGTTTGATGCAGTTCGCTCTCTACTTCGTGTACCTCGGACTCATAGTCTGCTTCTCCTCCTACGCAGGTGAGATTCGTGATCTGAGATTGAATCGAAACTCCATTTTTCTTGAATTTAGCAATTTCTTTATTTTCTTGATATAAGTGGGGCTATTATTTTATTTCCTTTGCTACTGTGTGTGTGTGTGTGTTAGCCAGTTCAATTCGGATCAGTCGCACGTGGTCCGTGGACCGTCCCTTTGTCTTGATCCTCTTCACCTGTCTAAATCTTGAATTTCATTTTCCCCTATTTTATTTATTATATTATCTCACCACACATCTCCATCAATGCTGATACTCAAGAATTTAATGATCCCATTTCTTACTTTTCTGGCCTTGATTAATCCATACTCATCATGTTTGGTATATCTGTGCACTTGTTTCTCTCATTCTTCCTCATTTTGTTTGAATTACGTTTGAAGATTTTGTTCTTTGTATGTCTTAAAAAAAACAGAAATTGCATGCTGGATGTACACTGGTGAGAGGCAAACTGGTACATTGAGGAAGAAGTATTTGGAGGCTGTGTTGAAGCAGGACGTCGGATTTTTCGACACCGATGCTCGGACTGGGGATATAGTTTTCAGTGTTTCAACTGATACTCTCCTTGTTCAAGATGCCATTAGTGAGAAAGTATGTTCATAATTTTATCTCTTTATGCATTTACTGTGTTTCTAACGGTAGGAATTGATACTATAATCTAATGATGCATTAAAGAAGGAAAAGGGCATCATCTAACGTTGCTTGGGCTTTTAATGCAGTTCTGCGATTTTAAATTTCAATATTTTTTACATGTGAAGCTCATGTTAGCTGATTTTTGTTGATTTTTTACCATCTTTCTTTTCTGCTGGTTGGTTGTAAAAATCTGAGTGACTTTACTGCTTCTTTAGACCGTAGACTGACTCCATTCTTGAATGCATTAAAGATTAATTATCTCAGTAGTTTTTTTCTACTTCTTTTAACTAGTGAATTTGGTGTTAGTTTTAATGATTGAGGTCCTTTTTGTGCTTGGGCTGGTTCTAGGTTGGAAACTTCATTCATTATCTTTCAACTTTCTTGGCTGGACTCGTGGTTGGTTTCGTATCGGCATGGAGACTAGCTCTACTGAGTGTGGCTGTGATTCCGGGAATCGCCTTTGCTGGTGGTTTGTACGCGTATACTCTCACTGGACTCACGTCCAAGAGTCGAGAGTCCTATGCAAGTGCTGGTATAATTGCTGAACAGGTGAGCTTGTGGCAGAATCATTGCTTTTAGTTCTTTTAATCTCGGCTTTTTTAACGTGCACAAGCCATATTTCTTCTATGGAAGTCATAGTCTAGCCCTCATTATGCTTTACTAAAGTCGGAATGATGGTATAGCATTTGTTGCTATAAAAGGTTCTTTCCTTCATGATTTTCAAAATTCAACCCACTTTTCTCATATCGGCTTTCGGTGTATCCCCTTTTTAAAGAGTAGTGGAAATGCTGTAATGTGAAAGGCTTTGTTTGTTTGGAGACGAAAATGGTGATCTTAAACCAACTACTTGACTAGTATTATTTTTCTCGAACTGCAGTCCATTGCACAAGTTAGGACAGTTTACTCCTACGTTGGCGAGACCAAAGCCCTCGGTGCATATTCAGACTTGATCCAAAACACATTAAAATTAGGGTACAAGGCTGGAATGGCTAAAGGACTTGGATTAGGATGTACCTATGGGATAGCTTGCATGTCATGGGCTCTCGTTTTCTGGTATGCCGGTGTTTTTATCAGAAATGGTCAAACTGATGGGGGGAAAGCGTTCACTGCGATCTTTTCAGCTATTGTTGGTGGAATGTAAGATACATTTCTTGAACTACCTCTTGATTTTTTCTAAGAGTTGAGGGATCTGATAATTTGATTCTTTCAGGAGCTTGGGCCAGTCTTTCTCGAACCTTGGAGCGTTCAGCAAAGGTAAAGCTGCTGGATTCAAGTTAATGGAAATAATCAGGCAAAAACCGACTATAGTTGACGACACGTGTAATGGGAACTGTCTGAGTGATGTTAGAGGAAACATTGAGTTCAAAAATGTGACTTTTAGCTATCCGTCTAGACCCGATGTGATCATCTTCAGAGACTTCTCCATCTTCTTTCCTGCTGGAAAAACAGTTGCCGTAGTTGGTGGTAGTGGTTCTGGGAAAAGCACCGTCGTCTCCTTGATAGAAAGATTCTATGATCCTAATCAGGGTAAGTTTTATAAGCTTCTTTCGATTCTTGAATCAGTACAAAAAAGTATATAAATAATAATACCATTCGACTAATTTCTTTTGCCTTGTAAAAATCGATAGGAGAAATCTTGCTGGATAATGTTGACATCAAGACACTGCAGCTAAGGTGGCTGCGCAATCAAATTGGATTAGTGAACCAAGAACCTGCACTCTTCGCAACCACGATTCTCGAGAATATTTTCTATGGAAAACCGGATGCAACCATGGCAGAAGTCGAAGCTGCTGCATGTGCTGCTAATGCACACAGCTTTATCACTCTACTTCCTAAGGGTTACAACACTCAGGTCTGATTTCATCCTTAATTTCATCATTATGTTATTATTCGACTCTAGTGCTAAATTGCCGCGTTCCTTGAATTCGTTTCTAGGTAGGGGAGCGTGGGGTCCAGCTCTCTGGAGGGCAGAAGCAGAGAATAGCCATTGCAAGAGCTATGCTCAAGGACCCTAAAATCCTTCTTCTCGATGAAGCCACTAGTGCACTCGATGCAAGTTCCGAGAGCATAGTTCAAGAGGCTCTAGATCGTCTCATGATTGGGAGAACTACGGTAGTCGTAGCTCACCGCCTCTCAACAATTAGAAACGTCGATTCCATAGCAGTTATTCAGCAGGGGCAAGTTGTCGAAACTGGAACACACGAAGAACTGATCTCCAAAGCTGGTGCCTATGCATCCTTAATCAGATTCCAAGAAATGGTGGGGAACAGAGATTTTTCGAATCCTTCAACTCGTCGCACACGCTCAACACGCTTGAGTCATTCATTATCAACAAAATCTCTTAGCCTCCGATCCGGGAGTTTGAGAAACTTGAGCTATTCCTACAGTACGGGTGCTGATGGCCGTATAGAAATGGTGTCGAATGCTGAAACTGACCGGAAAAATCCGGCCCCTGCTGGCTACTTCTGTCGTTTGCTTAAACTTAATGCTCCCGAGTGGCCTTACTCGATAATGGGAGCTATAGGGTCGGTTCTTGCAGGTTTCATTGGCCCAACTTTTGCTATAGTAATGAGTAACATGATCGAGGTATTCTACTACCAGAACCCTACTGCCATGGAGCGAAAATCGAAGGAGTACGTCTTCATCTTCATTGGTGCAGGCCTTTATGCTGTTGCTGCATATCTCATTCAGCACTACTTCTTTAGTATCATGGGTGAGAACCTCACCACAAGAGTTAGGAGGATGATGCTTGCAGGTATTATTTCAAATCACCACGCTAAAATTTCAATAACTTATCGACACGTTCTATCTCGGTGCAAATTTAGCATCATGATATTAAATTATACTTATATCTTTTTTCACAGCTATTTTGAGGAATGAAGTTGCATGGTTCGACGAGGAAGAAAACAACTCGAGTCTCCTCGCAGCCCGCCTAGCCACGGATGCTGCGGACGTAAAATCGGCAATCGCAGAGAGGATCTCGGTCGTGTTGCAGAACATGACGTCACTTCTCACTTCATTCATAGTTGCCTTCATTGTTGAATGGAGGGTTTCACTCCTAATCTTGGGCACCTTCCCTCTTCTAGTCCTAGCAAACTTTGCTCAGGTAAAATATTCAATAAAAATTGTATCTTTTCTTTTTCTTCCCATTCTTGGCATCATAGTGTTTGAAGGTCAATCATCAAGGCTATAGTGGTAAAAACACTGTCTTAAATATTTAAACTGACCTATAGTGGAGATAGTATTTGAATCTTGGAATCCCAATTCACAGTTTTCTTGAAACTACATGACAAGAAAATAAAATACAAACGTGGAATGGTGCTCCACACGTGCTTCCTTTAAGCCCGCTGTATGACTCCTTGAAACTCGCACAGTAGAAAACTAAACATAAAAGAAACAAAAAATATATATAATGAAGAGAGAGAGAGAGGAGAGAGGAGTGGGAAAGAAAGAAAGTATGTGAGGATTCTATTATTTCATCAACTCCAAAGTGACTGAGAAAGTGTGCAGGTTTCTGATCTGAGTCATATATGGGATTAGCAGGCTTTGTTGAATTCATTCAATTATTTGCGTCTCATATTTTACTGTTTACCTTTTACTGTAGCAAACTTGGAGCTTTTTTAACCATGCTCTGGCATTTATATATAGCAGTGATCGCCAGTTTTATGTCTCTGAATTTCTGGGGCCCAACTTCCATTCTAGAATGGCAGGGTGTTTGAATATGTGTTCATCTTCCACTCCTATTCACTATTTCATGCCAGAGATTCTTATCCCGTGATCACATTTTACTTTATCATTTCAACAACAATATAATTTCTTTTCTTTTCTTTTTTTGATTTTGTCTTTTTTGTTTTTTTTTTTGAATTCATTGCCTTTTGATTTAGTGTCTGTTATTTTGGCTCTTTTTAACTAGAAGTTACATAGTTAGTTGAAGTGATTAGTACATAATCTTATTTTGAAAAAAGGTTGATGATTTCTTGAGTTCTGAGTTCATGAATGTGGATTATATTAATTAACTGTTTCCGTTTTTAAAAACTGCTGACAAAAATTCTTGCTCTTGAATATTGCAGCAACTCTCTCTCAAAGGGTTCGCCGGAGACACGGCCAAGGCACACGCGAAAACGAGCATGATCGCAGGGGAAGGAGTAAGCAACATCAGAACCGTGGCCGCATTCAACGCCCAAGAGAAGATCCTCTCTTTATTCTGCCACGAGCTACGTCTCCCCCAGCGTCGGAGCCTCGCACGCAGCCACTTCTCCGGTTTCCTCTTCGGCCTCTCTCAGCTAGCTCTCTACGGATCCGAAGCTCTCATCCTGTGGTACGGGGCCCACCTCGTGAGCAAAGGCGTCTCCACCTTCTCCAAAGTCCTCAAGGTGTTTGTAGTCCTAGTCATCACGGCGAATTCCGTTGCCGAAACTGTGAGCCTTGCCCCTGAAATCATTAGGGGCGGAGAAGCTGTTGGTTCTGTCTTCTCGGTTCTCGACCGGCCCACGAGGATTGACCCGGACGATCCTGAGGCAGAACAAGTAGAGTCGGTCCGCGGCGATATCGAGCTCCGCCACGTCGACTTTGCATACCCATCCCGTCCGGATGTGATGGTGTTCAAGGACCTGAGTCTGCGGATCCGGGCCGGACAGAGCCAGGCGCTCGTCGGAGCGAGCGGGTCCGGAAAGAGCTCGGTGATCGCGTTGATCGAGAGGTTCTACGATCCTCTCTCGGGAAAAGTCATGATTGACGGGAGAGACATCCGAAGATTGAACTTGAAATCTCTCCGCCTCAAGATCGGGCTCGTGCAGCAGGAGCCCGTGCTTTTCGCATCGAGCATTCTTGACAACATCGCGTACGGGAAGGACGATGCGACAGAGGCGGAGGTGATCGAGGCCGCACGCGCGGCAAACGTGCACACGTTCGTGAGCGGACTTCCCGAGGGTTACAAGACACCCGTCGGAGAACGGGGCGTGCAGCTCTCGGGCGGACAGAAGCAACGTATCGCGATCGCTCAAGCCGTGCTCAAGGATCCGTCCATCCTTCTCCTCGACGAGGCCACGAGCGCTCTCGACGCGGAGTCGGAGTGCGTGCTGCAAGAAGCTCTTGAGAGGCTGATGAGGGGTCGAACTACGGTGCTCGTCGCCCACCGCCTCTCGACCATACGTGGGGTGGACAACATCGGCGTGGTGCAAGACGGTCGCATTGTCGAGCAGGGTAGCCACAGCGAGCTCATTAGCCGGCCGGAGGGCGCCTACTCAAGGCTAATCCAATTGCAACACCATCGCATATGAGAGAGAGTGAGGGAGGGAAAAGTAAAAGGAGAAAAAGAAAAAAAAAAAAAAACAACATTGCCCAAATCATTAACCCCTTTTTTTTCATTTCCTTTTTTCAAAATTTGTTTTGTAATGGTATGTTAGGTGTAGATATTGTGATGTGAAGTTTGTATTTTCCCGAATGACCACTCCATTCCTTGTGGAGACTACTTGTGTGCTATAACGAATATGAACGATTAAATCCACGATCCCGACTAAATCCATATACATGTTCTTCATTCTGTCACGAGCTCGTCTACCGTCTAATACGTTCGAGGAAAAAACGATGCGTTTTCGGATCGAACGAGGGCCGGCACGAACTATCTCATGGCTCCACAAGTTCTCTAGGGCACAATGGCCGCGATCACGTGCTTAACATATGATAGAACAAAGAAAAAGAGATGTCTTTAAGTTTTATGAACAAAAGCAGCAGACAATGGTGACAGATTCTTACATTGTTAATAACTTCATTCATAAAAAAGTTAGAATGCTACATGTGAGTATGAATGTGGTAAAGGCAAGATGGAAAATGACCAATGAGAGGACAGAAGGACATTAGTGTTTTTTTTTTTTTTCAAAGTAAAATTGACTGTTTAAAATTTATTAATTAATAAATAAAGGAGCAGATCCGCGGCCTATTGAATTGTAAAAAATGGAGAGTAAAATTGGGGGCCCAATGGCCCACTAATATTTGATAAGTCAGACGTAGGAAATTTTATTCACCACTATTATTTTTCTTTTCCTAAATTCATCTTTATAAAAAATGAGTGGAGATTTTTTATAAAGATGTAACATGATAATAGTATTTTATTTAATTTCGAATATATTTAAAGAAAATAGTAAGTGTATAGAATTTCCCATGAGATTAGGGTTCATCTAGAAAACGAAAAATAATTGAGTTTCGCATTGGGTTGGCCCACCTCTTAAAAAAATTGGTACACTGCCTGCTTTTTCCACATGATGGTAGTAAATTGCATTTCTTTCCTCCTTAATTTTTGTTTTTAAAAACATAAATGAGGTAACGATATGACCTAAAAAAAAATAAAATAAAAATTGAGAGAGGTTACAATATATAGGCATATTTTGTCAAATCATGGGTGGATAGTATATATTTGCATAGTTATTGAGGGGTGAAATTATTATTTATATTATCTAGTGCAAAATTAATTGTTACATATTTTTTAGCCGAAATGTCTCGTGAAAGAATGTTGATAATTGAAAGGAACTATCGATGATGATTGGGGACAATTCACATGGATAATTTGTGAAAAGTTGGAGGAGGTATTGGGCCAATCCCACTTTTAGCTGTTTATTAATATATATCCATTTAAAGCTCAACTTTATTCTTTAGAAATAAAAAATAAAAAAAAAAAAATACCTCAAACTTCATTTTATAATAAAGGCAAAAACATTGTACCCTCTCTGTCCCATATATAACAAGCTATTTTTCTTATTGAGATGTCTCATTCATCTTAGACTCTTTCCCCACTCAAAAAATAATTAGAGGCGTATTACATATAATTAAACTAACTTATAACCCAAATTAAAGGTGTTGATACTCTTATTTAAAATCAGTCATCAATATATTTTTAGTTCTAAAAAAAATCAAATATGCATTAAAATATTAAACTACCACACTTTATCATTAATTAACTCCTAAAAATTTGTGCCTTAAAAATAATGCTCGTTACAATCTGGATGGAGTACAAGAAAGAACAAGAAGCCACAATTTAGGGATTCGACTTGCACCGAGCATAAAGTGGTACCGAATCTCTAGTATGACGAAGAATCATAGATAAGTTGATAAAATATTTATCTCTTAATGATTAGATCAAATTAATGTTCAAATCGAGTATATATATATATATATATATATATATATGTGTGTGTGTGTGAGCATGTAGTGTTGTATTGCAAATAAAAAGAATTGAAAAAAAAAAATTATGAACCTTCATTCATTGAGGCATATGATTTAGCTCGTTCACAAAATTTTAGAAACGGTATATTAGTATGAGCCATTTATTTCTTTTTTTACATAAATTAAAAATAAAAAAAAAAGTTTCAACTTTGATGTATATTTGAGTGGTAGTTGCAAGTGGAGTCTACAAAAGAATGTGGGTCATAAATTGCATGTTCCCCTAAATCTTTATCTTCATTTTCGAACCGCATTTTCTTTATTTCTTCTTTTCATAATTATAAATATAAATTGATAGATTGTGAGAAAATAATTTAATAGCATAGGTAGGTAGTAGTGTCGGTCAAAAAACAAGTGTTTCTGTGCATTTAAAAAGGCTTTGAGAAAGAAATCAGCCTCTACCACTTCATTTTGGCAAACATGCCAGAAATAATTATTTTTGTACTACCAAAATAAATCATTTGGTATGATTGAATATTGTAATAAATAAATCATGTGTAGTCGCTTGAAGAGTGACATGACTTATTAAAAATTAATAATTACTAATTTCGTCTCACTTTTAAAGGATCTGTTGTTGACTCTTAAAAATAAGTACTAGTCGATAAACAATTTAAAAGTGAAACGAAGGAACTATATTGCAGGATTCTTATTTAAAAATTAAAAGAAAACTACTTAAAATGATGACAATATAATGAATGTGATGTATCAATTTTACTTCAATTATGAAATTCATAGGGTTGTGCCAACACTTGTATTCAATTGAGATTTAGTTGGATTTTTTTGGATTTTAAAAAGTATGTGGATTTAAAAAATTTATAGACTTCATGCAAAGTTTGACTGACTTTTTATGGATTTAATAGATTCCATATAGAGTTTGACTGATTTTTTTATGGATTTATATGGATTTTCATGGACTTAACAAGATTGTGTAATATATATATATATATATTATTAATATACATGGTATTTACATATACTCTAGCGCTAGACTGTTGATGCAAGTGTATGAAACACATTCGTATATAAAATATATTTATTCAAATTGCTTAGATAAAATACAAAAAATACATTAGTTCCAAAAAAATTGTATATTATTATTCATCATTATTATTCTCATTTTCATTTCCATCACCGTTATATTACGGCCTTATGACGCCATTATAGGAGGAGAGATCGAGTTTGAGAATTTGGGCATAGTGTTGTTTTAGCTCCACCATATATAATTGAACATAGAGGGTGTTGTGCCCATTTCAAATACAAAGTGATGCTATTTTAATTTATTTATTTATTCAAGAAGTAATTAATCAATATTCTATATTTTACATGTATTTATTGGGTTTTAAATTATTTATTTTTGTCAATAGACTTTTATACGTAATCACTTGTTTTAAACTTTTAAGTTTAATTATTCATCATTAGGTTTATATACTTTTAAACTTGACCCAAATATTTACTTACGATTAATAATTTTATAATTGTAAATTTCAGCATAATTAAATATATATAAAAAAAGGTAAAAATGCTCAAAGTGCACAAATTTGTACTTGAAATGAGCATTGCACCTTGTGTTGTGTTTATGTGCACAAGAGGTGATCCTTGCCCGAGCATAAGTTGAGATTCTTGAATGGAGGAGAATGTAGTAGATATGGTGGGAATTGTTGTAGTAGATGAAGTGAAATGGATTGAAGAACAAATGTTTAATTTTTTTTTTCTTACGGGGGTTTAATTGTTTTGGTCTCGTGGATTTTAAAAATCTCTTGTTTTGAGAAGAGATTTTGGAAAGTGAGATTTGTATATATTTTTGAAAAAGAATCAATTAAAATCCATGGAGTATTAAAGTCCATAGATTTTGAATACTTAAGATTTTTTAAGACTTTTTAAAACCTATATTGAATACCTCAGGATTTTTAATGACTTTTAAAAATCTATATTAAATATCTCAGGATTTTTAATAACTTTTAAAAATCCGAATTGAATATACCCAAATTTTGAAAGTCCAAAAAAAATCCTATACCATCTAAAACCAATACACCCTTTTAGCCATAAGATTTATACGGGGCAAAAAAAAAAAAAATCAATAGTGTACGTTCATAAGATTGGAGGTGCTATGATGTATTCATATAAATTTATAAACCACAAAATAATAATTATTGGATATCAACAATTAGTACTGTGGAAGTAATCATCATCTCACTGTTTTTATTCAAATTATTTTCACGTGTGGAGCACGTGACAGCTGGTTGGATTGCAGGGAAACTTGACCTTGTAGTATCACATGGTGCCAGCAAATAATAATCGAACTTTTTTTTAATTTCGTTTTTTTATTATAATAATAATCAATTTTATTCGGTTTGCTTCATAAAAAAACGTATATATATTCTAAAATAGAAAATGCCAAAACACACAAATTGTACTAAATGAGACCACTATTATCAGTAGTAAAACTAAAAGGAAGAAAAGAAAATTAGAAAGTATTTTCAAATTAACAATTAAATCAGACATTTTTAGTAAATAATTAAAAAAATGGGTTGGGCTCGTTGAATTTCGTGGCCCAATATAAAGTTTGAGCCCATTTTAATTATTGGGCTCTGTTTTGTCGTGGATTATTCGACTACAAGATGCATAGTAAATATTCAATCTTTAGCAACATTATTATATTATTGAGATAATTGTCTTACAATACACAACATTTTGTCAAATTATGATTTTTACACATGAGCTTTAATTTTTTTTATATAAATACATAACCTTTCAATTGTTTTTGATTTTGCGCAAAATGTTATTTCCCCCCCTAATTTCGTCATATTTTGTGCTAATATGGAAGTCGGATTTGTCGAACAATTAGTAAGATTTCTAATTCCCTCAATATATGAATGATATAATTTTAAACGGATCCAATTTCCGACTCCCATTTCAGTACTGAATCTGATAAAATCAGAAAAAAAAATCAATCTCGTATGCAAAATAAAAAGAATTGAAAGGATATGTAATTACATACATATTTTAAAGCTCGTGTACAAAACTAAATTTTGACGAAAAATTGTATATTTTGAGATAAGTTTTTCTATATTATTATATCTTTTATTCTAATGTTTAAATGCTTTATAGATCAGAGGTAGAAAAATCAACATTTACCTCATCTTTTAAAATTATAAAAAAAAGATTAAATTATATATATATATATCTATCTATATATATATATATATATATATATATACATCCCGTACACAAGAAATTTTCCGTAAAAAATAAAAAATGATGCATCTTATGCACGAGTATAATGCACGATATGTACAACTATAATGCATCTTGTATCATAATGCATTTTTAGTATAATCATAATGCACCAGTCAATCTTGATTCTTGACCATAAATCACACTAAGATCAGTGGTTCAGATTATTTCTCATTTCTTACAGAACATCTTTTTTATACGAGATTTTTTTTTTCCTGAAAAAGGATAAACTAATTGCGTAACATAATCCATGAATCAATACTGATAAGAAACATGCATGTATTGTACTCTTCCGTACTATTTTATCTGACATGTTTTTTGTATTTGACATGTTTATTAAATATATATAATGTGTAATAAAATGGGCCAAATAAAATGAGACATGTTTATTAAATATATATAATGTGTAATAAAATGGGCAAAATAAAATGAGACGGAGAAAAAAAAATACTACCTCCATCCCATTACATTAGTCCTCTTTGCTTTTTGATTGTTCGGCACGCTTTTCCACCGAAACCTAGTATGAGTTTTAAAATATAATTTTGACGTATTTATTTTTTCACGGGGTACTATGACACTCATAGTACCCCGTGAAAAAATTCAAAATTATATTTTAAAACTCGTACTAGGTTTCGGTGGAAAAGCGTGCCGAACAATCAAAAGCAAAGAGGACTAATGTAATGAGATGGAGGTAGTAATAGAATAATCAATATGTGCTTTCAACATATTTCTGTATTTCTACTTCACTTATTTTATTTTTTTAATGTTAGGCTGACCCCAACATGTAAATAACTTGAACAAAATCATACAATGTTTGAAGGAGATAATACTAAAATAGAGTTCTACTCCCAAAGAAACCTAAATAAACAACCTAACCTGGGAAAGATCAACATCAGATCCAACTCTCTACGTAATGAAAAAAAAAAAAGAAAAAAAAAAGACTAATACACTGAGAATAGCCCAAGAGTGACCATCTTGAGAAACTAACAAAATAACTTATCAATGTACAAATAAGGAGAAATGAACTATAGAACATAGAAACTAAAAGAAACATAACCTAAAATTCGGAGCGTTGGGAAGTAACATGGGGCGCTAGCAACATCAAAATACGTCATGGTGTTGTCCGAAGATCCTGACGCACCATGAAATCAGCAGGGTGATTCCCTCCCCTGTGAATGTGGGAGAAGCGAACCTGGATCTCCCGCAATCGGAGACGGATATGAGTCATGATGTTCTGAATCTCCGCGGAACCGTGCTTGCCAGAGAGTAGCAGAGCACCAATCGTAGCAACATCCATCTCAACCCAGATGTGAGAAGAAAATGAGATAGCCAAATCCAATTCATGAAGAAGAGCCCAGAGCTCCGTCTCATAGCTATATCCAGCCTCAACCGGAATACAAAAGTACGGAGAAGGGTGTTGTGATGATCACGCACCAATCTACGGCCAGCCGAGTATCAAAATAGTCATCAGTATCAAACTTTACCCCCAAAGGGCCTCAGGAGAGATCCAACGAACCATCCTGGATCGTAAGGTCCTCCCAAGGGACTCAGACAAAGGCATAAATAAAACAACTTGAGAACGACAGCCCGACTAGTGAACGGGCAGGAGCTTCCTCGCAGCGGGGTGGATGTGATAAGCAACCTTCCAAATGGTGGAAACATTACCTAAATCATCTATTCAAAATTAACATTTAAACTTGTAAAACTTAACTTAAAATTGAAAAATAAATTAAAATTCGTTTCGCTAAATAGTATCCATATTGATAGTACTCGTCTTTTAAATGCAAGATTTTTTTTATTATTTATTTATTAAAGTATGGGCTCAAATAAAAATTATTTGACGCCCAAAGGCCCCAAACTGGTTTTAGTAATAGATAAATAGGCTGATAACCTAGCCCAATAAAAGTTGATGTTATCCAGCCCTTTTATAAAGAGACCAATAATTTTTAGCAACTTTTTTTTTCCTTGTCATATTTAGACTATTCATTATTTATGATATATTTCAACTAATTCACATATGTGTAAATTAAAATATTTCTATAAAATTCAATCAAATACATTCGTGTAGCATCTCGAATTAATGGAAGTGAAAGTATATATGAAGGAAATGTATTCTCTTGCTTTTCTTTTCGATTTTTATTTCTAATTTTCTATTCCTTTCACGTTTGAGGTTTCTTCATTTCTTGTTTTCGGGTCATGCTCAAAGAAAAAATTATAGGATTTCATAAATACAGTAAGTTGCAATTTTTAAAAGTGTTTTTAATTCAAATAAAAAGCGGGACCCACACGAGACAAAATTGGGTAGTCAGAAGTACATAGAAAATTATAGTAAATCATGTGATACCTAACGAACATGCCAAAACAGAAAATATGTGCCGATATAATTATTCTGTCCCCTCAAAATTCGATTTTTATTGATGCTATTAAAGCAAATCTAGCACTTCTTATTATAAAAACAAAAATATATACATTAAAAAAATATATCACTTGTAAGTTGTAACAAAGAAATGGACCTCTTGCACGCAAAGGGACTTGCCAGTAGAATTTGATAACATAATAAACTTATAAATGTATATTGTTCTACAATTAGTTTCCTCAAGATCCATTCATAACTTTTGTTTCGTTATACTCTCTCCGCCCCAAGTATAAGCCGAAACTTTCTGGAGTTGATGATATAATAATAAATTAAAGTGTTAAATTGATAAAATAGAATAATTGTGGGCCCCTTTAATATTTTTGTGTATGTTAAAGTATTAAAGTGTTAGGGCCCGTTTGGTAGCAGTACCGAGAAAAGGGCATATAAGAAAATGTGTGATAAGTTGAAATAAAAAAAGTATAATAAGTTGGGATAAGAAATATATTGTGTGTTTAGTATAAACATAGATATCTTGGATTGTGTGTTTGGTAGAATAGTTATAAAAACGAGATATATATATATATATATATATATATATATATATATATATATATATATTGTAGTTGGCAAGTAAAAATAACAAAATTGAAAATAAAAAATTGATAATTAAAATTGAAATTTTTGTCAGAATTGATTGATAATTAAAATAGAAAATAAAAAATTGATAATTAAAATTGAAAATCTTGTCAAAGTTGAAAATTGATAATTAAAATTGAAAATAAAAAATTGATAATTAAAATTTAAAATAAAAATTTGATAATTAAAATTGAAAATAAAAAATTGATAATTAAAATAAAAAATAAAAAATTGATAATTAAAATTGAAAATAAAAAATTTATAATTAAAATTGATAATAAAAAATTTATAATTAAAATTGATAATTAAAATTGAAAATAAAAAATTGATAATTAAAATCGAACAATACTTATCACGACTTATGACGGGGTAGAGGCGAGATACTATGTGCAAGTATAACAGTGAATTTAGTCTGGGCCCAAGCAATTTTGTAGGCCAGTGAGATTATATTTTTTGGATACCAAACGCGGGAAAAGACGAGTTAAATTTTCTTATCTAGGCTTTTCTTGGATTTTTCTGGCTACCAAACGAGGCATTAAAGTATAAAATATTAAAATGTTTGTGTATTATGTGGTCTATTAACATAAAAGTAAATAGTCTATAGATGAGGGATGTCCCATTATAGTAATAAGGTCAATAGATTGGACAGAGGGAGAAGTATACAATGTCTTAAGCAATGTCTCATTAAAATTCATAAGTGACAAAACTACTCTTCTTAGATGTGACGATGCCTTCTGATTGATCGAAGAGTCTCATAAATATATACTCTACAATTTAAGCTTTATATATATATATATATATATATATATATATATATATATATATATTTAAAAAAAAAACTAAATCATACTCTGTATATACTATTATCCAGTCCACAACATTAATTGTTTCAACGATGAATAGAACAATGATTTTTTGGCCAAACGATACATCCATATTCAGAACTTATCACTAAATCATAATAAAATCGATGGTCAAAATTTTATAATTTCAAATTACAATACGATTCAAAACTGTAATTTTAGAAATAAGTAAATCAAATATTTTTGTATCATATTATTAATATCCAAACATTCGTGATAGCCATTAATGAAAATCTCAAATCCATTGATGAGCATCTATCATGTTAGCTTATCTAAGTTGTGGATAACATATAATATGGCAAAATTAGGTGCATACAAAGAGCAAAAAAAGTGCAAAAGAAAAAAGTTTTTTCTCAAATAAAAAAAAAAAAAAAAAAAAGAGCGAAAAAGAAAAGAGAGAGAGAGAGATTAATGAGGAGAAGAGAGAATTGGAGGTGGGGCCCACGTGGCAGGTGGGGCCTACTAAAAATTGCAATCTGACATGTGGGTGAAGGTCGAGACAGAAGCATGGTTATTAAAATCTCTTGCCTGTTTTAGAAAATCTAATTCCTTAATAATATGTCTGTACCGCCACGTGTCGCGATGTGAGAGGTCGGGAAAGGCATGTGACATGAATTTTGACAAAGAAATTTGCCATTCTCTCGTGGTTATGTCGCTAACAAGGAGGAAACAAATTAATTGAGGTACTAGACTTTTGGTGTACCCTTTCATCTATACTCTTTAACACACAAATTCAATTTTCATTTAATTCGACTTTTTGTTATTAGTCACTAAGTTTTACTATTTGAAGACCCCCCAACCCTACTTGTTGGTCACGTGATTATCATGTGATCACTTGACTGCATCTTTCAAATATGTTTATTTGGAAGATTTTATTTGCTTCACCGTTGTATTATGTATTATTATGTCGCCCAAGCTAGAAGTTCCTCTTTTATTTGGATATGGAGAAATTTTGTGATTTTGACCTCTTCGATCATAGTTTATGTTTTGGTTTCAAATTTTCTATATTAAATGGGCGTTAACTTTTAGGGTTATGGGTTATGACGAATCATATGAGATGATATAAAACATGATACGTGATAGGATTATTCTAATCATATTTGTTTTGGTGAAATTTATATCTCATGATTAGTATTCATTCCGTCCCATTTATATAGAATCAATTTTCTTTTCGGGACGCCCCATTCATATAGAGTTATTACTAAAAATATATATATTTTTTGCATAGTTAGTTAAAAAAAATAATCAGGAATCTAATTTAATTAAGTAACACACTAATTATTCCTTAATTAACCACATAACCCCTAAACCCTAATTCATTTCTCACTTGCCTCTCCCTTTACTCCGCCGATCTCTCTATATAAGGGATAAAATGTGGGTGGTTAGGTCAAATTGATTAATTCTATCACCTAGAGTAAACACACCCCAGGTATATACGAGGAAGGGTTTACTAGTCATAGTGGGCACATTTACTGTTGACGTGTCACTGTCACTATTATTAAATCTAGTATAATTAGAATCTAAAAACTAAAAAAAAAACCCTAATATAAAAAAAGCCTATTTAGTGTATTAATGTATTTAAGATAGTGATACATTAATTGAGAATTAATGAAAAAAATATATGTAAAATTTAGCTCGTTTGAAGAAGAGTGGATAAACTTTTTTTTTTTTTTTTGAATACGAAATTAAGAGCGCAAGCTAATTAGTTAGGCAGACAATGAAACTATTCTTAATCACAAACACACAAAAAGAAACAAAATTGATGATTTAGGTTTAGGAAGGATCGTTCCTTCAAGAACACATAAATACAAAAATAATAATTAATTAAAGGATGGATGTCAAAGTCTTCGACAGTTGGATCTCTAAAATCATACCAATGGCCAAAACCTATTCACATTTCTAGCAAGAAAACTTATAAATGCGTACAGAACTCTGAACTAAAAAAAAAACTCTGAACTAAACTTTATGTAATGTATATATATTGTGTGTGTGTGTGTGTATATATATATATATATATATATTTAGAAATTAAATAGTTTGAAGTAAATGCATCAAAATTTGTGTGAAGAGAGGGGACTCGCATGGCTTCACTCGTACATAGATATTTCTATTCTATTTGTTGGAGTTATTAATTCTGTACAAATTCATTACTTTTGTGTTGTTCTTTCTTTAGTAATTATATTGAAGGTTGCAACGTGAAAGAACAAGAGAGTTTGTTGAGACTCCTATATTTAAGAAGATCAAATCTAGTGAAGTCTTTAACGTTGGATGGATAAGGTGATGACTAAGTCAAATTTTAGAAAGGAGCAATAACTATTTTACGTGGGTTCATGTAATTTCCACATTATTAAGTAACACATATTTCCACTCGTAAATGAGATTGAGAACATGGGATGAGACAACATGGAGTTGAGGAGTCCGATCTAGGCTTGAAGGTTTCAGATGTGGCGCGCACGAACAGAGAGAGAAAAAGAATAGTCGGATTTGAGTCATGTGCTAAAAGTGTTTTTATAGCATTCCTTACAATAAATTCAAGCTTAGCGATTTGTATGAGAAATTGTATGTTTTTTGTAACTCTCAATTATATCTCTAGTACGGAGTATAATTTATGTTGGAGATTGTTTTTTTACATTCACGCATTATAGTGGATTATTTTCGCACTGAGGCATTTTCATTCATGAGTTATTTAATTTCCGCGCGCAACACTTTCACTAGTATTCATCAAATTGAAATAAATTTCTTTATGAGCTCTCAATTTCTAACATAAATATAATGACTTAACTTAGGTCGAGATAATAGAATACATAAACATAAACATGTTTGAACGAAATATCTTATAGTAGTATATATATATTGATAATCGCATGATATTTTTTTCATGTATATTTTCGATTCCATCCGAGCAAGAAAATAGTTTCATTCGAGCTCTTAATGTTATATATCATTCTATTTATTTAATAGAATCACGCCACTCCCGTAATCTTACTCAAGTTTCTTCATACGAGCCCCCCTCGCACTCTTCATTACCTTTTTTTAAAATTGACTTGAAAAAAAAAAAAAGAAGAAGAATGAAGGATTGAGTACTTCAACTCAGCATATACTTTTTTTATAATAATTTCTTTACATATTTATAAATATATATGATATATCATTGTTACATCATACGCATATTTATTAAGTATGTCCACAATGACACTGTAACATTCCTCGGTATAATAATATCTACGGCTATAAAAACACTACTCTATAAAAGGAGATAAATGATAACCATGAGAGGTAGGGGACTATTATCATATATAGTATAAGGGGGTAAAGAGATATTCGAAGAGAGTTGAGGTAAACGTAGTCAACCCTTTTGCAAATACTTTGAATTGCAAAATGATACAAAAACATAGCATATTTGCAATTATCATTGGATTGATATAAAATAAACTAAAATAATAGTGATTTTATAAGAAAAGAGATGGAGACTTTTCGATTGGGATGTTTAATTAATAATCTAAAATAAATATATATGTCACAAGATTGCATTGATAGATAGTTAATAATAGGTGATAAGTGTCCAATGATCACATGGTCTTGTATATTGAGACATACACATGAAGGCCCACTTTGTTAGTACAATTACTAACACACTACATTAACTTTTTAAGCCAAGTTGAGATATTATAGCCCCACTTTTCGACAACACAAAAATTAGAAATTAATTAAAGAAGTCATTTGGGTAGGATATACTCCCTCTATTTTTTTAAGTGTCCCAGCTGTTAAATTGCACATATCAAGAAAATGTGTAAATTAACATTTTAACCTCATTTATTATTCTCTTTTTCTGAGCACTAACTTATATATAACATTAATTATAAGGGTAAAATTGAAAAAATATAGCTATTGTATCATCAAATTCCAAAATAGAGCACTTAAAAACAAACAACAAAAATAATAATTAGGACACTTAAAAAAAGGAGTATTTACTAAGGGACATCCACCATCAACTTGCATTCCAATCGATCATTTATCCTTAAGAAATAATTAATTAATTGATAAGGTATTAACTTTATGTGAGAGGTTTCTATATTGACAATCTTATTATTTTTCAACCGACGATTTTAATAATTGTGTATCAATAATTTGAGGAATGCTTACATATATATAACTCTATTAAAAATCAAACCTTAAATTTTACTATTTTTTTTTTTATAATACTCACATAAGCGGCGAGTAAATTAAGTATTCTCGATGGTTAGTGTAATATTTTTATTAATAGCCTATACCTCTTGCTTAAAGCGAGTCCCAATTTCAGACAATGTTAATTGGACATTTAATTGTAATTCATTTGAAATTCTCAATATGTATATACATAATCCATGGATGAATATACTATTTAAACAATAATTTCCAATTTATTTGACAATAATTTCATGCTCCCTTCGTCCCAAAGATAACGTCATGTTTCTTTTGACAATAATTTCATGCTCCCTTTGTCCCATTTATTTGAGTAAGAGAATTAAGAGAATGTGTAATTTTTTCCCAATTATGAATAATATTATATTTATACAATTCATAATTGGAAAAAGATTACACGTTCCTTTAATTTTCGTGCTCAAATTTATGGAACGAAAAAGCTTGAAATTATTGTAAAAAAAAACAGGACGTTATCTTTGGGACGGAGAGAGTATATATCAATATCAACTGCCAATAGAGAGACGATGTAGATATTTTTTTTTTCGAACTTGAAATCTTTTGATCTCAGATGTTGACCCACATATATGAATACATATATTACAACCTTTGATTACATTACATATTAAATTGAATATAAAGAAGAAAAAAAAAGAAAAAGGTTTTAAGCTTTTTATGCTAAATAAGTAAATCTGATCCGTTGAGTTAATGCTTTAATTAGTTATGCTGATAACTATCCAATACGTTTTAGTTTTTGTTTACAACTATTACTGCACCCGTGCGATGCACCGAAAATACCTTTTTATTTCTAAGTAAAAGTAATTATAATATAAAGTGACATGTTTATAAGAACGTGTTAGTCATTTAAAATTTATCAATATCTCTAAATATTCTATAAAAATTGAATAAAAATTACAAAAAGCAAAAGTAAATTTTAAAATTTTCTCGTATTCAAACTGAACTTACGTTTAAAAATTTCCGATTTCTAACTGAATGGAATATTTATTTAGCCTAGTATAAATGACTACACACATACTCAAAATATGGTGATGTGATTGCTCACACACCATACATAATTTTCAAATGTTAATTTATTTTGTATCAGATCGATATTTTGTATCAGATTGATAACTTTTTTAGTATATTATATTACACATGTTTACAATTTGTAACCAATAGCGTGACGAATATTTAGTGAAAAAATACCTAATTTTTATTTCAATTAATACTTTTTATTTTGTTACATAAACCAACAAAATAAAAAATCATTAGTAAATTCCTAACTCATTTTCATGGATCTTTACTAAATTTTAAAATATGGATACATTGTGTTATCATAATATGATAAGATTTTTAACACTATCAGTCAAGTTACCCGAGTACACTCGAAATTATTATTATCATTCAATTATATATGCGTGTGTGTAAAAAAGAAAAATGAAAATGCATAAAAAGAATATTACATACTAAAATATTTTAAAATTTGATAGTCAAAGACTCAAAGGAATAAAAAGATAAAATACATTTAAGGAACACAAACAATGAGAAAAATTAGTTAGTCAAATTAACATTATTACTTAAAATTTAATTAATACTATATTAAATTAATTAAATTTAATGAACAAAAACTATGACTTTTCGGAGTAATAAATGTATTAAAGTGCATAGAAAATGATAGTACTGTATTACATTTATAATATGAATAGCTTAATTAAATAAAAATAATAATAAGGCTTAAATATATATGATTTTGGAAGGAAAGTATACTATCCTACTTTAGTATATTAATATCAATATCAATCAATCAATAATATATATATATATATATATATATATATATATATATATACACACACACACATACTACACATCTCAATCCTACGTGGATTATTCTCAATTTTTTGTGAATATTTTTCTAAATTCTCTTGATTTTGGCTTTATTAGGCAATAATTTAATCACAAATATAAAGTGTACATATCGTTTTGTCTTATACATCGATGAATTCCTATTTAATTAGTTAAACATTGAATTTATATATATCTACTTTATTAATAATTAATGATTCCTAATCCCTTTATATACACTCCATATTAGTATAACTCACTAGCGAGAATAGATCTTTATTAATTTGTTCACATAACCAAACAAATTAAAACATAAAAACAATAATATATCTTCAATTGAATCATAATCATGTTATGATTTATTAATGAAACTATTACTGAATTTGTTATATATATATAGAGGGAAAATCATATACAAAATGCTTTTTGAATATAAAATAGGAAACATCATGGACCGTTGAGATTTAGATATCAATGGTCATGATTATTAAGAGATAATTAAATAAAATAATATCTTATATGTGCAAGAGGGTTAATTTTGTACTTAGACGTACACAGATACGGTAATTTTTTTTAATTCTCTTCTTTTGATAATGAACGAGTTTCCTAAGTAAGGGGATATTAATTATATTTGTCCTTAAATTATGCACATATATTATTTGACTTTATTTTATTTGTTTATTTTATCCATTTCGCAGGTTTACTTTTATTTTTGGTTAATATGTTTCATTAAATTCTTTTAAATAATAATGTGTAGATTTTGAAATATGGAAAGTAAGTAATTCTCGTATGTGGAAAATACAATATCTTAGAATGTAAAATGAATTATAGATTACAATAGTTTAACATATTTTTAATCATTAACACTTTGTTTTAACAAAAATACGAACAATTCGATCCATTTAATAGTATTAGTCATAATGCATTATAATTATTTATTTTGTGCACTACCTAATCCGGTCAATATCATTCAATTATATTATGTTTCTCTAAATGAAAAATACATGAAGTTGTTACGTTACAAATTATTATAATGCATTAGATGAATAATTATAATGCATTGAAGAAAGTATTATAACTCATTTTATGTTGCATTACAATTTGTTATAATGAATTAAGTGAACAATTGTAATGCATCAAAGAAAGTATTATAATGCAGTTTATTATTTCACTTAATGAATGAAATCTCCTTCCATATAAAATTATAACTAATTATAATTGTAATTCAGTTATTATAATGCATCAATGCATTATAAAATTGAACCATAAACTAATGCAAACACAGGACACGCATACGAATTTCTATAATATTTTATTATTTCCTTTTCATAATGCATTAAATAATATTTTTTATTACTTCCTTTTATAATTTTATAAATAATATAAACTATGCGGTATATATATATTATATATATATATTACATATCATAATGCATTCAATAATTTTGTGAAGATAATAACTTTTAAATATATTATTTTTCAGTAGTGCATTACAAATAGTTTGCTAATGCATTATAAATATAATGCATCATTAAAAAAATATTTATAGAAAAATCAAATTAACGATATAAGACAAATGCATTAATCATTTTCTGAAATTAAAATGTAATCATACAAATTATACTTTTTCCATCTAATGCATTATAAGACGGATAATGAGTTATACCTTATGCGCTAATGCATTATAATAGATATTCGTGCATTATTCTAAATGCTCAAATGCATTATAAAAAGAATATGTAATGCATTTCCAAAATAAATATATATTAATAATATGAGAAGAAAAAAAATCATTTTCTCACAGTAAACAAAAAAAAAATCAACAGTTTTTGTTAATACCAAATCCCATTAATGTCGGCAGCTTTTGTCACACGTATATGGGTAATATTTTTTTTTTCAATTTACATTATTACCCTTGGAAGGAGCCGTTCCTACAAATTAGGATCTAAATTAATGCTACGAGATTTAATCCGAATTGTTCATTTAGGAGTAATCTACGGTCTAAAATGTTTCTTATTTTTTACTCTAAAGAGCTTTTTCACCAGAACTCACCCATATATATATATATATATATATATATATATGGTGAAACTAATTATTACGTGAAACCTGCAACCCATCATAAAATGTTGCATTTTTTGCACAAAAATATTGCATTTTTATCATAAAATGTTGTATTCTCATGATGATGCATTATATGCATAAAAATAATATAAAATAAAATAAAATAATATATTTTATTATGCAAATTCTCATGATGATGCATTATATGCATAAAAATAATATAAAATAATATATTTTATTATGCAACATTTTATGCACAAAATGCATCATTTTATGCATAAAATGCAACATTTTATGATGGATTGCAGGTTTCACGTAATAATTAATTTTCATATCATCTACTACCTATATATATATATATATATATATATATATCACATGAAAAAACCCAAAGTAAGAATAAGAAGAATTATGGTCTATTGATGGATGTAAAATTTACAGTCACGATTATATCTACAATATTTCCACAAATTCTGCATATTTCGTATATCTTATATTTATTTCAATTGTAAGGGTATATTAGTAACATAAAGAAATTTGTTATCACAGGTAATATGGTTAATCCTATATTCAAGGGATTGGTGATTCTAGCTTCTACCAGTTTTATTATATTTAAATCAATCCAACTTCGCAGATAGTGAATTTTTTAAGGAAATAACCCGAAATAATAATAAGAAATCGAAATGCATAATATATATATCAACAATCGTTTTATAATGCAGTGTAATTCCTACATTTGTTAATGCACACACACACACACACATATATATATATAGGGGAGGGTTCTTGTGAGAACTATTATATTTGTGAGAACCGTAAGAACTCGATTTTTTAGTTATGCTTTCATGCTTTTTTACAAATAATGCTTTTTTAGATATAAAATTATATTTTTTACAAATCGTGCTTATTATGTATACAATCACGCAAAAATAAAAAATAAAAAATTGAAATATATATAAATTAAATCATGAAAGCATTATTTGCAAAAAAATATAATTGCGTAAGTAGAAAAACACGAAAACATAACTAAAAAAGCGGGTTCTCATGAATAGAATGGTTCTCATATATACATATAGGTGAGGAATCAAATAAAAAATAGAGTTTATGTTAAAAAAAAATGATTTGAACCATTAATCAATGTGTGATCCACGATTCATATTAACTGATGCATTATAAATGTACCGAGAATGCATTATGATTACAGATGCATCATAATAGTATTAACAATGCCTTATGAAGCACGATACATTATAGTTGTACATAATGTTCATTATAATTATGCATAGCATGCATCATTTGTTTTTTTTACGAAAAAATTTATTTTGTACAAATTCACAAGCATATCTAATCATGAATTATGGGTATAATGCATTTTTTTTTAATTAGTAGCAATAATGCATCATGAAATCTTAGGTAAAGCATCTCATAGCATTTTGGTAATGTATTATGTACTAAAAAAACTTTAGAATGCGTATTTTCATATTGCATTCAACAAACCAAATGAAAAATGATTATGAAGAATCTAAGATATATAATGCATTTCAAACTAATGGTAATGCATTTAAGTCCTTTGAACAATGCAATATTGAATCGACACATGTAATTTACACTAGTGATGCATTATACTTTTTTTGTATATCGTATATAACTCCTTATTAAATGCGTAATAGTGCATTAAAGTAACACATATATATTGGTCTACGATATCAAATGCATTATAAATTAAAATGGAATGCATTATTATCGTGCATTATATATGAAAATAAAATGCATTGGAAAATCGAATTTATGTCATACTAAATAAGGGATGAAGAAGACCCAAATTGATTCGTATTGATGTAGAATAGATAAAAACTCTAGAAAAGGATACGATGCTCTGTGTAAATATATTGTAGAAAAGGTTGGGCAGATTTAATTTTCTGGGCAAAAAAATGTTTGCATGATACTCAAGGTTGAGTGGTTACCGTAAATTACTTCACACTAAATCCCAAAACTTAAGGAAGATCAGTTACGAATAAAATTGCATTTACATCTCTAATCCTCAATAAATTCTACAAGGTATATATGAAAACAAATATTGACCTTTGATCTTTAAATCTGGATGACTGATATTGCTTCTCATTTTTTACTTAATATGTCTTTATTATATTATCCCTCCTCTATATATATATATATATATATATATAATACGATTACAAATTCAACTTTTACATGCCATCTTCTCAAGTTTAAATAATTATTTTTCTAAAATCTCATAACTGCACATAACCTAATGTTTTTTTATTTTATTACGTATTACTGTATTTATTTAATGCTGAAATATTATTTCTCTACAATTACCTGAGAAATATTATATCTTTGACGGATAATCCAAATAATGGGTAGCTTCATATTCAAAATGAATATAACCATTCGACTTGAGACGTGCAACACAATAAATGTTATCCCTCAAAATAATTGACCCAAACTATGAGAGACTTTTGAAATAATCATAACTAACCCCTCTTTTTGTCTTTTATGCACATGGAATATTCCCTCCTCACATTCCTTTCTTCTTTTTCTTTTTCTTTGTCTTTTGTCTTTTTTTTTTTGTTATTGATTTTTCATTTCTTTGTTCAGTTTTTTTTTTCATTTTATTTTATTTTCTTTCTTTTTCCTTTTTTATTTTTGTATTTTTGAGTTTTTTTCTTTCTTTCTTTCCTTTTTTAGCCATTTTTTTTGTTTTTTGTTTTTCCTTTTCTTTTTTCCTTTTCCATTTTTTCAGCTTGTTTTCAGTCTTTTTTTTCGTTTTTTTCTCAGAATTTTTTTTCTTTTTTTCCAATTTTTTTATGTATTTTTTTTTGTATGAACAGGAAAGTAGTACGAGGTACGAAATATCAATTTCGTACTAAAAATCAGGTAAAAAATTCGTAATTCATTCTAGATTCAAATGCACAAAAACAAGACTAATTGTGACAACATGGAATATGTACGAAATGTGTAATTCGTACCAAAACAAGACCAATTGTAGTACGAACATGTACGAATACGAATATTCGTACCTAGCAATAGCACAAACATTTGTTTATAAAATATTTTCTATAAGAAGTACGATTTGTTATATTCGTACCAAAACTTGGGATAAGAATTTCATAATAATATAAGTATATGGTGATTGGTACGAATATGAGTCAATTCGCACAAATTACCTATAATATAAAATGAATTACATTAGTAAGTATGATGTAATTGGTACGAATATCGATCAATTCGGACCGTTTACCTATGATATAGTACGAATTATACAAGATGTTATATTATTATTGGTACGAATGTTGTTCAATTCGTACCTATTACCTTAGATAGTACGAATTATATAATCACCATCATCATCCTCTAATTCCATTGCCTGCATCTCCTCTACCACCACCACCATTCAGTCAATTAAACAAACACTTTGTGTGCATGTCTTTCTTATATGTGCTAGATTAATAATTATGCACTGGTAACAATACCAACAAGTGTATAAGCCCTCAATATATGCACTGTAGAAAGACAAAATCCAATACCCATAAGAAAACATAAACATAAATCAAAATTAAAATTCAACAATTTCCAAATCATAAAGTATATCCCCAATTTTCTAAACAACGATCTAAGAATTCAAAGATCTAATTTTTAAAGTTGAAAATAAGATGATCTTCCAAAAAAAGAGATCTCAGAACTCATAGACCAAATTAAATATGAAAAAAAAACCCCCAAAATGGTTCGGCGAGTCGCGATGGCAGTGGCATTGTTCGCGAGAGGGAGATGGAGCGGCACCAGGTGGGGGATGCTGGAGGGGCTGGCGCGGTGGAGCGGAGACGCGGAGGCGGCGCAGGTGGAGGGGATGGTGGATGCGGCGCTGAATGGGCTGCTGGCGGGGCTAGAGAAGGTGATGAAGATGGCGGACTTGCGTGAGGCTGAAGATGATGAAGAATGAGAGAGAATTGTATGAGAAGAAGAAGAAGAGAAGAGAGAATCGTATGTGAGAGAATGAGAGATAATATATGAAATATAGATTTTGATTTTGAATTTGATTTGGGGATAGTTGGGGGTATTTTAGTCTCATTTTGAAAGATTGAGTATTTGAATGGTAGATTAAAAGGGGTGAGTAGTTTTTGATTTTGCTATCTAAGAATGGATAGAATACCCTATTACCACTTATATATATTATATTTTAATTTTTTTTCTATTTCCAATTTTGCCATATGCATATTAATTGTGCTATTTTATATGCATATATAGTTTAGATGTAGACACAAATTCTGATGATGAGTTTTCTCCATTATCAAGAATGCAAACAAAATCTTGGCCACACAATAGCATTGTGTGATTATCTTTGAGAAAAGAATATAGATTCAATATACTATATTGGTGTAGCATAATAACTAATTACTTAATTAGATTTTGTGGGCATGTCATTGAATAGTATATTGATAGAATTTCCAAAACAATAATGTAGTAGCATATATATTATTTCAAAGTAATGATTTCTTTAAAACTTTTTATTATTAATATGAGTCTTTTTTTTTTTTTTTTTGGAACATTTAAAGAAGTATAGGCGAGTGCTTGGACTTCTACAAACTCCGATTCGTTTCCTTTTTTTAGTGTTGTACTCTCGCTGACTCGCGGATACAGATGTTTTAGTTTATAAATAATATGACAAATGTTTAGTGAAAAGATACTTAATTTTTGTTTCTATTAATAATTTTTATTTTATTTCGTAAACCAACAAAAGGAATTATATGCATATGTACACTTGTATATTGGTACACTTGTATATTGTGTATGTCTATGTATATATCTATACATTTTATATGTTTGTGTAGATTTATAATTCATTTTCATAGATTATTTGATTAAACATTTAACTATGGATCAATTTTATAATTATAATTTTATAGGATTCCTGACATTATTAATTACGGTACCCTAATGCAGTATCAATTTGTGTGTGTGAAAAATTGATCACTCTACTTTTTAAGGGTAGAGGATGCAATGATAATCGAATAGTATATTCGAGTCGAATCCACAAGGAATGTTTTGGTGTAAGAATTTCAAGTAGTAACCTAGTTACCTAATCACTATTCAAGCTACCAACTAACATGTTTTTTTGTGTTTTAATTAACTAAGGCAAAGGAAAGTAATTAACAAACTTAGAATTAGGGATGTCAATCGGGTCAACCCGAGCGGGTTCGGGTCAGCCCTGTCGGGTTTCGGGTTGTTCGGTTCGGGTTGAATCGGGTTGAGTTTTTTTCGGGCTAGAAATTTTCAACCCTAACCCTAAACTTCGGGGCTCGGGCTAGCCCGTCGGGTCAAGAAGTTGACGATTTTTTTATAACAATAATTTATAAAAATAAATAAATCATGTTATACCATCGAAGTCACTTTATTTCGTATTATGTTACTTCAACTTGCATAATATAATAAGTAGTTCAATGAGATGTGAAGATATTTTTCTTTTAATGATATTAATTATTTTTTGTTATGTGGTGAAATACAAAATAGAGAAAATATTATGATGAATACAACTTATAATAGAAAATTGTAATATTTTCACAAATATTTGAATCAAGACATAAATTTTAATATTTGAAACAAAGTAATAAAAATTAATTAACACTTAATTAATGAAAACTTTCGGGTTATTGGGCCAACCGCCAAGTTTCCGGGCTAGCCCTATCGGGTTTCGGGCTGTTCGGTTCGGGTCATTCGGGTTGAAATTTTTTCGGGTTAGAAATATTCAACCCTAACCCGGTTTTGGCTCGGGTTACTCGGGTCAACCCGCGGGTTTCGGGCTAAATTGACATCCCTACTTAGAATTCAACTAAACAAGCAACAAGTAATTAAAGGACAAAAACTCAATATAGAATGAAAGTGACTCCAATTATACTTCAACTAGGTTTAGGTGATAGGGATATAGGACTTTAACTAGAACTAACCATTTTAATCTAATTTCATGTGGGAAACCTCCTAAGTATGATTCACTCAACTCTCATTGCAATGAAATCAAGTAGATTAATGAAAGACTTAACTCCTACTAAGATATCAAGCAATTCATTAACTCCCACTAGCTTATGGAGTTCTTTAGCCCTACTATCTCTTGCATGTAAATCTCTTGTTTCCTAGCATCTAATCTAAGCCTCATAAGCATTAGATCAAACACTTGATATGCAACTATGGTGATCAAGCATAATTACATAATAAAACATAGCCCAGGAGAAATGAACATGAAATTAGAAGGTAAATTCATAGATCAAAGCCTAATCTCATCACTATCCCTAATCTACATATAATTGGAATCACAAAGAGAATTAACTAGACATGATTAGAGCTAATGAACCATAGAAAATAGATGAAACCATAATCAAAAGATAGAGAATTGAAAATAGAATAAAATAGTGGAAGGATCTTCAAATCTTCAACATAAATCTTCAACAATTGATGAAAATACCAAAGTAGAAAGAGGAAAATGTTTATAGGGTTCTAAGATGAATATTCAAGCTAAAGATACCCAAAAAGGGGTTACAAATATGTTTTATACATTGAAAATAATAAAAATCCCGAAGTCAAATGGTCAAAGCCCGAAATAGGTGTAGAGAAGGGATCCACGCGGGCCAGGCCGCGGCCCAGACCGCGTGAGGGGACAGAACTTTCAGTCTTCGGGCGCGGGCTACGGCACAACCCAATGGGCCGCGGCCCGGTCCGAGTTAGCATCTTCGATTTTGCCTCGTTCTCCCTCGTCCGAACTCCGATTCTCGATCCGCTTTTTGCTATGGCTTCCTAACGAACTCCTCTTCGACATAGAATAATTTAATTGGCCAAATAAGTTCTTTATTATTCCTACAAAAAGTATAAAAAGACTCGAGAGAACGAGAAAAACATAAATGAAATCAAACTAGTGAAACCCTAGCTATAAACTGAATTCCACATTAACATAAGTTTCCACTCTTTCACTCAACATGCATAAATACGTGTATCAAAAATTGACATAAAAAAAATATACTCTCCACATTTATTAACCATTGGCACTATTCAACCTAGTACGAGTGCACATAATTTTAGTATCGTTGTTTTAGGGAACTATGACACTCAAGTATCCCGTAAAAAAAAAATATAGAAATTATGTTTCATTTCGGTGGAATACGTGCATAAAGTAAATATCTATAATGGAGGAGGTAATATACTAATATTTGAATTTTATAGTCAAAGGAACCAAAAAAAAAAAAAAAACAAAAAGAAGAAGAAAAATAAATGAAATCGAACGATGTGAGAAAGTAAAGTTAAATTCCACTACTTAGTTATAATATTCCCTCTATTTCGTCGAATTGACTTATTTCTTTATTTTATACGTCGCATATGTTCAAGAAACAGAGCTAGGTTCGACGAAATTGATGTCATTTTTGTCCTAAAATAGATGAGGGTATAATGGATAAACATAAATTTCCATAAAATTGGTACATTTACAAAAATAAACCCCTAAGAAATTACTGTATATTCTAAATCACAACCAATTGAAATATGACCACATTCTTCCCCAATTTTTTTGGGCGTGTTTAATGTATTTACTAATTTGCAATCCTGTGAAAGTTAATGAATATTGTTTTCCAAGCCCCCTCTCTCTCTCTCACACACACCGTTGACTCCGCACACAATGCTGGTTGATAATTTAATGGGTAAACTGCAAAATACTACCCTGCGTTTTGGAAAACCTACACGAAATCCCCATGTGTTTTCTAATGTGCATAAAATACCACGTGTTTTAAAAAATCTATCATGATTAACCCAAACTGTGAGCACCTATCGTTGTTTGCTCACTTTAGCATTTTTTTGTTCGATTTTTTCGATTGTTTTATATTCTAATACCTTAAAAATTAATATTACAATCATTAAACTTCCAAAATTATAAAAATCGACACTCGATTTGTCATATTATTCATTTTTTGAAATTTGATGGAAAAATTACAAAGCGAGTGTCGATTTTTATAAATTTTGGAAGTTTAATGATTGCAATATTAATTTTTAAGGTATTAGAATATAAAATAATCGAAAAAATCGAACAAAAAAATGCTAAAGTGAGCAAACGGCGATAGGTGCTCACGGTTTGGGTTAATCGTGCATGATTTTTTAAAACACGTAAGTGTTTTATGCAAATTAGACAACACAAGGAGATTTCGTGTAGGTTTTCCAAAATACAGGGTAGTAACTTGCTATTTACCCATAATTTAAGGCATGGGTGTGAAATGCTCAAGTTTCCTTCTCATGTGTTATACTCCCTCACTTTGTTTATAAGCATGCTTGCTTTTATTTTTTTACTCGTTTCAAATTTTAATGATAAAATAGTTATTTTCTTCTCATTTTATCTTCATAATTAATGATACATATAAATTTGTGTTCAGAAAAAAAAAAAGAATAATAAATATGGTTAAAATTTAAATTTATACACATTCTTGATATGTGTAATTTATGATAGAAAACACTTAAACAAATGGAGGAAGTACTAAGAAAATTATTACACATGAAAACAAATAAAATTTATCTAAAATATGTAATTAAAATTCGAATGATTTTTTTTTTTCCAGACTTATTACAATGAAATTTGCGATTGGCATGGATATAAGAAGCATTATATTCAAAAAAATACTTGAAAGATAAAAAAAAAGCATTATATATACTCCCTCCGTCCCTTTTATATAGAGCCTTTTTTATTCAACTAAATCTATTAAAATAATAAAATAACTCTATATAAAAGGAACGAAGGGAGTATCATCCTTGAAATAATACTCCTTAAAAAAATACAAAAGTATTAATACTAATACTAATAATAATTCTGATGTGGTCATCCTCAGAAATCAATGATTTGTCAAATATTTTTGGAAATAATAATGTTAGAATTGAATTTTAAGTTGTAGGCCCCGATAAGTAGTCATTGGTGTATGGGGGGGGGGAATACATCAATTCGCCGACAGTTTTGACTTTAAAAAAAAAATCGATCTTACTGAGTTGTCAGCTCAGCTTATCAGTGCAGCTCGGTTTATCCAGCTCAGTCAGTAAACTGGTGAGCTTGCTAAACCGAATTGTGTGCGGAAGTTTGGTGGACAGGTTGACTACCTCTTAGAAAATTCTTTCTTTGGTCTGGATCTTTGTGCAGGTTGATTATATCAATGAGGTGCAATGTAATGAATGTTAGTTGAACATTGTAAGGTCGACTGTAAATAAAAGATAGAGAGAGAGAGATCGAGACAGTCGATTTAGCGTGGTTCGGGAAACGTCCCTACATCCACGTCAGATACCGTCGTATCTGAAATTCCTTACTTCTCTCTTATTTATACTGGCTGAGTACCAGCCTCAACCTTTGTCAATCTTTAGACTTGAGCCGAGCACGAGTTCTGGGTCGTGACCCTTACAACCTTTCATACATTCTTACATACAACCTTGCAGCTAAACTAACAGATTCTTCTTTACTTGGACGAATATGTAGTAAGCTTGTGGAAAGTATTCTGTGAGGTTCTAGAATCTGAAATCTTGAAGGTCTCAACACTTGGGAAATGGCTTGGATTCGAGTGTTGAGTTTGACTTTGAAGCGTAAAGATTTCTAGATAGATTTGGCTTTGAAACTCTGGTTTCCTCTCTCTATTTTTCTCTCTTCCCCGTCTATTTTCCCTTCCTTTTTTTTTCCGATTCTGGGATGGCTTGAAGTATTTATATGACTCCAATTTGAATTAGAGCCGTTAGAGTTACAGAGGTGTCAGAACCGTACTGCTGACTGGACTTCTAGCCGTTGAGGTTTTCTATACAACTTGAACCATCGAGGTTGGCAAGGCACAACTTAGGTCGGACTGGAAAGGTCGACCTTTTGTACCTCAAGCTGTCTTTGCTTTCTGTGTGGTCTTCAAGCTTGATCTTTGTATTAGAATCTTCATCTTGAGAAGTTGTTGACTAATAGCAGCTTGACTCACAACAGCTTGACTAAGCATATTGGCTTCAGCAGGTTGACCTATGCAGGTTGACCTCAGCAGGTTACACAAGCAGGTTGACTAAGGAACAGGTTGACAGATTGATCTAACTAGGTACAAGGTTGCACTACCAACCTTGATCTTTACATGGAGCAACCTGTTCGAGTTAAGCTTGACTGATCCAAACACAGAGATCAGTCTGTTCCTATCAATCCTATAACTAAGTACTATAACTAAGTGTGGTTTCTAATAACATCATCAAAACTAAACTAAACAGGGTTCCCAACATAAGTCAGTAACACACATGAACAATTATAAAAACTATTTTTATAGTTTATTTGTAACATCCCACGTTGAATATATAAGTTCCACACAACGGACTCTTTATAATTATTTTTATAATTATGAGCTTAATGGACTCTTTAGGAACTTGGGTTAACTATTTCGGCAAAGCAGGACGAAGCCAATCAGTTGTTAGCGTGCCCATTGTATCACTATAGTGTAACGGGCTCCCACCCCCGTGTGCCCGAGGCGTTACATTATTTGCCCTTATATTGCATGAAATCAGTACAACGAACGTCACATGGATCCTCTATCCTAAATTCAGTATCCCAAATCACAATTTCTATTAGGTTTATGTATTATTTTCAAAAAAAAATAATAATAATTTAGGTTTAATATATAATGATTTAGTTTAATTTTATGATTATTTTTTTAGGGGTTCATGCATCCAAGTAGGGTTTGTAATTAGGTTATATAATTTTTAAAAAATTCATTTATTATTTATAAATGTCTACTATAATTTACTACTATTTTATAGTAGTATTTTTTTTATTTTTATAACAAATAATATAAAACTAAAAAATTAAATTTTAGGACACAATTGCAACAACGAATTTGGAACAAGAGGATCCCATCTAATTAAATACCTTTCGATAATCGAGAACCAAAATTCACAATGTTTTCCTAATGAAATGGAGTACAACAACAACTCAAACTTGAGTTTTCAATTAATAGTTATATATTTAATTATACAAAAAAAAATAAAAAAAAATAAAAAGCCCTACACCACTGCTTTTCCGCAATTCCCCTCCCCTGTCTTCTTCTCATCCAACATCACTTTCTTGGTCATTATATTTCTCTCTCGTTCAGTAATCTTCTGTTTCAATCGTGGTCCATCCCACTTTATACCCTCTCATTACATTTCATTTTCTTATCTTCCACCCCTCCCCTCCCCTCCCTCCCTCCCTCCCTCCCTCCTATATTATACTAGCATCTAGCTACTCTCTCTCTCCCTCTCTCTCTCTCTCTACATATATATATATATACACGTATATATATATATTTATTCTTATATAACCCCCTCTCTTCTTCTTCTTCGTTTCCTTCTTACATCTCTCTGCAACTTTTCATCTTTGCACTATCTTCCAATTCCTCACTTTCTTGCATTAAGTCCTCTTAAAAAAAAAATATCCTTCGAATTTCAAAAAAATAAACAAATTAATACTTGAAGGATGTCCGGAAGAAGATCAAGACAGTCGAGCAACTCCTCGAGAATCTCCGATGATCAGATTATTGATCTCGTCACTAAACTTCACCAACTCTTGCCGGAGATTCGCAGCAGCCGCCGCTCCAACAAGGTATTCCCACATGCTTCCACGTACTTGTACGTCATGCTTTGTGATGTGTACGTAGTATACTAAGCAATGTAGCCTGATTTCAAGTTTTTCTTTTCTTTTCTTCCCCACTTGATCAGTTGAAGGTTTGGAGTTGTTAGTCAAGAACTCATTAAATTCTCATCACTCATAAAAGGGTCTTTTTTAAAAAAAATAAATAATAATAAACAAATTTTAAAAATAAAATAAAATGAAGAAATGTGTAGGTGCAGACATCATGGAATTAATTTCTAAGAATGAATGTGCATTGTTTGTGGAGCTAAATTTAGCACAAGGGGAAGGGGTGTTGTGGTGAATAGAAGATGGCTTAGCTTAGACCTTGACTTGTTTCCACGCGTGACACGAGACGAGACGAGACGAGACATGAGTAACGTGCCTTGCGCGTACATGTGTCTCATACTCCCATTTGCATGTTGTCGCCTAATAATATAATACTTATATGTTGATGGATAGTCTTGAATTTAATTTTAATAAAATAAAATAAAAACAAGTCTTTTATGCAATTTTGAAAATTACACATTGCATGCATGTTGTTTTATCTTTTTTTTAATTAATTAATTAATTAATTATTTAATTAATTAATTTAGTGAATTTATAATTGAATTGCAGGCTTCTGCAAATAAGGTGCTTCAAGAAACTTGCAACTACATCAGGAATTTGCACAAAGAGGTGGATGATTTGAGTGAGAGGCTATCACACCTTCTTTCTTCCATAGATTCTGATAGCCCTGAGGCTGCAATTATTAGGAGTTTAATTTAATCTCACTCATTATTGTTATGTAGTAGTATTAATTAATTAATCATATTAATTACTACCTAGCTTGTTTTTTTTTGTTTTTTTTTTCTTTTTCCTATATAGGATGTGGCTTTAATTTTGGGTTTTTTTTATATAATTATTGTATTATATGCTAATTATTAGTATTGGAGATACTCATCAGTCCATTAGATGGATTTGCATTGTTGTAACTATAGTTTTATAAGACCTTAATAATTAAATAAATAATAGTATCCTACGTTGCCATATTTTCTTCTATCGTTTTGTGTACTTCTCTTTCTTTCTTAATACTCCCTCCGTCCTAGACTATTTGGCATGTTTATTTTCGGCACGAGATTTAAGAAGTGTTGGTTTAGGGAAAGGAGGAGGGGTGTTAAGACACTTATTGTTTCCATTTTTTGGGAAACATGCCTATTCGTGTGGGACAACCCGAATAGGAAAGCAGACCAAGTGATCTGGGACGGAGGGAGTATATATATATTCAGAAATTTATCAAAATTGATGAAATGCTTTAGTGCATGTGATGTTTCAAAGTTTGCATTCTCTATCATAAGGTATTTTACGTATTATGATAGATAAAAACATTCCCAATTCAACTAATTAATAATTATAATAGATCATTGATCAATATAATTCATGAGGATGCATAATATTAACATTATATACGATTGATGGGGATGATTTAATTTCTATGGGCAAGCTAAGTAATACTAGTATATTTTTCAAAAATAATATACATTTATTCATTTTCTCCAACTACTAAAATGATTTTTTCACTCTACTATAAATGCACTAACCTATGCTAGCTAGAATAAAAGTACTGCTACAGTAATTACAGGAACAATGTGTACCCCATAAGGAACTGTATTCAAAACGTTTTATATAATTTTATGTCAATTTCTTGAAAAATATTAATTATTATTTAACTAATATATAAAAATTAAAGATTGATATATAGTGGTTTCTTTGCATCTACATTCATATCAAATCACAAAAATTTCATTTTCTCCCGCTAAAAATTAAAAATCATGCAGATCATATCAGAAGATTAAATCCCACAATCAACTACTACTACGTACATTGTCTCATAATCAACACACATATCCATCAACTCTAATTCAAAAATTAAAAAAAAAATAATCCAATTTTTTTCACTATCTCAATCAATTCAATTAGACAAGACAACTTCATTTCCTTTCAAGAAAAATTAAAAAAAAAATGTAGATTAATTAACAACAAAATGCGACGCGAAGAAGAAATTAGCGACGTACATTGTCGTGCAATTAAACTTGATTAAACCCTAATCGAAAAGGGTTTTCGATAACGACAAGGATCATGGCTTAATCTACGGGACAAATCTGCCCCCCTATAGGGAATAGAAAGAAACATTGCGTTTTACATAAAACTCATGTCTGAATCAAAAAAGGCATTCATAATTAATTGCTTCGTATTAAATAAAATATAGGTGCTCACTAGCCCTAATCACATTAATCACGCCGATTACGACTACACAACATTTTCATGCACCATAAATATTGTGTTGGCCACCTTATAGCTAACATCCAAATCCTCTTTCTCTCTCACTCTTCATTTTTATTGAATTTTTTCTTCTATGTAATCTCTAATTATTTTGGATTTTGGCTTTAATTAGCCTTAAGTTATTTTTTAACTTTCTCGTTTTTAGGTGACGTACGTTTGTACGTTGAGAATTCTTGTTTGTTTTTTTGGTATTAATTTGCTAGTACATGTTGTCCAATGACGATGGTTATGTTAATTAATTGAGTTTTAGTATTTTAATATTTTTGAAGGCCTTCACAAACTAATAAATCTTTCCACATTTTTCTGGAGTAAGCCCAATTAAAAAATAGAAATAATATAGATATGGGCTCTTCTCAATTTATATTTTTTTATAGATATGGCCCATTAACTAAAAAAAAATAATTATAGATAGGGCCACTAACTCAAAAAAATGTAGATATGGGCTGGTTACAAAACTGGATTAATCAAATGAGACCCGACCCGACCCGAACAGGATGAGTAGATGACTTGGCAAGATCTGATTGGCCGATAAGAGAGCGTTCTCACGTTAAATTACATAGTTAGTTTAACTGATTTTTTGTCTCATAGGTTGCTCTAATCTGTAATTCGAATCCATTTACTTCGCTTCGTGTGCGCAAGGTTCGCTTTAATTCTTCTTCTTCTTCTTCTTTTCTTTCGAATTCTTGAGCTTATTTTCGGCTTTAATGTAAGTTTTGAAGTCGAGATTTGGATTAAAATAGATAGATTTTCCCGCTGTTTCTGGTATATAAAATCGATGAAATTGCTGCGGTTTTTTTTTTTTTCTTTTTTCTTTGTGTGTGTGTGTGTGGACTGAAATATAGCTGTTCTGAATCATGTAATGGAGCTATGGAGGTTGCTTTAGTTTTTCTTACGATTTTTTTATTTTTATTTTTTTTATGTCGGCAGGGGCAATTTCTTTTCACTGTTTGCTGAAATCGTGGTTTGAATAAATCGTGTTTAATTTCTTATAGTTTCGTTCTGCATAATTTGAAGATTTTTCTGGTCTTTAATGGATTCATTATGGACTGCTGCTTTGATTTTTCTTTTTTTCTTTTTTTTGCTTGCATTTTGTTCATAATGCTAACTTACGCAAAGCTTAGTTATGGAAACTTAACACCGTATTTTGGTTGAATTTTTATATTTTCTTAGTAAATCATATGAAGTGATGAAGTTGAAGAAGTGGTGAAATTATGTGGGAGATGTGTTGTCAACATTATTTTGTTACTTAAATATTGTAATTTGTAAGTGATACTCTTCTAAGAATTATGAAAATTTATTTTATCCCCAATGAATATGCTTTTATGCCTCAAGAAAATATACCAAAGCTAATGTGAGATGGAAATGAAAGTTGATGAATTTCTTCACTAATCTAATTAGTTAGGACCACATGTTTTGATTTGTGTGCATGATTAGGGATTTTGGGGAAAATAAATTAATACTAGTATTTTTAAAACTTCCTTGTGCATGAGATTGGTGCTTTGAATTGGGATGCCAAATGAATAGTACTCCAATGGGCGTGCATCGCTCAACTTTGAGTTAAAAGCCTACGTAAATAAACTAATTTAATCTGATACATGTAAATGTAATATATGTAATATTTAATCTAATCATACAAGAGTTATATGCATTCGTTATGATTGTTGCAGTATTTATGTTTACTGACTACTATAGTGAGTAAATTTGTGTTTAAAATTCTCTGCAAATTCTTCTCTGTATGCTGTTAGTCGTCTCGTTGCTTGGAATGTTTTAGGATGTGATCATGAGTAGTCCGTGGTAGTTATTTATTTTTCTTCTCTAAACATACTCTCCCTAGTAAATTTCTTCACCACTTCTAAGTTTTAAGTCTTAATTTGCACGAATATTGCATCTAATTATCCCTTCTAGTGCAAAATGCTGTGTTTCTTATGGAGATGAATGATCCTCCACATTGTAAGTGATTTAAGCCGAATGCTTCTATTCTGTAGAGATTTAGTCTCTAAAGAAAGGAATGGAGTACGAGAAAGGTCAGTATATGGTAGAAGTTATCGGGCTTCCACCAGAAGCAAGTCGGGAAGAGGTTTACCAGTTCTTCATCAACTGTGGCAATATCAAACACTTGGAACTCTCCAGGTTTGCTGACCGAACTTTTCTTGAGATATTTACTTCGATATTTGACATGTTGAATGCTTAGAAATGTATTTGATGTGAAGCATATAAATGAAGCACCGATTCGAACACTAAGCATTGATGCTAGTGCACTGTTTTCGTTCTTTTCTGTTTTTGATGATGCCTAGTTCTTAAACTAAAGAGATGTGAATATTGATGGCAGAGTTAGTGCTGATGTTTCTATGGCACTCGTTGAATTCGAGGATGCTTATTCTGTGAAAATTGCTCTCTTTCTCACTGTAAGTCTTTGTATAATAGCTTAGCTCTGGTTCATACATCATTGTTTCTGTAGTTTCATTGCTTGTCTCTTGTTTTCCTCTCATCATGCTATCATGATGTACAAGGCTTTGTAACTTGAGATAATTATATACGAATACCTATTTTGTCACTCGATAATGTTGATACTAGAATTCTATGTGCATTCTCACATGAAAACTTAACCTCTTTAATCACTGGTTCTGTCTCGTTGAATAAATTTCAGGGATCTGAGATTGCTAATCAGCCAGTAGCTATCTCTAGTTATGGATCGTATAACGTTGATCCATCTCCATATCATGTCGATTCTCATGAGCCAGAGATTGGAAGTTACTCAATGGTATGAATCATTTTCATTATAAATCAAGAAGTCTCATGCATGTTGCTATAGCATATTAGCATGTAACTCTCTCTCTCTCTCTCTCTCTGTCTATCTCTTTCTCTCTGCACAGTCCACGCGTTCCGACCAGTTCGTCTCGACTCCAGGAGAAGCCGTGACAGTGGTGCAAGAAGTCGTCCAAACCATGATCTCAAAGGGCTATGTCTTGGGCAAAGACGCGCTCTCCAAAGCCAAAGCTTTCGACGAATCCCACCAAGTTTCATCCACTGCAGCTGCCAAGATTGCAGAACTAAGCAAAAGGATCGGCCTCACCGAGAAGATCCACGCAGGAATGAAGGCTGCAAAGTCCATCGACGAAGAATTCCACATCTACGACATGACCAAATCCGCGGCAACCTACACGGGCAAAACAGCCGTAGCTGCTGCAAGTGCTGTTGTTAACAGCACTTACTTTGCCAAAGGGGCTCTTTGGGTTTCTGACATCTTAGACCGCGGGGCGAAAGCCGCTGCAGAATTAGGCAATAAAAACGAGCACTTTCACAAGTAATTATTAGAATCGAGAGCCTAAATTTCCTCGAAAGACCTTTCCCAAGTCGATGTGGGACAGACGGGGCTTCGACAGTGATGTAATATTATTGTTAGAGATTCGCAAATATCTAGTGGTGACCACATTTGTGAAATTTGGAGATATTATTCTTAATTTTGGATAGTGAAGGTGGAATGTGACATTTGAGTAGGGTATTGTTCATAATTCATGTGCTGTTTCACGCCAATCTAGAATATAAATAGTGGATTCTTGAGAAATGAATGCCACATGAAAATGATAAGAATTGTTTGTTCTAGTAGAAGCAAATGAGCCCTTTTTTGTTTTCTTTTTGTTGGCTTGTATTGTGAGTTATGGCAAAATATTATTGATGGGTCAAAAATCACCCACCCCTACCTATGTATTTATTTTCTGGGATTTTTTCTCAGCATTAAAAATCATGAGTTAGGGGTATCAAATAAAATATTTGTAACTAAAAGTTTTCTCCCTCAAGTGAGAATTTTAAGTCATATTCAATTTTTTATTTCCCCAGCATACAGAGTTCACGATAAATTAACACATTTTTAATTTTCGTTCGTGTACAAAAGATAGACACATGTATGTTGTTTACTTTGTCATAAATTGATGAATAAAATATGAAATGTCTAAATTAGTAAATAATATGTGAGGGTCGAAGAGTTTTTTTTATAAAAAAAGTGGTATAAAAATCATCTCACCATTTTCTTAAGTATCATATTATATATCATAGGAGTAGTATAATAGGAGTATAAAGGGTTGTCCGGATTTTTAAACAACCTAACCGAATTTTTTATATATCAAAGTAAATGAGGTATAAAGTGTAAATAAAAAAAACTTGTGTGTGTGTGTGTTCGCTGATAGGATATGGCCTAACTACTAGGCCCAAGCATCAAGCCCAATATAATTGGGCCCCGACAGTTAAGCTCGGCCTACGCAGTTCGGCCCAACTCGAAATAAGAGACTTCTACACTCCTACATCGATTACAACTCAAGCTCTAAGAGAGATCTAGAAGCTCGGTGTTTATCCATAAAGGAGGAGATCAAGCCAAAGAGTCCAAGTCCAAATAGGAGAAGACTTTGTATTATAGTCAAACTCCATGTAATTACCTATAAATAGAGGCTTAGAATAGATTGAGGGGGAGAACAATCTTTGTAAAGCTACACGCATACTAGTAATAATAGCCATACTCTCTTTTGCTCCGTGGACGTAGATCTATTCCGATAGATCGAACCACGTAAATCTCATTGTGTCCTTCTATTTTCTGCTCTGTTAATTCTTTGTTTTCGTGCACAAATCATCCTTGAAAAGCAAGTTTCATCATTGGCGCCGTCTGTGGGAGCCGAGCTAAACCTCATACAGGAGGACGAGCCGAACTGGATGACTCCCTACCGAGCTTATCTAGAAAAGGGGGAACTGCCTCACGACAAGCTCGAAGCTAGGAAACTCCTCAGCAAAGTCCCAAAGTACACCCTGGAGCAAGGAGTGCTCTATCGGAGATCGTATCTCCAACCCCTTTTACGATGTGCCGGACCAAATGAAGCAAATTATGCACTAAGGGAGGTGCATGAAGGAGCGTGTGAGAGTCACATCGGAGCTCGAGCACTAGCACGAAAGATAATGAGGTGGGGATACTACTGGCCTACAGTGTTACAAGATGCAATCGACATTGTCAGAAAATGCCCGAAGTGCCAGATCCATGCGACAGTGCCGAAGTTACCACAGGCCGACCTTGTAAGCATGCAAAGCCCCTGGCCAGTTCGTGCAATGGGGAGTCGACATCGTCGGACCATTCGACAAAGCTCCTGGACAGATCCAGTTTCTCATCGTAGCTATCGACTACTTTACTAAGTGGGTCGAGGCTGAACCCTTGGCGAAGATTACGAGCAAGAATGCCTTAAACTTCGTCTGGAAGAACAGTGGTTTGTCGCTTCGGCGTACCTCACATCCTCATCTCGGATAACGGAACGCAGTTCACGGACCGAGTATTCAGAGAATGGTGCGAAGGGCTTCATATCTAGCAAAAATTCACTTCAGTTGCTCATCCTCAAGCGAATGGCCAGACCGAAGTTACAAACAGAACAATCCTGAAGGGACTCAAAACTCGTCTTGACAAAGCCAAAGGAGATTGGACAGCAAATCTACCCCAAGTCCTATGGTCATACCGGACAACTCCCAAGACCTCGAATGGAGAAACACCTTATAGCTTGGTGTATGGAACCGAGACAGTGATCCCAGTAGAGATCGGCTTGCCGAGCCATCGCACACTTAACTTCTCAACCGAAGCCAATGAGGAAGGGCTTCGAGCCGACCTGGATCTGTTGGAAGAGAAGCGAGAGCTAGCTTACATAAGAGAAGCTAAGTACAAGCAGCAAGTAGCTCGGTATTACAACCAAAGAGTGAAGTATCGGCAGTTTCAAGTAGGCGACCTCGTACTTAGGAATAATGAGGTCAGTAAAGCAGAGAGGCTCGGCAAGTTGGAAGCCACATGGGAAGGACCTTACCGAGTCGAGGAAGTCCTCGGAAAAGGATCATACAAGCTCGCCCATTTATCCGGTGAGCTAATACCCCGAACATGGCATATTTCTCATTTAAAGAGATATTTCGCATAAGTGGAAGGGATTGAGTTTAAAGTTGGTTAGTTCATATGGGTCTCGGGTCAGATCGTCCTGTTATTTTATTTTTAACTTCGTTTTCTTTTTATTAATAAATTTTTCTTTTTCCTTAACTCTGGTCTTGCATATTTCATATAGCATATTTTCTTTCCACTCATGCAAAATATCTCACTTCTTTTTCAAAACCCTGACGAGGGTAATTCAATATCCTTTTAAGGATAAAAGTAAACTCCAATCATGGAGTGATACCTAAACGCGCGTAAGGGGACCACCCCTATCGATAAATTCGACAAATAAGGAACTATAAAAACCCTAACCTCGCCTTTTGACGAGGACTGGGTGTACAAAGCAAAACTTCGTCAAAAGACGAAGTAAGCTATGCAAGCAAAACTTCCTCAAAAGACGAAGTAAGCTATCAAAGCAAAACTTCATCAAAAGACGAAGTACGCTATACAAGCAAAACTTCCTCAAAAGACGAAGTAAGCTTTGCAAGCAAAACTTCCTCAAAAGACGAAGTAAGCTATCAAAGCAAAACTTCGTCAAAAGACGAAGTAAGCTATTAAAACAAAACTTCGTCAAAAGACGAAGTAAGCTATTAAGGCAAAAACTTCCTCAAAAGACGAAGTGAACTATTAAAGAAAAACTTTGTTAAAGGAAACCTTCGCCTTTTAATAAAGTAAGTCAAATCTATCTATCTTATTCCATATAAGAAATGATTACAATTACAAGGACGATTACATCAAGGAGGTGCCGTTGAGCTCGAAGGCTTGCTACAGTTAAACCATCTATCGGCAAAACTCTGCCTAGCCGGAGGTGAAGGCAAACCCATAATGTAATCAATAGGAGCAATACCTCGGCCCCTAAGCGCAGAAAAGCCTCGACCTCGGCCTCGACCAGCCAAAGCTCGATTTGGGTTCCTTGCCACAGAACCTCGAGCTCGTCCTCGTCCTACTGAAACTCTATTACCCGGGTTTCGAGCAGGAACTCGGGATACCCCTTGAAAGCGAGGTTGCTCACGCGGACCTTCCAAGAAAGCCCTTGAGGTTGCATCTAGAATTCCCGGATTCGGATCAGAGTTCGCCGAACTGGAAGAGCTCGTATCAGCAGTTAAGTATTGAAGCAGTTTAGGCCGACAAGCTTTTACAATCTCATACGAGTTGATGGCTTCGACTATCTCGTCAACCAACCCCCGGTACTCCCAAGAGTCCTCGCCATAATCACGCCGGAAACGCTGCAGCCACTCTCTTTTTTCATCCACCTTGGCCAAGACCTCGGCAATAGTAGGCTTCCCGCTTCGGCGGATAATTGATTCGTACTCAAGGAATTCTTCTTCGGTGCGCTTGGCCTTTTCCTTAAGTCTATTATGCTTCTCCTTCAGCTCGAGCAATTGAGCCTGCAACCCATCCGATTTAATCTGACTGGCTTGCAGCTTCACTTCGGTTTCATGTTCAATATGGCCCACTTGGTCTTTCCAATGAAGAATTTTGCTATTTTTGGCTTCAAGAGTTCGAAGTAAATTATCGATTTGGGCTATGTAAGGAGAGGCGTCGAAAAGTTTCGGAGACGGAGAAAACTACAAAAAGGGAAACAAATTTCTCATAAGAAATAAAGTTTTCATTAATTCAGCAAAATGCGCCATCCTACTGATGACGAAGTACATGCTACAAAAAAAAAAAAAAAGACGAGGAGGCGATCAACTGACCTCCTCCTCGTTTTGAGATGCACCCTCTGGAGCTTTGGCTTCCAACTCAGCATCGTCACCATCTACACCATCAGCCTCGGTTCTTTTCGGGGCGGCATTCAGTTCGGCAACGATCGCATCCATGACTGGATCACGATCTACCGAACTGTCCCTAATTACTTCGGCACTTAGCATGTCAGTAGAGGCCGCCAGGTTCTCAAGGAGAGGAACCGCCTTCAAATTTTCAGGACGATTTCCGCGAAGCCGCGGTTGAGTTCCTCCTCGGACACCTCCTTGTGTCCGTACCTCGCCTTATCGAGGTCCGGAATGTCCTTGGCAACGGCCTCCACCGTCTCGGCGACACATCGATCTGTCATTAACTCCGCCACGTCGCCGCAAAAACCCGAGAAGAACTCAGATAAGAAGAGCCTCTCAGTATAGGCTCGGAGAACGGACCCATTGGCGAGCCACAGCATCAGCCTCGGCCGATTCCAATTTGGCCTTCAGAACGGCCACCTCTTTCCGAGCCGCCTCAGCTGCGGCAACAGCATCGTCCGCCTTCTTTTTCGCCTCCCTGGCCTCCAGCACAGCAGCATCGAGCTTGCTCGTCAAGCTAGCCTTCTCTTCCTCCAGCTGACGACGAATGCGGTTCGTCTCATTGAACTTCGAGACCCCATCGTTTACATAGCTGGTAAGGGTGGACGCACTCTTCACCAACCCGTCCACCCAATTATGGAAGCTCGCCGTCACCAGGTCGGCATCCTGCAGATGGTAGCAATATCAGCACATACATCACATAAAACCCAACACAGAGAAGGTTAAAGTCCTCACCTCGGGATAATCCCGGTGTTGTTCTTCCAACTCGATCACCGGGCAGGCTGCACTAATCGAGGGCTGGCCAACGACTAGAATCTTGTCGCCTGTGGCCGAAGCTTTCTTGTTCGGCTTCGGTACCTTCGACCGACGAACTAACGGTTGTGGAGAGGGCGATCTCAATGGAGAGGATCCCGGTACACTAGCAGTTCGTTCCGATGACACCTCGGAACCCGCCTTCTCCAGCACTACAGCGTCCGCGGACCTCGGCCTCTTCCTGTCTTTGACTAGCTTCACTGCAAAAGAAACAACGCTAGTCAAATGATATTCACATTAAGTACACAGTAAAAAGAGAAATGTAGCCTCACCCTTCACCGGCTCTTCCATCGAAGCGGGATCATAAGGGCTCAGCCCTGCAAGAGCCAGATCGGTCTCGGAAAACGCTTCTCCAATATGGCCATGGAGTCTTTCTTCCAGCTCACTAAAGCAAAACTCTGTCTTCTGTTTCCCTAATTTCCCCACCTTCCATATAAACTCAGGGACTTCACCGAACCGACAGAAGAAAAATTTTGACTGCTAGTTCGTCACCTTCGACTTCGTCTCAACTTTGAAGCCGAGACGGGGGGAAAGATAAAACCGACCACCGGATGCCCTAAGTTGGAAAAATCTAAGAATCATATCTACACTAAGGTCGTACCCGTGTCGCTTGACCATCACACCAAGAGCACATAACTGACAAAAAGAATTCGGAAACAGTTGACCTAAAGGAAGCTCGCACTTTCTCAGAAGTTCGGCAAATACTGGAGGTAGGGGAAGACGAAGACCGTGATGCAAACAGTCCTCGTAAACAGTAAAAAAGCCATGAGGAGGCTCCGAAGCCCTATCCTCAGCCCGAGGAACCATCCATTCCACATAATCGGGAAATAAATAATTTTGAGCCAGACTAAGAATTTCTGGGCCCTTAAGGACCGACGAAAAGCTAAAAGCTCTATCCTTCGACTTTAATGGCGGTGGAAAAACTACCCTATGCTTAACCGGACAAGGAGATTTCACGGAATATATATCTACTTCCGCTTCCCCACCCCGATTGGAAGTCGCCGGCGGCGAATCGGAAAAACCCATGGACCTATCTTAACTAGCGCTAGGAGACGAATTAGCAGACATAGTCGGATTACTTACTTGTAGATATTGACTGCAGTGGCCAACTGAAGGAATGTCCGGTTGAAACTGTGCGAAATCGAACGGCGGCAAGGTTTTCTCCCCCTCAATTTCCCGAAATTAGGGTAAAGTGAGGGAGAGTGGCGTACAGTGGAAGTTTTATTCAAAAAACTTCCGCCCTTTTCAACTCCCACTACCGCAACACGACACGTGTCCCACTCACTTGGGACTCCAACTGTCGTTCCATTCTCGCTTTCCCCTTCTTACCCATCTCGTCCTAACGAGGTGGTACACACTCGATGTCGTCGAATTTATTTTTTATGGGGCAACGTATTTTTCTTTGACCTCGTCCTAACGAGGCGGTACGAACTCGACTTCGTCGAATTTATTTTTCGTCGGGGTGAGAAGTTTTTAACCGACCTCGTCTTAACGAGGCGGTCCGAACTTTAGACTACTCCCACCTCAACTATTTCCCCTATGTTACACCCTCGCTTCTACATCTTTTTGGGGGGGGATGTGATAGGATATGGCCTAACTACTAGGCCCAAGCATCAGGCCCAATATAATTGGGCCCCGACAGTTAAGCTCGGCCTACGCAGTTCGGCCCAACTCGAAATAAGAGACTTCTACACTCCTACATCGATTACAACTCAAGCTCTAAGAGAGATCTAGAAGCTCAGGTGTTTATCCATAAAGGAGGAGATCAAGCCAAAGAGTCCAAGTCCAAATAGGAGAAGACTTTGTATTATAGTCAAACTCCATGTAATTACCTATAAATAGAGGCTTAGAATAGATTGAGGGGGAGAACAATCTTTGTAAAGCTACACGCATACTAGTAATAATAGCCATACTCTCTTTTGCTCCGTGGACGTAGATCTATTCCGATAGATCGAACCACGTAAATCTCATTGTGTCCTTCTATTTTCTGCTCTGTTAATTCTTTGTTTTCGTGCACAAATCATCCTTGAAAAGCAAGTTTCATCATTCGCCTAACGGTAGGGGTTAAGTTTTGGGACCAAAGGTCCTGAGTTCGATTCCTAATAAAATAAATAAATAAATAAACGAAACCTAATAAGTGGGACCTAAACTTCACTTCAACATCAACTCATTACTAAAATATTAAAACTCGTATCCGAGAAGTGGTGTCCATTTACAACCGACGTAGGTAGTATTTACTTCATCCTTTTGGAGCCGTAACATTAAGCTTCAATGCACCCTTGCACATGTAGAACAAACTCAGTTTTCCCAAATTAAAGGCAATAATAACCAATTTAATGTGCAAATATCATAGGTTTAATTGCGTGTTCCATTTAGGTTCTCAATCTCATAATCTTGACACAAGTTGCGCATATTTAAATAAGGATGATATGGTGTCTTTTTTAATAAAACGTCCTATCATCTTATATGGGACGGAGGGAGTATACGTCTATTGTCATTCCCAATTAGTCAAAATTAAAGAAAAATATTGTATAATACGTTATATTTTTCATTTTTCACTAAAATTTTACGATTATATTTACAAATAAATATCCACGCGTTGAAAATACACATTTAATACACGCAAATGACAATATAATTGAATCTAATTAACCGGCTGGATTAGGTTAATTTTTAACAACTTATTTCAAATATAAATAATGTACATAAATATGTTACCAAACTTTTACATTTTTTTTCCTTCTTAATTTAAGGTCCTTTTCTATTAAAAAAAAAAGGATACCAACTTTAAAATATAAAATAAAAATCCAACAACACCTCTAGTCCCATATAAACCGGATTGACTGCTGCTGACTACACTCTTACACCTAATCTCTACCACCCTTTTTAATTTCTTTAAAACTCAGTCGCAGATATTAACGTATTATTAATTAATATTCGGCAAAATATATTAATTGAATTAAAAAAGTCGGCCTCCACTAAATCCTTCACCAGAATTAATTAATAACTGCAATTCTGCAAATTCAGATTTGTGTATATAAAATATTCACATAATAAGTCTTACAAATTCTTCTCTTTCAACAACTAGATTTTCATGCTTTCCAACTTGGCCTTTCTTCCACTTTTGCAGGCTACCCAGAACTTTCTCCAAACCTTGTATAAATAAATTAATAAGCAAATAATTTCATGTTTATATTTATTTTATTCTATTTTTTATTAGAAAAAAAGGAAATTTTATTAGAAAAGAAAGTTCGGGTCCGCGAAGTAACTTAAAAACACGAACAATGCATACACGGAACCGTTAATCGACATACGCCAACTTCAACGCCTGCCTTTAATTTCATGTTTGTGTAGACATTACCCTTTATTTAGGATTTGGACTAATAATTGAAAAAACCAAAAAGAAAGGACTGATATCCGTGTTACATATATGATATGTTGCACTAAATTTTATTTGACCAGAAATAAAATACAGTAAGAGATTGAAAAATAGCAAGAATTAGCACAAGCATTCAACAACAATCAAACAACAAATTTCGAATTCCTTTTATTTTCCCAGAAGGGAAACAAGTAGCACATGCAGCAAACTCACCAAAATCTTTACTGTACATTCAAAAAATCCAATCCCAAAATCTTTGAAATATAAAATCAAACTCCATTAATTAATTTAATCTCAATCGCAACAAATGGGGCAACGTATTAATCCATTCTCATTGCAATCTGGGCATCTCTGAAATCCACATTCTTCTTCTTCTTCATCTTCATCTTCTTCTTCATCTTCTTCCTTTTCATAATCTGCATCGTAATATATTTTACAGCTCCCTGAGCAAGTCTCGCATGGCAGAAACCTAACATCCCCACACGCTTCACACACGCCGCCGTTTCCTCCGCCGCCGCCTCCACCATCTTCTCCGTCAACCATCTCGCAATTCTCCACCATCTTCTCCAGCAAACCTTCTTCATTCAGCCGCCGGATTTCGTCGGCTCCGCCTATGAGTTTTCCGGCGAGAAAAACGCTCGGCAGCCCAATGCCGCCGGATTCCGCCGCGAGGAGTTCCCGGAGCTCCTCCTTGAAGCCGGAGTGCATCGAGACGTCTCTCTCGTCGATTTTAACTCCCAATCCCTTTAGGATTACTCGAACATGGCAGCAATCCTCGTACGTCTTCCTCACGCCTCTCAAGCTCGTGAAGTACACCATTAATTTGTCCTTCTCGGCGGCCTTCTTCGTCTTCTCCGGCGAGGGATCATCGATCTTCAGGTGGAACGGGTTCGCCGGCGGGAGCTCCTCGAGGGCTCTCCGGAAGGTAGCGATCACGTCTGGGTCGAATTCGGAGACGATCGAGGTGTCGTTGGAGCTCGAGCTGGCGTCGGTGTCGCCGGAGTCCGCGTCTTCGCCGTCGCCGGCGTCCCTGACCCGCGGCGTCGGCTGGTCGTCGGCGGCGGGGAAGCCGGCCGCGCTGGCGGCGACGTGGAAGGAGAAGGAGCGGAGATGGACGGGGCGGAGGGGGCTGGCGTCCTCGAGCCCCGCCATCATTTCCCACGCGTCGATCGTCTCCGGCTCCCCCGGCGGCGTCCTAACCGGCGTCCTCGGGGGTATTTTGGGTATTTTGCAGTCAATCATGTTTGACCAGGTCTTCGCCTCAATCATCCCCATCGCGAATTCCTCCTTCACGGAGGATACTCTCCCGCCGTCCTCGGCCGGGGGGGTTTTATCCTCTGCGACGCTCTCCTTCTGATCCGAATACACCGACGAATCACCGCCGTCAATCTCCTTCCCCTCCGCGCCGAGGTTCTGGATCAAAGGGTGGTCGAGCTTCAAAGAGCCCAATGTGGAGGAAGTGAGCGCCACCAGGTGATAGCTGTCCCCAATATTCTGCGGCGGGTGGTGCACGTGCATCGAGTAGCTCCGTCGCACCGGAGAGTACTCCCGCTGGCAATTCCGGCAGACTTTCTGCTTCGACGTGGCGCACCCCATTACTACCAATCGAACCAAGGCCGAATGCAGAGAGAGAGAGAGAGAGAATTCTTATATATATATAAATAAATAAAAAGAAAAAAATCAAAAATAAAAAAATGGCAAACTTTATCAAAAGCAGTTCATTTGAATGGAGGTGAGGAACATTCTTATATGGATGAGCTGTATATAAATCATGAAATTCGCTATAAATTCAATATTCTAAACAATCGAAAAAACTTAAACAAATCGGAAAAATCGAGGAAACTGGGATGTCTTTTTCTTTTTTCTGTGCCTGCTTTTTCGCGGATTAAAAGAAAGAAGAAATTGGATTAGAATAGAGAAAATTCTCAAGAAAACATAGGCCTTTTATATACTAGTAATAGCCATGATTAACAATACGACAAAAGATCTGAAGCAAACGACAATGGCTGTAATGAATGAGGTTTCTGTAATAGAAATCAGAATTTCAGAAGAAATCGGAGGAAAAAGAAAAACAAGAAAACCCTTTTCCAAGTCAAAACCCACCACCGAATGATCGAAGGAGGACTGAATTTTATTTCCTTCTTCTCTTTCTCTCTCTACCTTCTCTCTCTAGAAATGGGAGAGTGAAGAATATTGAGGAAGTATTCAAACACGCCCTTTCACATGGATTAGGATTTACTGAGTGGTGCACAACGATTGGGCAAAAATCGAATAAAAAAGTTAGATCTTGATAGGGTGTGGAATGTTTGTATTGTGATGAAATTTATTTATTTATTTTTTATTTTTTGGGGAATAATAATTAAAAAAATTGTATGATGATTAAAGAAATGTGAAAAAGAGAGAAAGAGAGACGGAAAATGCGGGAGTAATTGCTTGAATGGCTCCCAACTCCGAGTGGGGTGTGTGTATTATTTAGTGAAATAGTGGATGCCCACAAAAACAATTTCGATTATTTAATTACCTTGCCGAATTTGTAGATTATTTAATTTGTAATACTATATTTTACTATGTCATAATCTATGACCGTAATTAAGACGGGGAATTTTGAATTGAAATTATGTAGATGGTGGTGTGGAGTTTGTAAGATATTTATGGAATCCGAGAGTTGGAAATGGTAAATTCGACATTTTAGTATTTAATTTTTTTATAGCATTTCCTTTTATAAAGTATTGTGAGAAAATTAGTCAAGAAAATTTAATTTTTAGGGAAATCTAGCAAAATATATGATATCGTGAGATTTAAAAATCATATTACTCTATTTATTTGAATTGATGATTATCATTTGGATATCTAAATATTATGATTTTGAGTAAAAAGGTAGAAAAAAAGTTGACACAGATGGAGTACTATTTACATGCGTTAAAAGAATTAGACTGATATCAATATTAAAACTGATAATATTATTATTTCTTTATTTTATTTACTATATATATGTCTTTCTCACCCAATTAAATTTTGTTTCCAACTCATTAAAACTATTTAATCTTCGAAAGGGAAAACCATTATCCCTTTCTAAGGTCTCCTACAATATATAAAAAATCTAGAATGTACATCTTTCCTCTTTTGACGCAGCAAAAATAATTTTTCAAATGGAATTCCAAGATATTGTCAAGAATCAGATTTTCAACAGTCGTGGTAGGAAAACAATAATAAAAGTCCAAATATGATAAATAAACATAAGAAAGAGTCAAATAGCAACACAATCAAAGAAAATTCACCTCCTAAAAGTGATTAAAAGTGACGAAAAAGAATTAGGGGTATCATTCTTTGCCACTTTGAGACAAAGGGTAAGTGGATGGAACTATAATTTGTACTTGTAATATTTAGGCCCACAATTATATTTAATTTCAAATATTATTGATGTTGATTGTTGCCTCGCCTTGATATGTTAGTGAGAAAATATACTATTGTAGCAATGCGCATTAATAATAATAATAATAATAATAATAATAATAATAATAATAATAATAATAATAATAATAATAATAATAATAATAATAATAATAATAATAATAATAATAATAATTGGTATATACATAATGTACAGTATATTATTTAATACTTGAGATAATAGCAACCCAATATCTTGTTTGACGGTAAAAAATCAATGTTTTAGAAAATTAAATATATTAAGATGTATAACAAACAACTTCTTTCTAGCAGTAGCATTCTGAAATAGATAATAATATAGGTTGAGTATTTCTCACTAAAAAAAAAAACTGTAGTATTCCCGACGGAATATTCTGTCATCTATCTGCCGGCATTGTGATTCACTGCGGAATGCCGATGGCAAGTCCGTCGGCGAAACGAGCGTCGGGAAATGCAAATGCCGGCGGATTTGTCCACCGACGAATTTTGGCTGCGGAATGCCGACAGAATCCGTTGAGAATCCGCCACAGATCTGTCAGGGGATCTGCCACAAATTCTCGAGACGCACCACCTCGTATAGGATCTGCCAGAGATCTATCGGTGACGTTCCAGTTTTTTTCGTCCGTCGCGAATCCGTTGGCGATGAACAGTATTATTGTAGTGATCTAGTAGAATATACTAGTATGTAAATGTAATTTTGATTCAAAATTTGCAACAAAATTTATGTGACTTTATTTATTTATTTATTTCGTAATTTCGTGAGCCATATGCACCACTTAATATTTGACTAAAATCAAGATATTAATTTGAAGTTTGGAGGGAAAGTATAGCAAGTAAAAGATGCATGATCACATAACATAAACTCATATTTCCTTTTTCTGTAATATTTATAATTAAATACAAGAAGAAACTTAGAAAATAATTCATAAACAGGACAGTTTTGATTGTTTGCCTCCATACTTTGGTAGTGGCATTATATGAGTCTCATGCATATATATTTTGTCATAATTTGTAACAAATGGCGTGCGTTTGTAGCTATGTTATAATTATATTGCATTTTTTTTTTAGTTTATTTTACCACTACGTGGCACAAAATACTAATTATGATAATGTTTACAAAAATAACGATACGTTAAAGAATAAATAAATAAATAAAAACATTTTAGATTGTCTTTTATATTATGAATAACACTCTAGTCTGCCTTAATAAACACTCAACGAGTTAATGTTTGTTGTATTATTCTTGCTTCAAGCATAATTATATTTCATAAACTACTCAATAACAAATTATTAGATGGTATGGAGAGCATGACGTAACGACATCGTCTTATCAACTAACAACATATCAAACTCTTTAATACTCACATCATCGACTTATTATCCTAGTCCACTTTATTATTTTATATCTTATAACGTGCATGAGAATTGCAGCAGTTGGTGTGAAGGAGAATGAGTTCAATAAAGTCGTACTTTACTTAGTTTACGTTTTCTACTTTACTTAATTATTAGGTTTGCCACGTAGGATAAGTGAAGTAGTATAAATGTTCCCTTGTTGTTCGTTATGTGTAATTCTACAGATATTTTCTCAATGAGATAATATTCAGTTTCTTAGCTCATGGAGCTGTTCTTAGCTCAATTTCATTCTACGATTATGGTATCCAGAGCGCAAATCACCACTGTGCTTTGATTTGTTTTTGATTTCTTCTTGTTGCTGTGTTGTTTTCATGATGGTACGGCCGAATGGAGCTCCGATTCCGCCATCGCCATCTGATGATCCTTCCCATCCTCTTTACATTCATCCAAGCGATAATCCAGGTTCCGTTCTAGTCACTGAATTGCTTAATGGATCCAATTATCTCAACTGGAGTAGATCGATGCATACAACTTTATTAGCTAAAAATAAGATTGGTTTTGTTGATGGTAATATTATGAGACCTGAATTTGGTGATCCTTTGTTGAAATTGTGGATTCGAAGTAATAACATGGTTGTGTCCTGTCTTAGGAATGCTATGATTGTTCCTCAAATTAAGTCCAGTTTGCTTTATATTACTAATGTTGTTAAGATCTGGTCCGATCTTAAGGAGTGGTTTTTACAAGGAGATGATGCTTGGATTTATCATTTGAAACATCAATTGTTTAATTTGAAACAAGGTGCTATGGATGTGAACTCTTATTATACTAATCTTTGTATTGTTTGGGATGAGTTCACCGACTTTCAACCTAAGGCTTGGTGTGAGTGTAATGGATGTAGGTGCAATTAAAAGTTAAGTGGAGAGAATATCAGCAAAGAGATTTCAATATGCATTCTCTTATGGGGCTCAATGATTCTTATTCTTCATTAAGGACATATCTCATGAATATGGATCCTTTACCTAGTTTTGGAAAGGTTTTCTCTCTTGTGCTGCAAGAGGAGAGATAGAGATCAGCTGGTTTTTCTCTTGTTTTAGTTCTCCTACCTCTATGGGTGAGCCAATTGGATTGCTCACAGATGCTACTCAGTCTTCCTTTGGGCGGTCTAGGAATAAAGTGCATTGCACTCATTGTGGTAAGAATAACCACACTATGATAAGTGTTTTCAGCTGCATGATTTTCCCCTAATTTTGTAGTTTTGATCGTGGTAGGGGCAAACCACCAGATGTTATTGGTACAATTAGATCCGTACATCATGTCAGTGCTAGTGAAAGTGATTATTCTACTACTGCTCCACCTACTGGTGCTTCAGTTCTTTCAGCTGACCAATGTGCTCAACTCATTCAATTTTTGCAACAACAACTGAGTGTGGTGGCATTTCTCCTACACAACAGCCTGCCCATTCCACAGCTTCTCCATTCTCTTCACCTTCTCAGCCTACTTTTGATCCAAATTTTAGCTTAAGTGGTATGTTTTCCTTTTGTTCACCTTCCTTACACTCTAATGCTTTATCTTCACATCATACTTGGCTTACTGGCGCCACTCATCATGTCTGTTTGATATATCAAAATTCTTTGATGTTATTTCGTTAGATAATGCCTTTGTTACTCTTCCAAACCAGCATAAAGTTCCTATATTGAAAACTGGTTCTATTCAGCTTATTTCTGATATACTCTTACACTCAGTTCTATATGTTCCAACTTTTTCTTACAACCTCCTATCAGTCAGTTCCTTACTTTCTCATGGAAATTACACAGTCCAGTTCACCAAAGACTCATGTATTTTTCAAGATTCTTCAAAGGGGAAGACGATTGGGATGAGGCGTAGAGTAGGAAATCTTTATGTCCTAGATACTGCTCCTGTAATAAACTCATTAATTTCCATAGATTTGTGGCATTCCAGGCTTGGCCACCCTTTTTTCAAGAAACTCAAGTCTATGACTTTTGTACTTTCATTTTAGGATTCATAACAGCATGTTTGTGAAGTTTGCCCTTTAGCTAAACAAAGAAAACTTTCCTTTCCATTATCTACTTCAATTTTTGCCAATACTTTTGATTTAATACATTGTGATGTATTGGGTCCATTTAATCCTTGCACTGTTAAGGGTTTTAATTATTTTCTCACTATTGTTGATGATAAATCCCGTTTTGCTTGGACTTATCTCATGTGTTCCAAGTCTGAGGTATCTTCCATTCTTTCTAAATTCTTCAAACAAGTACACACTCAATTTCAAAAATCCATCAAAGGGATAAGATGTGACAATGGCACGGAATTTCATCTTCCTTCCTTGTTTGATTCCTATGGCACAGTTGTGCAACATTCTTGTGTGGAGACTCCACAACAAAATGCTAGAGTGGAAATGAAACATCAACATTTGTTGAATGTAGCTCGTAGTCTCTTTTTTCAGTCCCATATTCATCTATCCTACTGGGGAGGATGCATCCTTACTGTATTCTATCTTATTAATAGGCTTCATCCTCAGTTTTCTCACCTTGTTCCCTTACACCATTTGAATCTCTCTTCAACAAACCACCTTCATACTCACATCTCAGATCATTTGGTTGCTTGTGCTTTGCCTCTACCTTGGACAGGCACAAAAACAAATTCAGCCCAAGGGCTAAAAAATGTGTGTTCTAGGTTATCCACCTGGCTACAAGGGTTACAAATTACTCAACTTGTCCCCTAATGATATTTTTATCAGTAGACATGTTATATTCCATGAGGCAGAATTTCCATTTTCTACTTCTTCAACTCCCTCTTCTTTTCCCATTTCCACCTTACCTTATACTCTTACATAGACCCTTGATCAGCCCTCAAATTCTATTCATTCTGTTCCTGTTTCTTCTTCTCCACCTATAACTCATTCTTACAGACCTGTTAGACTTCATTCTCATCTTATGGACTATATGTGTGGCTCAGCCGTCTCCACTCTTTATCCTATTCTCGATAAATAGATATTGGTGTATGGGGGGGGGGAATACACCAATTAGCCAACAGTTTTGATTTTTCAAAACAGATTGATCTTACTGAGTCGTCACTACAGTATATCAGAGTAGTTTAGTTTTTCCAGCTCAATCAGTAAACTGCTGAGCTTGCAAAACTAACTTGCGTGCGGAAGTTTGGTGGAAAGGTTGGCTAACAGTTTTCAAAATAGTTTTCAAAGGAAACTTTAGTTCAGACAAGTGTTCATGCAAGACAGGTTACAGTGGTGCAGGTTGTGAACATGCAAACTATGTAAATGAATAAGTAAATAACAAGAGAGACACTAGGAGTTTTTATCGTGGTTCGGAGTAAACAGCTCCTACGTCCACGCCAGATTCCGTCGAATCTGTAATCCCTTAACTTGAGATTTTTCGCTCCTTTTAACACTGGTGGAGGTCCAGTCCAAATTCAAGTCTTTCTCTTAGACTGAATCTAGCACGATTCTTGAGTCGTGTCTCTTCTTACTTACATACAAACTATCATACAATCTTACTAACACTAAATGACTAGTGCTACTATCCAAACTGGAAAGCTGTGAATAGCTATCGTCGTAAGGAATACAACTCAATAAACTACACTAGTTTTTCAACTTTAATGGTAGTGAGAGTATGTGTGATGTGTTCTAGTAAGACAAATTCCAAAAATATTAGAAATCTACAAGCTCTAGTAATTTTGAGTGTTGATTGAATAAATTTTAGCTTGAGATTTCTGCAACGTTTTGGCTTGTATATTGAGTTTCCTGTACTTTTTTCTGGAATGAGTTGAGGTATTTATAGAGAAGCATTTGAAATAGAGTCGTTGGAAGTGTGTTAGGATTTGCAGTACCGTACACTGACACAATTCTTATCGTTGAGTGAGAGCAGGTTTCACAACCACAGCTCAGGTTGGTCTTCACAGGTTGAGCTTCCTATACCTCGAACTGTCTTCAGTTTCTTTGTAACCTTCGTGTGAGATCTTCAGGCATGGTAAGAGCAGGTTACATAGATAGTTTACTTAATGAAACAGTATGACATATTGGGTGGTTTAGGTACCAGGTTGCACTTCCAACCTTGACCTTTACATGAGCAACCTGTCCGAGTAAAGCTTGACTGATCTAAACACGGAGAGCAGCCTGTTCCAATTAAAACCTATATCTAAGTGTAGTTTCTAATAGCATTATCAAAACTCAGTTTCAAAGGGTTCCCAACAATACCTTTCTTTCCACTTCAAATCTTTCTCCCTCTTATTCTTCCTTTTGCACCAGTCTTACTGCTGTTCCTAAACCCCATTCTTATTCCCCAAGCCTCTCAATATCCTGAGTGGCAGGCTGCTATGAAGGAAGAATTAGAGACCATCACTCGAAATAACACATGGTCTTTGGTGCCCTTACCTTCTGGAAAGACTGCCATTGGCTGCAAATGGGTGTATAAGGTGAAATTCCACTCTGATGGTTCAGTAGAAAGGTTTAAGGCAAGACTTGTGGCTAAGGGCTACACTCAACAAGCTGGAGTTGATTACTTAGATACCTTTTCTCCTATTGCTAAATTAGTCTCAGTTAAACTCATGCTTGTTATTGCTGCTGTTAAGGGTTTGTGCTTGTCTCATCTGGATATCAATAATGCCTTCTATATGGTAAACTAAAGGAAGATATCTATATGGAGGTGGCATCTCAGGGGGAGTATCTATCATCTACAGTTTGTAAGCTGAACAGAGCTTTATATGGTCTAAAGCACGCATCAAGACAGTAGTTCTTGAAGTTTTCTATTGTCTTGTTGAGTTTTGGTTTACAACAATTTGTTGCGAATCATTCTTTATTCTTTAAACATTGTGATGGAAAGTTTCTGGGGCTGGCTATATATGTTGATGACATTCTAGGTGCTAGCAATTCGAGGACTTGGTGAAAGATTTCAAAGTGCATTTGGGAACTCACTTCAAATATAAAGATCTTGGTGTGCCAAGGTATTTTCTGGGGTTGGAAATTGCAAGAAGTAAGTCTGGTATATTTCTTTGTCAAAGAAAGTATGTACTTGATCTACTAAAGGATTCTGGTATGCTAGGGTGTAAACCTCAGAAAACACCTATGGAGGCTAACAATTCTTTGTCTCAAGAATGTAAGGATGATATCTTATGTGATCAGAAAGAGTATATGCGATTATTGGAAGGCTTTATATTTATGCATTACTTGGCCTGATCTTGTTTATGCAGTTCACAACCTCAGCCAGTTTGTGTAAAAACCATACTCTCAACACATGACAGCAGCACAAAGGATTCTTAGAAATATCAAAGGTATAGTTGGGAATGGTTTACTATTTTCAGCAAATTCTAATTTTGAGCGAAGTGCGTTCTCTGATGCTGACTGGGCAACTTGGATATAAGATGCTCAGTAACAGGGTTCTGTACCTTCTTGAGTAACTCTATTCTATCTTGGAGGTCAAAGAAGCAAACTATTGTATCTCGGTCCTCAGTAGAAGCGGAGTATAGAGCATAGGCTCAAGCCACTTGTGAAATTGTTTGGCTGCGGCATCTACTTGAGGACTTTGGAGTATCACAAGAGAAACCAGTTCCCTTATTCTGTGACAACCAAGCTGCAATATATCTCACATCTAACTCTACATTTCAAGAGAGAACAAAGCATATTGAGGTTGATTGCCACACCATAAGGGAGAGATACTTGAAGGGTATTGTAAAGCCGCTGCATATCAAAGGAGAATCACAGCTTGCTGACATCTTCACCAAAGCATTGCCTTCTACTGGATTTCATCGAATCATTTCCAAGATGAGGTTACTCAATATCTTTCACTGCCCATCTTGAGGGGGGGGGGGGTAACGTGCATGAGAATTGCAACAGTTGGTGTGAAGGATAATGAGTTCAATAAAGTTGCACTTTACTTATTTTACGTTTTCTACTTTACTTATTAGGTTTGCCACGTAAGATAAATGTAGTATAAATGTTCCCTTGTTGTTCGTTATTTGTAATTTTGCATATATTTTCTCAATGAAATAGTATTCAGTTTCTTAATTAGCTCATGGAGATATTCTTAGCTCAGTTTCATTTCTCGATTATCTTAGATATATTTAAGAAAATAGATTAATAGATTGGGAAGGAGGAAGTAATATAATAAATATATTTTTCAAGTGTGAAGCTTGTCACAAATCCCATAAATTGTTTTCATGTTGTTTTTTTTCCTCTCCTTTTTAATCAAAAAAACTTACAACCGCAAACAATTTGTTGTGCTCTAAACCCGACTTTTTTAGAAAACAATCGAAAGGCCGCTCTATGATAAATCAAAATTTTAGATTGTTTGCTACGAAAATTCAAGCATCAACCTACTATTGTTAGACCTATCCACACACAGTACCCTAAATTCGAAGACAAAAACTTGGGTGAGGTTGGCCACATAGTGTGGTCGGGTCAAAGTGTCAATCTTTATACAGAAAAGTGTTAATCTATACGAATAAAATTGACAATCTTTAACATAATTATTTTACGAATAAAATGCTAATCTTTAAAAGTGTCAATCTATATAGAGAAAAGTGCTAATCTACACGAATAAAAGTGTCAGTATTTTATCCGGCCGCACGGTGCCTCTGGCTGACCCGAGTGTGTCCCAAAATTTGAATTTGGTTATTGTTTGATGTAATTTTAATTTTTATGAATAAAGAAATCTCACTTAATTGGCATACTTAAAATTGACAACTAATATTTCACTTATAGTAATATTTTTGCTGGACACCGTAAATAACGTTATCAAATTATACTATTATAAACTACTCCATGTTGCATTAATATTAATAAAAAATTAACAATTGCATTGATATTGAAAATTGATGCGTTTAAGAAAAATTGATAATTGATGGATGCCAAATAAATTGCCAACATATTGATAGCAAGGAAAAACACGTCGACAAATAACTCACTGGAATTGGTGCACGCCATTCCACTATGGGAATTTTACCCTTTTCCGCTACACTTGAATTTTCATTCACGTGATGTCACGTGCCTGTAACTCGAAGCTGTATTGGATGCATTTAGATTTAGGGTCCGTTTGGTAGTCGAGAAAATGTTAGATAAGTATGCTTATCTCGGTTTATATAGTGTTTGGTATCCGGAAAATATAATCTCACCGGCCCGTAAAATTACTTGGGCCCGGACTAAATTCACTGTTACACTGACATATATTATACCGCCTCTACCTAGACCTGCCCACGGGCCGAGCCCGCCGGTTTCGGGCCCGGCCCGGCGGGCCACGGGCCTCGGACTGCATGAACCTAGCCCGGCCCTAGACTTGTGCCGCGGTTTAAGGCTCGGCCCTAGGACCGCCGGTTTCGGGCCGGGCCAGAACCGTAGGGCCTAGGGCCGGCCCGGCGGTTCACGCAAATGGGAAAGGCCAAAAGGGGATGGCTGAAGCAAGAAAAACAGAGCAATGCTCTATTTCACCCATTTTCCTCTCGGCATTTTCGCCCCAAATGGGGTGTTTAAATATATATATATTTTTTTTCTTTCAACTTTTTTTAAGATTTTAAATTTTATTCTTTTAAATTAATTAATTTAATGAATAGAAAATATTAATTTGTCAACTTTTAATGTATATTTTTTAAAAAAAAATATTTAATTACTCATTAAATTGTTGATAATGCATATCAAATTATCAATTGATGGAGGTTTGCAATATTGATCCAAAAAATTACAATATTAAATTAAGCTCAATTTAATCACTTTGACAATTGAATAAGTATTTTTACATTTGACAAGAAAAATACTAAAAATTATAATAAGGGACTTGAACTCAATTTAATTTCAAAAATTGAGTTGCCTACGTATCCTCATTTTAATAGAGGAATCAAAGTCGACGTAGTTCTTATTACAACACAACGGTTCCTATTCCGCACCCGATGCCGATGCCGATCGATCCGTCGGTGAAGGCTTCATCTTCGCTCTCATTCCGATCATCCCATTCCAGGTTCTTGAGCTCTAAGGTCGGCCCTACACCAATCATCGAGCAACATGGTAGCTTCAATGTTTGCCGGCTTCATTGTTGATCTTCTTTGATCTAGCATAAGACCTCCGGTGCTAAAGGCTTGTTCAACGGATACGGTGGATGCTGGGACGGCAAAGAACTCCTTCGCCATCATGGAGAGTATTGGGTACTCCACTCTCTTCGACCACCATTTCAACACGTCGATCGACGGACCACTATCTTCAACACCAAAAACAAAACGAGTTTGCAAAAATATATCCAATTCACTATTACCTTGGCTCCTTGGATTATCATAGGTTCTATTTTGGTACATTCCTTGCATTTGTCTAACTAAAGGATCCATTAAGTCCATAGCAAAGGGAAAATCAAATGAAGACATCATAGTAAAAGAAGAAGAAATCTCCGTATTATCTTCATTACTACCATACTTTCTCCTATATTCATCAAAAAGTTCTATCAAAGTCCTATGTAGATCATCCTTCATATCTTGCACATTAGGAAGATCAAAATATATTTGTTCACCATCAATTACAACATTACTAAAGTCCATTTGCAAAAAAGCATCATAATAAATTTGTAGCATTTGACAAACACCTTCATATCTCCATTTAGGATCCAAACATTTAGCAATCAAGAAAACTTTTAGAATCTCCCTAAAATACTTTAGCCATTTTTGAACCATAAAATAAATCACACCTTGCAAGTTTGGCCTAGTAAAACAAGCCTTAAAAGACATGGCAATATACATGCAATGTTCCAACACTTTAACGGAAGTACAATAATAAACACCCGATAATTGTTTAGTAGCCATATGAAAAACCTTCAATAATCCATATAAATCATAACATGCATCCCAATGACTCTCATTAAGAACTAATTGAGCCGTGGAAAATTCTTTCCTAAAAAAATCACATAAATGACCCTTATACTCCATCGTACTATTAAGCATCTCATAAGTAGAATTCCAACGATGAGATACATCGGCTTTGAAACACGTATAAACAATATTCTTTGAACGACAATATTTTTGCCATTTTTTCCCCAATGTTTTTGATTTATGCAAATATTTAACGGCATTTTTAATAGGAACAACGGACTCTTGAAAAATCCCAAGCGCATCTTGGACACATAAATTCAAAATATGACAAATGCATCTAGAATGAAAATATTTTCCATCAAAAGATGGTGCACATGCTTCAATGAGTTGAGGAATACTAGCCGTATTCGCCGTTGCATTATCAAAACCAACCGAAAAAACCTTATTAATCAAACCATATTCATTTAAAACGGTGATAATAATCAAAGCAATATTTTGAGCCGTGTGAGGCTCTTCAAACTCCCTAAATGCAATCAAACGTTTTTGCAAAGTCCATTTTGCATCAATCCAATGACATGTAATTCCCATATAACTAGCCCTATTATATGCATCGGTCCAAACATCGGCACAAATAGAAACTTTATGACCCAAACGTTGTAAATATTTCATCAAATCTTTTTGTTTTTCCATGCATTGACGCCTAATCCTCTTAAGCATTTGAGTTCTAGCAACTTTACTAGCATTGAGACCTAAACCTTCTTTATAGGATGCTTCATACGTTATTCTATCGGCATAATTAAAAGGTTGTTTCTCCATAGCACAATATCTAGCACATGCATCTTCGTATCGACCTTTATCAAATTTAAATAAAGAGGGCGTACCCGTCTCCGAAGATGAAGTGGTACCTCGAATTTGAGTTTGAGAAGTAGAGATTCCCCACTCACTTGGATGCGTGCTCTCCATGTGCCTAGTCTTGGTGTCATAGCCTCCCTTTTCGATCCACTTATAAATGGTTGTGCAATAGTTGCAATACGCAAGGAATCTCTTTCGACCATCGGGTAGAGGAGGTTGGCCTTCGATCTCCGGAGCATCAACAAGTCAAAAGTGTTTCTTGAAGATGTCGGACTTCGGTACTTTCTTGGGTTTTGATGAAGGAGGAGGAGGAGGAGGAGGTTGATCGTCTTCGTTGTCGTATTGCTCTTCATCATCGTCGTTGGTGGAGCCATGAAATTTGAATCCTTGGCTTTCCATCGTATTCACCATTTCCTCAAACCTCGCATCTTCTTCTTCTTGGGCTTGAAGTCTCACATATTCTTCGGCTTGTAGTCGTTCGGCTACTTGCCTTGAGATTTCCTCCGATATTTTCGTCCTTCTTGACCTTTGAGTTTGTGGGCTATTTCCTTCATCACCACCGACCACCTTGCCCGTACCCTTGTTTCCTTTGGAAGAAGACATTGTGTATGTGTGTGTAGTTATGAAAGTGAGAGTGAGAATAGAGATTGAGTTGAAAGAGTGACAATATAGATATCAAGAATGAGAGTGAAAGCTTGAGAAAGTGAGAGCTTGAGAGAATTAAAATGAGAGTGAGAGCTTGAGAGTGATAATGAGAGCTTAAGAATAAAAATTGGGTGTTTGATCTTTGAAAACACCTTGAATTTATAAGAGAATTGGAGTGGAGAGGGTTGGAGAGGGTTCCAGTTCACAAAAATAACGGCTAGGAGCCGTTGGACTTGGCCTTGCATGCATGCAAGTGCTTGCTGCTGCTTAGCCCCTGTTTTTCTACCGTTGGGCCCGTAGGGCCGGTCCCGGCCTGTCGGTCCAGGGCGGCCCGTCGGGCCACCCAACGGCTCTATTGGCCCTTCGGTTCTAAGCCTAGCCCGGCGGGCCGCGGTTCCTTCGCACGTCGAACCTAGCCCGACCCTTCGTCGCGGTCTAGGGCTCGGTTCGGGCCCGTTGACCTGCGGTTTAGGGTTGGGCTAGGGCTAGCCCGACGGGCCGAAAAGCCAGGCACGTCTACCTCTACCCTGTCATAAGTCGAGATAAGTATTGTTTAATTTAATTATCAATTTTATATTTTCAATTTTAATTATCAATTTTTTATTTTATTTTATTTTTAATTTTAATTATTAATTTTTTATTTGTTATTTAATTATCAATTTTTTATTTAAATTTTAATTATCATTTTTATTTCAATTTTAATTATCATTTGTTATTTTTATTTTAATTATCATTTTTATTTTCAATTTTAATTATCAATTTTTTTATTTCCAATTTTAATTATCAATTTTTTATTTTCAATTTTAATTATCATTTTTTTTTCAATTTTGCTATTTTTATTTGCAAACTACCAAAAAAAATATATTGTTTTTATAACTATTCTACCAAACACACAATCCAAGATATCTATGTTTGTACCAAACACACAATATATTTCTTATCCCAACTTATCATACTTTTTTTATCTCAACTTATCACACATTTTCTTATTTGCCATTTTCTCGGTATTGCTACCAAACGAGCCCTTACATTATTATCCTTAAAAAAAGAAAGTATTAGAATCTTATTTACTCGTATTGTGCCTGTTCAGTTCGGCAAGGGTGATGCTGAATACATTTTTAAAGAAAATGTGAGAGGGGTGAGGAGAGAGAAAATAATATTTTAAATTAAAATACGATTTGAGTATTCACTGAAAAATGTTTCAGCATCGAATTATCCTCGTCAGTAATAATAGGTGAGAATTTATTAAACAATATATCCATATTTAAATTCACGTGCAGTTACAAATTAATCATTTTGTGTTTGAAGTACAATGTGGCCTCGATTTTATTTTATTTTATGTTAAAAAAAACAAAAAAAACAAAAACACAATGCTAGTATGGGTGCCCCTATTGCACGTACATAACAAGCATAGTTTAAATTATTATAAAAACTGATGTAGTCATACCTTAATTGAACAATGAATATATGGCTTGAATTAATCTTAAATGCTGCTAAAATAAATTTGAACATAAACATTTGCATGTGTTTATCTTTTCCAACTTTCGTAACTAATTTTTATAACAACATGATAATTAATTATATCAATGAAATCAAGTTCACTACAATGAAATCAGATTCAAATCATTTATTGTAATTTCGCTTAACGTTTCTTATTATATCAATAGATAATTGTCACGTATTCATTATATTTTTATAACCGGTCATTTTGATTTTGAATTTTTTTAATTATTGCTTGTTTTGAAAATATTATGAACACTTGTCAATCATCTACTGATGCAATAATGTCACACGAAATTGCAATAGAGAATCGAATACAATAAAACCAGAGACATATCTTATCTTTATTTTATGTTTTTTGTTGTAATCCTAATTATCTATAAATTCACAAAAAAAATGTACGAACTTACAAAAGACTATTTTTGGCCCAATATTTTCTTTAGAAAAAAAAAAAAGCAAAGAGGTTTTATATATATATATATATATAGGGAAGGGTTCACATGCAAATAAATCATAGTGCGAGAAGTGCGAATTATGCTTAAAACTATACAAAATTATGCTTATGGTACATAATTGTGCTTATGGCTTATTTTGTGCTTATAAGCACAACATGCACCGTAAGCATAATTCTGTATAACTTTAAGCATAATTCGCACTTCTCACACTAGGATTTAAATCTATATGAACCAATGTATAGTTGGTCATAGTTTGGTTCATATAGATTTAAATCCTAGTGTGAGAAGTGCGAATTATGCTTAAAGCTATACAGAATTATGTTTACGGTGCATGTTGTGCTTATAAGCACAAAATAAGCCATAAGCACAATATGTACCATAAGTATAATTTTGTATAGCTATAAGCATGATTTTGTATAGCTATATATACAAAAATTTTGTATATGTCCATATAGTAATATAAAAATTAATTTTGACGTGAAAAATATTATTAACATAAGTATATTCTATAGTTGTTATTGAAGTAAACACAATTGCAATACATAACATGCATAATCGATAATACTTTAGCATTTAATTATATAAAAATAGATATATATGATGCGTATTGTATAGTGTCGATCAATGGTCCAAATGTGTGTGTGTATATAATGCAGTCCTATATGTGACCAATCATCATCCTAACTTAATCTATGACATATTAAATCTATAAATAGGTTTTTAGATTATTCAAGCATTTATTAATTTGAATTATAAAATGGAAAGTTAGATCAACCGCACATTATGCAAAACCTTAGTCCACATGGAAAAAATCATTACCAAATCCATGTGTTTAACTATTTATCGTACATTTTTTTTTTTTATTATTATTTTTCAAACACACTAGATAATAGGTCCTATACTCCTACCTATGAATTCTAGCAAAAAAAAGAGCTAAATATGGATTACCTATTTATTTTTATTTTTTAAAAACCAAATATGGATTACCTATTAAGGGTCTGGTTAGGTGAATAAGATGAACCAGATAAGATGAATAAACTAAGTTCATCTCAGTGTTTGGTACCATACTAAAATAATGTGGAGGACCCAAATAAACTCAAAGCCCACTAGTATTTCACTGTTTAGCCTTGTTTACTCATCTCTTCTATTCGGTCGGATGAATCAACTTCGTAGAAACAGTAAACTCCCCATTTTCTCTCTCTTACCACTTTACCCTTCTAGCTACTATAGATTGTCCTCAGTTCCACGAGCAAATTATTTCGAAGCGGCAAGGTGCGGGTTTAGGTAGGTTTTGCATTGTTTTCAATTTCAACCGAGATTTGTCAATTCGATAGACGTAATTGAAATATGTGACAAACTTGTGAACACTATTTCATTTATTATCATTACAAAAATTAAAATATCATGAGAAATATATCTTCATTGGAAGAATGTAGCAACTTCATAGAGTACTGTTAGTGGTGTTAATACACAAGGATTTGAACATTAGAGGTGACATCTTTGCCTATTAATGATTTCAGATTTACTTTATAAATGGAAAAATCTCCTAATAAAGTGCCGTATATTAGCAATTATATGTTGAGCTCTTAAATCTCCAAAGGCAAAAACAATATTCTGGAACATCTAATAATTTCTATTTCAATTAAAGTGAGACAATATTGTGGAACTTTGTTGCCTAAATCACTAAAAAATATCTAAGCTTAAATATCCAGTAATGTTACATATCTCATGACCTTAATGCTTACTTTGTTGTCATTTCAGATTCGCTCTAAACTTTGTGGAAATGATCATCAATCCTAGGTTGAGAAGAGAAATTAACCAGTCTATTCAGGAAATCTATCTCAAGTTCCTTATTCAAGTAATAGCTATAATGAACTTTCTACTGAATACCTTGAAAACACAAAGAAAGCGTAGGGCAATTCACCCTTCTTATTCGATGATCGATAAAATTCCACATCAAATAAGACACTTGAATAGGATAGTCGGGGTTACTGATGTAGATTCCATAGTAAATCTTCTCATGGATCGTAACACCTTTGGTAGACTTTGCAAATTGTTGCGCGATTTAGGAAGTGTAAGTGATGGAAAATATGTAACTGTTGAAGAGTAGACCGCAATGTTTCTATCTATATTAGCCCATCATAAAAAGAACAGAGTAATCGGATTCGACTTTATAAGATAAGGCTACATTGTTTCATACTACCTACATATTGTTTTAAAAGCAATCTTAAAGCTTCACGATCGAATGCTTGTGAAACCGGACCTATGGCTGAAGATAACATTGATGATGGTCGCTGGAAGTGGTTTAAGGTATACATCACTTATCAGATTTATAAAAATGAATGCCTATGATCAGTTTCGAATTCACACTCTATATTTACATAACTAAAATTATTTGATTTTTGATGAAGGGATGCTTAGGAGCCTTACATGGCACATACATAAATCTCACTGTGCCAACTGTAGATCAACCAAGATATAGATCGAGAAAAGGACAAATATGTACCAACACATTGGTTGTATGTGATCGAGATCTTAGGTTCGTTTACGTACTACCCGGGTGGGACGGATCTGCTGCAGATTCTAGGGTCTTACGAGATGCCTTAAACAAGAGCCACGGGCTGAAGGTCCCAAAGGGTATAATATCTTTCCTCTGAGTATACCACTTTAAAAGCTCATATATGCTCTCAGGGATGGAGCCAGGAATTTTACGTAAGGGGGCGAATTTTTTAAATATCTAAGGGGTCGTTAGGTATCCATATACTAAGTATATCAAATATCAAATAGAGGTATGAGTATCATATATCAGGTATGAGTATGAGAAGGTGACGAGACATTTTTAGGAAATTTTCAGGTTGAAATTTAAGGCTTTTGATGTGGTGTGAAAAAGAGAAATGAGTGATACCTGTGTAAATATTGATATATGAGAGATATTAAAAATTGTGATATAAGTATATCAAAGATATCACTTTCATACCCACATACTGATATACCAAACAGACGGTATGGGTATGGTTTATTTTGATACACATAAACAATTCCCAAGTTATTAAAAGTGATAAAATATAGTAATATTAATGCATTGATAAAAAAATTCAAATAAAACTGATCGATTTTATACATAACATTCATTACAAAATATAAGAACAAATTATTTTGATTAAGTTATTTCGATTTTCTATACCCCACACGTCTAATCCTAATTGGTAGGCATTTTAATTAAGTTATTATGTTTAGTGAATGAGCTCATATATTATAGACCCAACAAAATTGGACATAAAATAAATTAGTGTATATTATTATAGATTAACTAGAACATATATAGGAGCTATATACATACATAATGGTATATATAGATATAAAATGTATATATGTTAGTAAATTTTTTTCAAAATTTGGGGGGGGGGGGGGGGCGACCGCCACCACCTATCCCCCCCCCCCCTAGCTCCGTCTCTGTATGCTCTGATACTTTTCTTATCATTTCTATCTATAGGAAATTATTATTTGTGCGACAACGGATTTGCAAACTCGGAAGGATTTTTGGCCCCATACAGGGGTGTTCGATATCATCTAAAAGAATAGGGCCCGGCACGTGAAAGACCTCAAAATACGCAAGAGCTTTTCAACATGCGACATTCCAAAGCGAGAAATATAATCGAGCGTTCATTTGGAATTATGGAAAAACATTGGGGGATACTAAGAAGTGCTTCTTACTACCCCGTTAAGGTTCAAAATCGTCTAATAATGGCTTGTTTCATATTGCATAACTTCATCCACTTTAAGATGCTGGACGATCCAATTGAGATAGAGTTCGATGATAATATAGGTGACCACGGAAGTGACGAGGCCCCATCTGTTGAAAGTGACTTCATTGATGTCATTGAAAACACTAGTGTTTGGAATCTAACGAGGGATAGCATAGCTCAAATGATGTGGATATCATATGTTGCTTAACTAGATACTATCTGATTGTACTTCTTCTTTTTAGTTAGAAACTGCGAATCCTTCATTATGTGTTTGTTATTTGATTAACTGTTCGAACTTGAATCTGGTTTAATATCTGGTTAAGTCTATTTCTTGGTGCATTTAAATCCATTGCTCTTATAATGCGTTGTCCATTTTCTTTAAATATGATCTGCTATTATAGGTAAATACCATAATTTATACTATATTTTGGGCAAATTGATGGATAATTCTACTGTGCAATCAAATATGGCTTCTACTTGCTTTTGTAAGAATGGGAAAATGGTGCTTAAGCGGGCTGGACCATATGCTCAAAACTAGGGAAAGTTATACTACAAATGCCCTTTGAATGGGACTCATTTAGGAACTTTATTTGGTATGATGAGGTTCCTCCAGGTGCAAGTCTTGATTCTGGCATGACTTGCGACACCAATGTGGAGCCGGAAATCAAAAATCAAAGGGGTTTGTGTTCATTAGCCGATTCGAGTTCTGGCACAACAAGTTTCGAGAGCAATCATTCGCGCTTCAAAAGTGATACATAGTTACATATATTTGTCATCTTTATGTTTTTTGTACTAGTCCTATTTGGAGTGATTATTGGAAAGTTAATTTAGACTTTGGTACTAAAATGCTTGTTCATTAGGTGTTGACTGAAATATTTGGTATAATGCGTATCAGTAGGGCCCTTTTGTCACAAGATTATTTTAGTTTTTCCTGTATAATTCTGTCCTGTGGATGCTAGCATGTGATAATTTTGTGACATGTTCCTCTGTCACAATACTTCTTTTGACCATGCCTTTTTCATAGCAAGCAGAAGTGAATCTTTATGATGTATTACGATATCAAATGTCTTTTGTTCTATGTGATAATGACTATTTGATCTTAGTGCAATGCCCACATGCACAATAGTATATTTGTTAACTTGGGTTTATAAATGTGTGCATTCGCTCACCATCAACCTAAACCAAAAAACAAAAAAAACAAAAAAAGTTGTTGAAATCCCTCACAAAGTTGTTTTTTTTTTTTTTTTACAATGGCCCATGGAAAGCAAAGATGGATCAAATATTATTGCAAGTTCTCACATTCCACAAAGAGAAGCATGATTGGAGCTCCGATGAGATACCACGGGTTGCTGTGAAAATGGTTAAGCTTGCATTAAAGACGAGGTTTGGACCGATTTTTACGTCCGAGGAGGTTTATGATAGAATAGATTTCATGGCAAAGCGATACAAAACATTCATTTCAATAACACGTCACAAGAAAGCAAATTGGGATGCCCTTGGAAGGTGTATTGTATCAAGGCCGGAAATATGGACTCGTTTATTCCGGGTAAGATCAATATACCCCCGTTTTCCTTGTTCATTTACAAACTTCTTTTCGTTTTCCAACTGTGACATCATTTGATACATTTTACAAATATTCTTTTGGGACAGAAAAATCCTATGGCAAAAGCATACTATCACAATGACGAGCCTAAATTTAACAAGTTGGTCGTCTTATTCGGTAAAGATGATGTCAAAGTTGAGAATGAAAACACAATAATCGATTTAAGTGACTCCACCTCGAATGAAGATGAGGTGATGTCACCTCCTTTAAGGAAGTCTGGAAGGTTCAAAAGAAATGAAGATAAAGCGTCGGATTTGGAGTTGGATGATATGTCTGGCACACGCCCAACTAATGAATCCATTGGAGTTATCGCTTTCCGTCTCAAAATGCCTTTCCTCCACGATATACGGTGAGTAAATCAAAGGGAAAAGCACCTTTAGGCACAAGTTCTTGTGCTTCATCTAGCCCGTACAAATATGTTTAGAACTCTTTATCGCGTATAATGTAACTTAATTTCCTTTCAATTTGAGATGTGTTTTTCAGTATATTATTTTTATTTTCTAAGGGATCGGGTGAGATTATTCAGAAGTAGTGGCTAGTTATCTGTTGCAATATTATCTATGTGGGATTAGTAGGTTGTGGCCTATTTGCTATCATATTTAAAGATGCACTAGCTTCTTGTTTTATTCGCTACAAACTCTTATTGATCTATTCCCTCTGTCTCAATTCAAATGTCTCATTTGCTTTATTGACTTTTTCGGCACGCATTTCCACCGAAACCTAATACGGGTTTTACAATATGATTTTGAAGTATTTTTTCCTTTACGGGATACTATGACGAAAATACTTCAAAATCATATTGTAAAATCCGTACTAGGTTTCATTGGAAATGCATGCCGAAAAAGTCAATAAAGCAAGTGGGACCTTTGAATTAAGACGGAGGAAGTATTATGCAAGGGGAAAAACTGATTAAGAATAATTTAATTTTTTTAATTATAAAATATGGAAAACTGATTCCAAGCAAGAGGAACTCATCAAACAAGAAACAAGTGTCGAGAATTATGAGAGCAGATTCAGTTAAGCAAGTAAAAGGACATTTCAATTGCTAGATAAACATTTCAATTGCATCAAGCATAATACCTTCAAGTAAAAAGACTACAAAAAAAAGGTACGCATCAGGCACCATGCCCATGAAACGGGAATAACATCTAATAATGAACTTACCACTTCAAGTTCCATCAAAATATAAACATTACTAACTTCCTTCTACATACTACCACTCCTTAAGAGTAGGAAGCATTCAAAATATACAAGACTAAATTCCTTCAGTTCAGCAAAAAACAGAGATAACAGCCATCAAGTTCACACAATCTTAACTACTCAAAATAAGTTTTACCCTTCAACAAGTACGACAACTCTCTAGATAGAGTTAAGGAGGAGGGACACATAGCGAGCCCTAGCATTTTCAGGTAGCCCCATAAAGACCTTAAGTTTTCCCACCCTTGCAGCTAGGATATCACAGAATTTTAGTTTGTCATCCATGGAGAGTCCTTGGAGTGTGTCTAGACTCGAGTAGATCTCCATCCTGGCTTTGCCCATCTCTTGATCATATCCCACACGTGATGCCAAGGCCTCCAACTTGTCATTCGTAGAGCGACTTATCTCATTCAAAAGGGCACAAACTGTCTCAATGGCATCATTACTTGTTTTACGCTTTTTGACATTAGTCTTTGGGAGCAGCGTGGAGCCCTGTGTCAGACACGCACTTTGTTCACCTGTATCCGGGCATTTGATGTCCTCAAGGCTGACGTGATAATTCACGCTCCAGATCATTAACTGCATCGAGGATGTCCTCTGCATGCTCTCCAGTTGCCCGATCCTTTCCAAAGATCTCCTTCCAGTCATCGTATAATGACCAACTCTTTTCTTTAATTTTACTTGCATTGGAATCAGCCTGTTACAGAAATGAAGATAAGCAAAACATTTGTACAATAATGCTCGAAGCTCACAACTAGTAGAAGAAAGACTGTTTGAATTGCATCCTCCAAAATAGAGCAATCATTTCAAAAATCAATGTAAAATAAAATCCGTACTCTCACAAGTTCATCCCAAACAATGTTCTCACAATTCACAGTGAAAGTTCCATCACTATTGAAGCTAACTCTGCTGTGATTCAAGATGGTGGTCAATGAGTAGTAGTTTTTTTTTCACGCCTGCAACTTCGAGTTGATGTGTGGATCTCCTTTGAGATCAGTTCCAGGCAAGTGCTTCTTCAATCGACCCTCCAAATTCTTTAAGTAACCGGCCTTGTACCCATTGTCCGATTTCCAACCTTTAGCGACGATTTCTTTCATAGCAATCATCAATATCTCCTTTTCTTTCTTTGTCCAAATACGTCGACCTTTATCTTTTTTTTTTGCCCTTGTCTCTTTTTGTTTCACTGCTACCTAAAGGTTCAATAAGAAAAATAATTCAAGGAGTGAAAAAGAACGAACATCAAGAGAACTAACGTACTTCAAATCAACCATCAAAGTATGAAGTTCAGACTTGTAAACCAAACTAGATGACATAACATATTACGTAGGTGTTGAAATGAATCACAATTTACATACCATCTTCAAATAATACGCGAGTGTGATAAAATCAGATGTGAAACGAAAGCAACCAGAATATGTATATATAAATTTGGGAATAACACAAACTAGAGTCGAAATCTTCAAAAAAAGAACACAGTCCAAAGCAAAAAAAATAATCTAGATTATTCATAGTGTTCTATCCAGACTGAAATGTATCGCATATAAATCATATCCTTAAAATTATCTTCATAGCCAGATTCCATGGTGAATTCGGTGCAAGGTGTGGTTTCCTTTCGCATAATCTTTCCCGCCATTCAAACTACAGAAACTCACAAATAATAATGGATGAGAAAACTTAGAAGAGATTTTCATGAGGATGTCTAACACTTGAAGCGTATAATTTCTCACCTTTCGTCTGAAGAGATTAGGGTTCTTACTCTCTGCCCGCTTGGAAGGAAGACTGCAATTTTTGCCCTAGCTTCTCGTATATATCTGCGCGCCAAAAGTAATGCTGGTTTCTTTGGAATTAGGACAAATTTACAAGGGTAATTTGGTAAATCCTAGGCTTCATCTAGAGTTCTGTATATTGTACCAAACACAAATATAATGTCATCATACTTTTAATTTTTTGCTACCAAATGAATAGATGAATACTTCATCTTGATACTATTCACATGACTCATGTTCGACTTGATCATCCTTCCACAACTTGAATGATTCACCAAACACTGTCTAAGAAATCATTTGAACATTGTTTAACAAATTTTGGTGCTACATAATTTGCATGCCGACTTTGAATCATTATTTATCGAAATTTTATTAATTTTGTCTTCTCAATTGTCGAATTCACTACACATTGCATTTTTTATTTTTTTTAGAAACACTACGCATTGTTCCGATGCAAATAATTCACATAATTACGAATCCCGAAAAATTTACCATTTGAGTATTAAAAAAAATTATCATTGAAATTGATTGGGGTCAACAAATTTTAATACAATCGAGATAGATGTACATGCCAAGTGTACCATTAATTATTTTGAGCGTGTAACATTTTTCCCAATGATTTAACCCACGTGAATGTACATTATTCTTCTAGAAAGCTAATTTAGGATAACGATACATTGGAATATTAATTTATTTTTATAACATGATCCCTAGTGCAATTTTGTACGAAATTTGGATAATGTGTTTTAATTTTGTTAGTCGATGATAATAAATGCCATTTCAATATTATTTAAATAGAATATTCATCATGACCAGTGCACACACTATACCTCACTTTAGAAGACATTGGTTTGATTCAATACAAATGACTTTTTAGATATGATTTTTACTCAATCAAATTCATAATTGTTCAAGTGTAGTATCATACGGAGTACAAATTTCAAGTATTTTACTCATTTTTCACTTCAAGATTCTTTAAATTATTTTATACTATGATTTATTGGGATCGTATACATACTAACATAAATAATTCCAAAAATCGAAGCTTTGCCGCTGGCACACCACATCAGTGTCGTTTTCTTGCCTAATACTTCTCTAACTTTTATTAACATAAATATTAAATTTTCTGCTCAACAATTGATTAATGCTTCGTGAAATTTAAAATAATAAGTCATGAAAACGACGCTTCCATTACCGTTTACGCTCTTCTTATCGACCATATATAACAACAAACTCTCTAAAACATAATTGTCTTTAAAAAATCATTCAAGATTTACTACTCCCTTACATCATGAAAAAGTTGGACATTCTTTTCGGCAGGCATTTTTATGTGTCGAAAGTTGATTTTAACACTTGATATAGTGCACTATGCATTACATCACATAGAATGATACTCCCTCCCTCTATAATACTTTGGAATCTTTGTTGTAATGAGTGAAGCTAAAGTGATATTTTGGTCCACTTTAGGTGAGTAAATATTAAAGTAAAATAAATATAAAAATAGATTTTCATTGACTTTTGAGGTGAAAAGGAAATAATGGATGTGGAGTCCACGTCTAAAAATGGACAAAACACATGCACTGCGGATGGCTGAAAAAAAAAATTAAAAGCACTTATATTGCGGAGGAGGGAGTATATTACATGAAGTGAGATTTAAATTTTATCCTAAGATCAACTTTTCATCACATAAAAATGCATGCTAAAGGAGAACGTCAATGTTTTTCGTTAAGTGAGGGAGTAAACTTTTATTTGATTTAAACATTTTTTTTAGGAAAGTTTATTTGATTTAAACATTGAAAGAAGTATTGATTGGCATTGAATCCTTTATTGCCATTATTAGATCAAGCACTTTTATAGTTACATAGTGATTGTAATTAAAAATTGCACAATAAAAATTATATATGACTATATAATAAACATCGTGATCTCCTTACATAAATTTAAATCCTGTAAATTCAATTATGGAGATGTTACATGTCACCAGTTCTATTTTATTTAGCCCATTTTATTATTTTTATATTTTTGATTTATTCAAGAATCGAATTAGATAAAATGAGGAGTTTTGAGTATTTCATTATTGCCATCATGAGTTCCAAAAGCTATACTTTTTAAATAAAGAATTTTTATTTATAGCCTCATTCTACAAATCATAGATTTATAGTCTTCTTATTCAAACGAGAAAGAAAAAAAATGAATATCAGTTCAGTACACTAATTATTTGAATTAAACATGAACGAACATATTGGATTGAGATCCTCTATTGCCTATTGGTGTTGCATTTCCTATTCCACCAATAGATGACTGCCACGTGTCCATATTATTTTCAAAATCAACAATAATTAAAAAATTTCCATAATAATAAATGAGTGGTTTTGGAAATATTATTAACACATGTCAATAATCTATTGATGCAATAGAAAATGTAACACCAATAGGCAATAGAGGATCTAATCTCACTTATGGTTCTAGGGCCCATATGAAATTAGGCTCATCATCTTTTAAATCACAAATATGAAAATGAAAAAAAAAAATATAATAAGAAAAAATGACAGATCAGTCTTAAAATTGCGCCGATTATTTATGTAATTAGTTATACAAAAGTCAAATTACTCTTCATTATTATTTGAACAATAACATTTATACATTTCAAAATCAATTTATAATTTGATGAATATATCAATGTCAAACAAGCTTTCAATGATAAGCTTTAAGTTCAAGATTGAATAGCTTACCATTTACCACTCTTTACAAATTTAATATAGTTGTTGACAAAAATAAAGGATGTAATCAACCCTCTACCAATTTTGTTTTTTTCTTTCTTAATTCACTTTTTTTTTCTTTTCAATTTATCAATATTTTGATTCAATTAATCCAACTTTACACTAATTAATTAGAATTCATCAATCTGATTAGGATTTATTGTTTATTTTTAGTATTTAATTTCAATTTAAACCAACAAAACTCCTAACGCAAACCATCTCCTGGGGGAGGAATGCTCCAATATCCACCGTGTGCATAGTTAATATGCCCACAAACGACGTGACAATGTTATAAATAAAGAAACTAATATAAATACATACCCTAAAAACTAAATCCTACAAAAAAGAATTCAATCCGGAAAAAAGATTATTCACGTGACACTGCCATATCAGCAGTAGATATATCCTACATTAAATGTGGTGAGGGGAGCGTTTATCTCTACTAGATTATTCAATGGGCTGATTTTGAAATCCAAGATTGATTTGATTTTTGTCTCTAATTTTGCTAGATAATCAATTTAATTAAGGAGTAGTTAAATTGGAAAGAGGGTTGTACGGAATAGGGGCCCAATAATCTTATGTAGCCCAAGATAAATAATTGGGCTGTGAACTTCTCATTCTTATCCAAAACAATTTATTATCTTGATAAACATATAATAAATTAAAATAGTATAAAAATTATATCTTGAAGGTTTTGGACTGACTGACTGACTGATTACTGATTCCAATTTAATTAGCCTATTCATTGTTAGGCTAAAAAAAAAACTGGAATATGCGCCTTTAGATTAAATAATTATTTTAAGAGAAATTTTCTACAACTTATATAAAATATTTTTTGTTGATTCTATTTGGTTTAGGTCCTAATAGCCTATTATTTATTTATTTTTTGGCTAAAATAAAATATTGTCAGTACAGACAAAAACAGCCACCTTGATATTGATATATTGCAAGAAGAAAAATTATTTTCTACTTACCAAAAAGTAATTTTGCATGTAATCTATGAAATGTAGGATTTCATATATTGGTCCTTAGTGGATTAAATATCTGAAATTTAAGATTGATAATAACAAAATTCTCTGTATACTTTTCCAAGGGGTCCAAGGGGAAATTCAATGTATAGTTTGGCGCACTGATAGGAGAGAAATGAATAGTCTTGTATCGCATCTTATTAATTTAGCGATACACATACACATACATTGCACCAATTAATTAATACTTTCTCCGTTTCGTCATACTGGATTTATTTTTTTTAATATATATAAAATATAAAATAATAAAATGAGACTAATATAATGGTATAGAGGTATTATTTCATTTGTCCTAACAAAAATAAGACGTTTTATTATTTTATACATCACATATATCAATAAATACTTTATCTTAGCTGGGACGGAAGAAGTAAGAATTTTTTTTTGATATTGTTGATTTTTAAATTCTTTTTTAAGAAAGTTCTCATCATAATAAAAATTTGCACAAAACTCAAATTTGATGTCGATGTGTGTGATTTTTTTTAAAAACAATTTAATATAAAATTTAAATATAGAACCACGGGATACTGTAATCTAAAACTTTTAATCTCAAACATTAACCCTGTAACACAAGCACACATGCCAGTGAAATTTTAGTGCAAATTATGTTTCTTATGGCTATGATATATATCTGAAACCTTTTATTCTCTAAATAATTACATTTTCCATAGATATAGTTAATACTACTTTACACCTCGGTCTCGGATATAACTTATGAAATACTAGAAGTTTGAAATATTCGATTCTTCCCACTAGATTTGGCCTTATACCTTTTGAGCACAAGATTTAAGAAAAAATGCGTGAGTAAAAGTTGGTGAACCACCTCTTTTAATTACAATGGTTTATAATTTAAACAAAATAGTATTTTGAAAAAAGTGAGGGGCCATACATTTTTAATTACACCTAATTGGATTGTGTCTCACTATATACTGTATAAAAATAAGTCATATCAAGTGAGACATCCCAGAATAGAAAATAGGCGAAGAAAATTAAATTATGCCTAGCTACAATTAATGTTGTTGATGTTGTATAGAGCTATTTAATTTGAATCAGCATGAAATTGAAATTAGCCCGTAGTAGAGAGGAAGGAACGTGATTGGTTGAAAGAGAAAAGAGAGGATAATTTAAATAGGTAAGAGCACATGGACATGGGGAGAGGAGAGGGCAGCATGTGAGAGTGAGTGAGAAAATAAAATAAAAATAGAAATAAATTAAGATAAAAATAAAATAAAAATAGGATTCCCACTTCCCAGCCCACAACACAAAACATTCCAACTAAGGTTCCCATGTGAATTTAGCTTATTTTTAGGCCACAACCAGGTGGAGCTCACCGATAACCTTTCTCTCTCTCTACGCACAAAAATTTAATTAGTTATATTTATACATATAATACAAAGTTTAAAATTACTGTGAATGCTAATATATCTATAAATATATATATATATATATATTTTTTTTACAAAGTACTACTAATGTAAAATTCTGACAAAATCTACACCCTAAAGATTGCGTTAGCCTACGCAAGCCCCCACCTAGGTCTACCCTTGTATGTAAGTGTTAATTATGAGATGATTAAAATGTGTGAAGGAATTGAAAAGTACCGAGTATGCAAGATTTTGCTGAGAGAAATTATTAATTATTTTCTATTATCGTATATATATATATATTTTATAATGTAAATTTCGTTATACGTAGTGATCATCCGTAAATGTAATATGAGATGACAAAAACTTGGGTGAGGTCGGCCATATAGTGTGACCGGGTTAAAGTGTCAATCTTTATACAGAAAAGTGTTAATCTATACAAATAAAAGTCAATCTTTAACATAATTATTTTACGAATAAAATGTCAATTTTTAAAAGTGTCAATCTTTATACAAAAAAATGTTAATCTACACGAATAAAAGTGTCAATGTTTTAGCCGGCCGCATGGTGCCTCTGGCTGACCCAAGTGTATCCCATATGAGATTCCACAATTGCATTCCTAAATTATGACAAACATTAATGCTCATAACTCATAATAGCGTAGTAAATGTATATCGCTCTAATATGCTAATAGTGTAAAACTACCCAAAAAGAAAATGATTAAAATACAATTAATAATTTATTCAACAAATAAAAAAGAAAAAGAGCAAGCAAGTCCAACTAATATATATATATATATATATATATATATATATATATATAAGCTATAAAAAAATAAACTTATTTGATCAATTGTTGTCTCTTAACTTTAGAAAAAGATACACCAAACTACAAGTAATCAACTTTCCCGTGCATTATATTCCTAATTGAACTTAATTATTAAAGTTAATCACACCAAACTATAATTAATTAAAATGATAGAGTGTCGAAGATACTAACAAAATAGTTCACACATGAGAGAGACATTTGTGGTTACTATTGAGTAAGTGCAGATTCAATTCCATTTTTGGGCACTTTAGGTCTCACCCAACTTTCATAGGCTTGTTTGCTTTGGGAATTTCTTTTCTTTTTTTTTTTTGTTGCCATTTTAGAAATTTTGAATTATCTATCTCTTGCCTAAACCATATCTAATTTTATCATTTTAAATACATATGTAATTTAAGAGTATGATTTAATTTAGGGTAGTAACATTCTATTTAGGAACTACAATTCCTTGCTCGGATTGCTATTTTTTGCTGTATAAATCATTCTATTTTTGCTAATATTCAACACTATATATACATATATTCCATTAGGTCTTATCAACGCGGTTTAAGATTGATGTTTGATTTAGGTGTGAAATAAATTGCATAATTACCGCGTAGTTAGTATAATCAATCAAATTTTCCTAGTATTGCATTAATCAAAATATCTAATTTAATTTGTCCAAATATATGCTTCACTGTTTTTTTGTTAGGAATCCAATCAATGCCGGATGAGATCCTCGGTCCCGAATTCGTGTCTCAATTGTGTCCCAAAAATTAATATCTAGTTATATATCATTTATTTAAAAATAAAAAATACTAGTATAATATATTAAATTATAATAGCCATTTGTAAGTAAAAATTGAAAATTTTAAAAATTATACCCTAATTTTAAATTTATCAACCCTACTATAACTAATTAATAAAAGTGAAATTAAATGCTAAAAATGATTGTAAATCCTAATTGGATGAGTGAACCCTTGAAAATAATCATAAAATTAAACAATCATTATAAAATAAATTTATTGAAAACAATGCATAAAACTAATATAAATTACGATTTGTGATACGGTTGGGACACTAAATTTGGGATAGAGGGTCCTAAGTAAATTGATGCAGACTCACTTCAAAGCCAAGCCATGCACAAGAATGAACAATTTGATGTTTCATCAAAATTTCATTTTGTATACGAACTTTAAAATATGCATATAAATATACAATTTTGTGATTGTGCCTAGTTTTGCACACGTAGTTGATTTCGATTTTCCCCAAATTTTATACTAACGTGAAAGCCGGATTTGTCTAGGTATCCAACGTGCCTGATGACTCCGAAAACATGTCATTCAAATGTATGAGAAAACTAGAATTTCACTGATCATTTGACAAATCTGGCTTCCAGCATGAAATTGACAAAAGTCGACATTGTCTGAAAAGTCAAATACAATTGAGATGTTATGTATTTTATGCAAATTTTAAAGTTCGTGTACAAAATCAGAATTTGATAAAAGATGATATATATAGAGGTAATTGTAGTATAAATGGTTTAAGACTTCTATATAAATATAAATTTCTTCTGAGATTAATCTTTTTCATTTTTCAATTAATTATTAAGCTAAGTACTTTCCCAATATCTTCACATTATCGATCTAGTTAAAAATTAATGATTGTTAGAAAAACAAACCACGAGATCAACAAAATTAAATGATAATAATAATAGCGATCACTATAGGTGTCAATTGTAGACATTCCTTTGAGTTTCTCCAATTATTTCACGTTTAAGGTTTTAGCAATGCCAATAAAATAAGACTTAAAGCTGCAATAATTTTAATTTAAAAACAATATAAACTATTTCGAGTCCACGATGATGTTGAAAGGTGCTCGAAATCGATATGAGTGAATTTTGACGAGTTTTTTTCTGCCCGTTTCCACAGAAACGAAGTGGTTCAATCACAAATTTCCTATTGAATAAAATATCACAAATTTCAGAAAAAACAAAATATATTACTCCAACACTACGTATACAAAGGCCACACTTCAAAATTAGTAGGGACAAAAATATTTCTATAAAATTCGAAAATTAATAAATACAGTATTACATAAAAAAATTTACCTACTATACATGCTCGAATCAATTTCACACGAACAAGCCGTGAAATGTGAAATTTCGAGTGTTTTAAATCAGTATATTCAAAATTAAATTCTAGAATTTTTCGAACTGAAAATGATAGTAAAATTTAATTATCTAAACTCTCAGCTGGATAGAAACGATATTTATTTACATAGGTAATGAAATTAAGTTAATTAGTTAAAATATTAGCTTAATGTCAAATTGTAATTGCAACTGTCGCAATGCATGTGATTTATTTTCAATTATCTAATCCTGACAAAACTTGTCATCAACTTGCACAAAAAATCTCTATAGTTAACTACCTTAGTTTCGATTCTCAATCTAAAATAAATTTTCTATTATCCACAAAAAAAAAAAGTTTAATTTTTTTTGCTCAAGTTTTTAATCTTGCATTAATCATGTCATACGTCAATAACGAAGAAAGATAAAATAAAATAAAATAATTGGGACAGGTAAACTGTAGCTAGAATCTTTGAGCAATAAATAACACTTCATGTTCTCTCTCTCTTTCTCTCTCCAGAGATAATAATCGCTGGCTTCCAGTCTTGCCATTGCCACCCATGTTCTTCTTCTCTCTCTCACTCCAACACACACTCTCTGCGTGAAAAAATCCGTTCTGAATTTCTACAAAACAGTACCATAACTATAATCCATGGCCTACGCCCCACCCACAGCAGAATCCATGTTCAGAAACACCCATGAAGATTCCCACTTCCCCTCCTCTTCCCCTCAAGATTTCCACGGTATAGTACCATCCATTTCCCAAATTAGGGTTTCTGTTCTTGATCTATTTATTTATGTATTTATTTTTATCAAATAAAAATAAAATAAAAATGGATGTGTATATGCATATATGCAGGTGTTCAAGAATTCTTGATGAGGAGATCCATGTCGTTCTCGGGCATGGATCGGGGCGGCGAGGAATTCCAGGCGGACGACGACGGATCCGACGATGGGTCCCAGATGCTGGGAGAGAAGAAGAGAAGGCTGAATTTGGAGCAAGTGAAGGCGTTGGAGAAGAGCTTCGAGTTAGGGAACAAGCTCGAGCCCGAGCGAAAAATGCAGCTCGCTCGGGCCCTGGGCCTCCAGCCACGTCAGATCGCGATATGGTTCCAGAACCGGAGGGCCCGATGGAAGACAAAGCAATTGGAGAAGGATTACGATATTCTCAAGAGGCAGTTTGAAGCCCTCAAGGCCGATAACGATGTCCTCAAGTCTCATAACAAGAAGCTTCAAAATCAGGTACTCGCGCTGCGCCGTCTTTAAAATTTAATGTGAAAATTATTATAAATATATATATATATATATACTAATTTAGTAATATTAAGTGTTCATGAGAAGTTATTATTAATCCCTATGTTGCATGATCATGGGGTTTAATTTGATTTGATTGGGTTAGATCGAGGTTGTTACTTTCTTGGTTTTCGACAAGAAATTAGGTTTTGTTGGGTTAAGTTCTCGATTTTCGCAACTACAGCGAAAATCCGTGTTTTTTATTTTTGTTTTAATTTTATTAAGTGGTGTGTCGTTGGGTATTCTGATTCTGATTAACTGAAAAAGGGCGGAAGCCCTTAGCTCTTTTATTATTTATTTATTTATTAAATAATGTTTCGTCTCGTATTGAATATTGAATACTACACTTTATCTATCGCTACAGTTGACGGGTTTGAAAAACCGAGAGTCCCCGGCGATCAATTTGAACAAAGAGAACGAGGGTTCTTGGAGCAATGGGAGTGAGGCTAGCTGCGAAGTCAACCTCAAGACAACGTCCAACGCCAACAGCGCAATGTACAACCACCATCAACGCAGCAAACACTCCGCCGCCGCCGTTTTTCCGCCGGCGAGCCTACCGCAGCTCGTCAGCGGCTCATCGAGGCAAGATCATCATAGTAATCTGCCGGTTTCGAACGAGTGCTTCGGTAACATGTTCGGAGGAATCGAAGAAACCCAGGAATTCTGGCCCTGGTCGGAACAGCAGAATTTCCATTAAAATTCACAGCAAAAAAAGAAAAAAGAAAAAAGAAAAGAAAAGAAAGGGTTTCTTCTTCGATGGGAATTAATTACAGTTACAGAAATGGGCATGTGAAATGCAAACGTGCAATCGGGGAAAAAGAATTTGTCTAAAAATTTCTCTTTTGTTTACTTCCTTCTTCTGTTTTTCTTGAAATTATTAAACGTGCAATAGATATATATATATAAATTCACACCGTTTCTGTAATTTTTCTTCAATGCACAGTTTCAATATATATCACTTCCTTTTTTTTTTCTTGAAAAAAAAAAAGTTATCTTCCTAAATTCGGGTGTGTTTGGTGCTAAAGATGAGATGATGAGGTCAAGAAATCTAGTTTTTCATTTCATTTCTCTCCCACCCATAAATAAATTATTTGATTTTTATTTAAAATATTATAAATGTCGTAATAATTATATTTTGATACATGTGTATGTAGATCCATTTTACATGCAAATATGAAAATGAGGCAGAGTGGGACTCGTACTCTGGCAATGGGCCATGGTTTTTACATAGAAAAACAAGATTCCCAACTTTCTAAATGTCTACTTTCTTTAATAGTATAAAATTAAAGAATTAATGTCACAATATTTACATTAAAAAAAAAAGGGTTGTTAATTTCTGAGAAGGTTCATTAGAAGATGCAGATATTCGATGATCGCTTAAGAATAAGGATAATTAAGTCGTCTAAACAATAAAATAATCAATCTTTTTAGTGTTAATATATAGGGGGAAAGAAAAAAGAGAAATTAAAAATAATTCTAGGGAAGGAATCGAAGCACAATTCCAAGAGGGAAGAAGCCAAAGAGATGGGAAAGGGAAGAAAACAGAAAGAGAAGAGTTGCTTGGGAAATGGTAGTGTCCAATTATGATTTAAAATGTGTCGTTTTATTATTTCTTTTTTATTAATTAAAAAAAGAAAAAGAAAAGGGTGGTTTTATTATTTCCAAAGAGAGGTATAAGATTGCAACTCTCTGCCAACAACTCCAGAAATTAAACACAGCGTGTGCTCTATATTCAGTCATGTGAATCCCCACGTTTGTACTGTACCATTTCATTTATATATATATATATGGAACGGTTCATGTGCTAATAAATCTTGGTGTGTTAAAATGTTAAAAATACTTAAAGGTATACAAAACTATACTTAAATATGCATAAAATTAGAGAAAATATAGTGTTTTGCCTAAAATCCTTAAGTGAAATACAAATATGCCTAAAACTTAAAAAATAGACAATTTTACCTAAACTTTCAAATATGGGACAAAAGTACCCCCAATTATTTTATGTCTCTCTCTTCTTATCTCCCTTATTTCTTCTTTGTAGATGAAATTCAAATTTTCTGCTCTCTCTCCATCCTCTATTTCTCTCTCTCTCTCATTGCAGAACCACGGCGAACTTCTCCCACTGCTAGATGGCAGTGATGACGGGCCGCCTCCGTATCAGAGATCGGGCACTCTTCTCTCTCCTTCTCTCTCTTTTCCCTCTCTCTCTAGCTTCAGCTGCTGTTTCGGCCATTTTTTGGCTGAATTCGAATGCATTTTGTTGCAATCAATCAATCGACTTTATTCTCCTCAGAAAGACGAAGAGATGAAGGGGTGGCTCACCCATTTTGGTGGAGAAACGAGGGAGATACTCGCCGGAGAAGATGACATGTCGCGAAATCGCAAGTTTACCGGCAGCGCGACCTTCCGAACGCGATGCCGGCCGCATCGGTGGTCGGTTTTCGACGGGCGACCTACTGTTGGAAATGTCTCGACGAGTAGAACATGTTTTTGGGTAGTTTCCACCAATTTGGTGGTGATTTCAGTCCGTAAACAGAGAACAACAGAAACTACTACAACTTTTGTTTTGTGTAGTTGACTTTTAAAATTGAAGTTGATTTTTTTTTTGTTTCATTAGTTGATTTTGTACTTTTTTGGGGGTTTTGGTGAACTCAAATTAAAAGAAAATCCCTCCCTATTTTTTTCATGAATCATGTAATGGATGCTATGTAGTGTATTGGGATTCATAATTTTGTTCATGTGTTTTCCCTTCTTTTGTAGATTGAATTTGTATTTTTTTCTTCGTTTTTTCATGTAATAAATTAACAAATTCTAACAAACTAGGACATAAAAAATTGACATATTCTTACCAATCAAGTTTAAGAATGTAAGAATTTATACATTACTGCAAGACGTTTTAGAAAATGTAAGAAATTAACATATTATTTTCAAAAAGAACATAAGAAATTATCAAATTCTTACATATTTAATACAAAGTAAATCAAAACTGAAATATAAAATTGTGTTGTATACTTGTATAGAAAAGTATTGCGTTTTTTCCTTTGTTTTCTGTATAATTGATTTATATGAATTGTGGATGGTTGAGAGAATAAAGATGTCTCTTTTACTTTCCCTTCATGTGATTTTTTATATGTTCTTAATTTGAACAAAATTTATAAAGAGGATATTATTTTTTTGGTGATTTTCATGCTCGAAATGACTATTGTATGAGGTATAACAATTGTGATGTTGCTTAGTAATGGGATTATGATCATAATTTATTGTTGACTAATTGTGTTAGGATATGCAAATCATGTTTTTGTTGGTAATAAATATGAACTCTTACCGAATAATAGGTAAGAAAAATACAAATTTCTTATCAAGTTACAGTCAGTGATACACTTAATAGGTAAGAAAAATACAAATCACCTTTGTGCGAGGGTTTGTATATTCGGCACTTATCTATTAAATACAAGGCTTCACTTCTACATTCAATATTGATATTGGACGGGAGACTTAGTTTCTCTTATTAATTGGACGGGAGACTTAGTTTCGAGAGAAAATGTAATGATGGTTATAGCGGGGAAGGCGGCCACGAGGGTGGAATGTAAGAATTTACAAATTATAGTGTATATAAAAAATATGAATTATTATTGAATAACATGTAAGAAATTGATATTTCTAATCATGTTTTTTTAGAATGTAAGAATTTACAAATTACTATAAGACGTTTTAGAAAATGTAAGAAATTAACAAATTATTACCAAAAAGAACATAAGAAATTATCAAATTCTTATATATTTAATACAATGTAAAAACTGAAAATATTTTTTTTTTTCCATGTGATTGTCTTCTTCTTCAAATTAATTATAGATCATAAAAAAAAAAAATCAAATCCGTTTAGATAAGGTAATAAAATAACAAATTCTAACCAAATAGGACATACCAAATTGACAAATTCTTACCAATCAAGTTTAAGAATGTAAAAAATTTATAAATTATTACAAGACGTTTTAGAGAAATGTAAGGAACTAACAAATTATTACCAACTACAACATAAGAAATTATCAATTTTTTACATATTTAATACAAAGTAAAAACTGAAAGTAAAATTATTTTTTCCCAAGTGAATTGGTATAACATAAGAAATTGTTAAATTCTTACGAATCGAGTTGGAAAACGTAAGAAATTGTCAATTTCTTATCTGAAAAAAAAAAACGAAAAAACGAATTTTTTTTGAAAAAAGAACTAAAAAATAACAAAAAAATGTAAGAAATTCTCAATTTCTTATCAATTTTTTTTGTGTTTCTTACAGTAATTTTTTTTTAAAAAAAGTGAAACAAAAAAATAAAAAAATGAAAAACCGAAAATAAAACTGAAAAAAGAACGAAAAAAAAGAAAATAAAAAAAAAGAAAAATCGAGAAAAAGAAACTAAAACAAAAAAAACTAAAACAAACAAACAACAAATAATTGGAAAAGAAAAAAAAACAAAGAAAGAAAACAGAATAAAAAGTAAAAGAAAAGATTAAAGAGAAAAGATATAATAATAGAAAAGAAATGAAAATAAAAAGAAAAAGGGAAGGGGGGGCTAACGTGCAGTTAGTGTGTGTGATGTGTCTGGCAGTGTGTGAGAGAGAAGAGGAGGGGAGGGGAAAGCACATGTGTGTATAAGTGAGAGAAGGAGGGGAGGAGGAAATGAGTGGTATTTTTGTCTCCTTTAACAAACTTTAAGTATATTTGTAAGTTTTTTATGTTCTAGGTATAACTGTAATAAACTTAAGTATATTGGGTAGAATTGTTTTTGCCTCATAAAATTATGCTTATTATATTATTGTGCTTTTAAATGTACCAATTCATGCTTAAATGAAATCATGCTTAAATTAATGACATGGATTTGATTAAGATCAATAGTCCAGATTCATTCCTATTTAACACACCAGAATTTATTAACATATAAACCAAACTATATATATATATATATATATATATATATATTATTTAGGGTGATGCTATTCGGCCATAATGTGGCCGTCCATAATTTTAGTTATTTTTTTTTTTTAACATGTAATAATTTATATATTTATGTCAAACTTTTTTTAGATTATAAGAAAACTCAAAAGTGATTTTTGGTATAATTTATGTATTTTTTAAAAATTAACCCTTTAATTATTTGATAATTTTGATTATTTTAAGGAATTTGCTACTTTTTATTTTTATTTTTTAAAAAGAGAAAAATATGTAATTTTGGGGGAATTTTTTTTGAAATTCAAATATAAAAGTAATTAATTATAATAAATTATTTATTATTTTTAAAATGACACATATTATGAAAAATGCCGTTGTGTGGCCGACCACATTATGACCAAATATCATTATTGTATTATTTATTCATGTATGTATGTATGTATGTATTATTGAGTACTTTGTTATTTGATTTCCACTGTAAATCATTGGAGATGTTGATTGTGTGTGACAAGAAAAGCATCAAAAGAACGAAATAATTTGATGGAACTAGTGTTTTTGGTTTGTTATTGGTTGAGTTTTAAATTTCTATTTCGAGATTTTTCTTTTCATATTTTTTCCAGCAAGAATAGGACAATCGAAGCAGTTTGTAGCATGTGGAAATATTTCATTTGCATACGTATCATACTCATGATCAGTGACGAAGCCAGGAATATGGCTCAGGGGGGTCCAACTTATAACAACATAAAAAAAAAATCATAGTATATAGTTAAAATTGTTTTAAAAAAAAAGAAAAAAAAAGGGTGATGTGCATTAGTGATCTGATAATTATTTTTGATACTGGGACTTTTAATAATTATTTAAAAATTAAATAGAGAAAAAAAATCCTTTTAAATTATTATAAATGAAAGGAAAATATCCTTTTAAATAATGAATGAAAGGAAAAAAATATGCTCTCTTTTGAATAAGTTAGTAGAAAAATATGTGATTATTGAAAAATAATTAGATGAAAGAAAATAAATGTGATTAGGGAGTAGATGAAAGGAAGAATTTTTTTTGAAAGAAATGTAATTAATAAAAATTTAATGGAAAAAAATAGTAGTTTGTCCATAAGGAGTAGATGAAAGAAAACAAGAAATCTAGAGAAAAAAAAATGAAAGAAATGTAATTATTAAAACATAGAGGGAAGAAATATATGTGCATTAAAGAGTAAATAATAAAACGATAAATCTAAATAAATTTAGAGGAAAAAATGAAAGAAAGGAAAGAAATAAATGTGCATTGAAGAGTAACTAATAAAAAATAAAAATAAAAAAAAGGAAAAAATAAAAAAAAGGAAAAAAAAATGAAACAAATGAGGCCAAGGAGAATTGAACCCTGGACCTCACACAAAAGTAAGAAATTTTTAGCTAATCCCATTGCCCGTTGGTCTGCATATTTCTATCAATATTACTTCGGCTGTAAGTCCTTATATATTAATAGAAAAATTATACATAAAAATATGAAATGACTAATATACCCCTGAATTTTTTATGAACCCCAGTGGGGTCCATGGACCCCCCCTGCCCCCCCTGGCTTCGTCCCTGCTCATAATCACGTAAATTTAATTGAGTTCTATTAGCACTGTTTTTTTGGATGTATAAGAAAAAAAAAATTGCAAATAATACTTATTTCTAATAAGTTATATATCTTGTTTGCAAAAATTTTATTAATGATACACGCAGAGCTGTAATTGAGCCGAGTAGTGGTCTGCTCGAGCTCGGCTAGGTATATGATAAGGTTGTGTTCGAGTTCGAGCTCAAGCTCTGCTCGTGAAAATTCGAATCCCATTTAATTTTTATTTGACTACTCGTGACCATCAAGCTTGACCTCGATATCGAGCTTAAAACAACTAATTTAGAATGTTCCCGACATTTATTTTTTTCAAATACAAGACTCGAATGTGGATGGCTCAATTATGGGCTCGCGACCAGGCTCGACTTTAGGGCTCGCGAACAAGTTCGATGACATACGAGCGGGATGTATTCGCGAGCAAATGTAGTCAAGCACCTTTGTGTTAAGTTTAGCTCGATAGCTATATATCGAGCTCAAATTACAGCTCGAGCTCAGCTTGATCGTTAATGAATTTGAATTTCAAACGAACATTTTTCTAATCGATTGTCGAGTAGCTTGGCTCGTTTACGGCCCTAGATACACGATTATTTGAAGTTCATAATTCTAGAAATAAGTTCTCAACTCAATATTGTTATGGTAAAATAAATCTACCATTTTTTAAAACTAATAAAAGTTGATCTACCTTTTTGAATTTTTATTTGTTGAATATGAATAACATCTTTGAGAATATATATTCATCCATACACACTGATGCAAAATAACAAAGGAGGTTGCTGAATGATGCGGCTCAAAGGATTCGATCCTCACTCAACTTCTAGAAGAAGGGAGGCGGGATTCGTGTGATACTAATTAGGGATGTAAACAGGTCGGGGCGTGGTCGGGTATTGCTTTCCCATCCTCATACCCACTGGGAGACAGGTACCCGACGGACACCCAACGGGTACGCTCTAAATTTATTTTTTATTAAAAAAATGATTTTTTTGAATACAAAATATTTTTTTATTAAAAAAATTAATAAAAAAATAATAATTATATAAAAATAAAATAAAATAATGGTAAATTATTTAATATATTTATCAAAAAATAATAATTAAATACTAAACTTATTAAAAATTTAAATATAATTTAAAATATATATATTAAGTTTTTTTTTATTGGGGCGGGTACAGGGCAGGGATATATAAACCCGCCCCCACCCCATTTATAGGTGGGTACCCGCGCGTACGCAGGTTAGCGGGTATAATTGTCATCTCTAATGCTAAAAGGAGAAACGAGGGCCGAGGGCCATAGATAGGGAGTTAATCCAAGGGTTAGGAATAAAACATGTAATAGTGTTGGAGTGAGAAGCACGTTTACAACTAACACAACTACAAATATTGGTATGTAACTAGTTTTTTAGTTGAATGAATTCTACTATTCTATCGAGTTTTCTTATGTTCAACTCATTTCTTAGCTAAGAAATGTGAAATATAGATAGAGCACATGAAATTTTTTTCTTCAGATTTTCTAAAAATTTCTCGCTTGATGTAAGCTTACTCTCGGATACTCAAAAGTATGAGGAATAATCATCACACACAATTGAGGAATTTGTTCAAAGAAGAGGAAGGAGAAAGTTCTGTGTTTGATTAAAACCAGAGAGAAGACAAATGAGTGAATCTAGGGCTGGAACTAGAAGACAATGGTGGTGGATCCTCAAATCTGCTATTGGAGCTAAGCTACATCGAGGTAATTCTCTATCTATATCCATCCGATCACTCAGGCATGCAGCTGGTTTCTGCACCTCTTATTGGTATGAATTTTAAGAATTGGAGTCGCTCGATCAAACATGCGTTTGGAGCTAAGAGTAAATTTAAAAAATTGGATGACACATTGCCAGTACCTACTGTAACTACATACTATAAGCAATGGCTTAAGATAGATAATATGGTTTCCTCTTGAATTCTTAATTTCATATCTAAGAATTTTATCCTTTTCTCACATAGAAAAATACTAAGAAACTTTGGGAAGCTCTTAATCAAAGATTTGGCAGATGCAACAGCGAGAAATATTCAATTATACATAGGGGAAGCCAAACTATAGCAGTATACTTTAATGACCCAGTAGCACTTTAGGATGAGCTGGATATGCTTTTTCCTGTTCTGGAATGTGTGTGCAAAGCTAAAGATATGGCAGTTAAACGAGAGGAACAAACTAGGTTGATTAAATTTTTGGTTGAATTGAATGATAGTTTTGATCAAGAGCGTAGTCAAATCATGTTGATGGAGCCACTTCCTAGTATAGATCGAGGCTACAACTAAAAGTATGAAATTGATTACAATGAGGTCTTTTCATTAGTTGCTAAGTTAGTCATGGTTAGGTTTTTTAGGGATAAGGTACAAATACCCCCTAACGTTTTTTACAATAAAACAAAATTCCCCCTAACTTTGTTTTGGAACAAAAAGGACCTCAACATTTATTTTTAAGAATAATTTCCCCTCCCAACGTACAGTCTCCAAATATCCGTCCATTTTTATTTTATTTCTGTTTTATTTCAATATCTCGATCGCTCTGGCATTGGAGAAGCGAGAACGGCCCGTCTATGCCAAGAGGCATGATGGACTTCATGTGGATGACAGAGTAAGCTAAGTCAAATATGAGTCCATACATAGTTGTCAACGAAAATAGAGGTTTGAATCTGGCGACGTCGCCGGAGCTTAGCCTCATAAATGCCATGAGTGCCGGCGATTGATTGACGGAGCTGAGAGAGGTTTAACAATGGTTGTTGCAGTTGACAATTTTTAAGTGTAAAGTTTGAGTGAGACACTGATTTGTAAGAGATGAATAAAAATAATATATCGTTCCTACTTCACGCTTATTTGATTGTGGGACCCATGAAAATTAAAAAGAAAAAGAGAAATAAAATAAAAATTGTTTGTCCTAGAAAGAGTTTATTGGGGAGGGAATACACTAATTTCCAACAGTTTTCGATTTTGTGCAAACTGACTGGTACTAACTGACCAAGGCGAACTAAGTCAAAGAGTTTGATCAGAGCGAGAGTTCAGTTTATCTAACTCAGACAGTGAACTGATGAGTTTGTTAAACTGAACTGGAGTGCGGAAGTTGGTGGTTAGTGTTGGAAAACTCTTTAGAAAATTCTTTTATCTTGTAAACTAACAGTTCATTGATTGCATGCAGTATGAAGTGCTTGTTAGTTCAACAGTTTATAACACGTAAGCAGTAAAGAGAGTTTAAGAGAGAGAGAGAGAGAGATATATATATAGACACGAGAGTTTATCGTGGTTCAGAAATAACCCTCCTACGTCCACGTCAGATCTTGCGATCTGAAATCCCTTAACCTTGGATTTCATTCTCTCTTCTTTATATTGGCTGAGCACCAGCCCTAACCTTTCGTCAGTTCCTTGACGAAGATCAAGCACGAGTTATGGGTCGTGACCCTTACAAACTTTGCTTACAAACTTACTACAAACAGAAACTGCTATCTTAATCTAACTCAAAGTCTATCCTAACTTTGTAGAAATAAATTATAAGCGAGAGTCTATCCACAAAGAATGAACCAATGAAACAGAAGAAACTCTTTAACAATCACTTGAGCAGCAGAATATAGAACTCTCACTAAGCACTCAACACTTGGAAAATTATCTTGATTTCGAGCGTTGAGTTGAAGGCTTGGAATGCTTAAGAATTCGGCAGAGGTTTGGCTTTGAATGCTAAATTTCCCGTAAGATTTCCGATCGTGGGAAGCAGTATTTATAGGCGAGAAAACAAATTCTAGCCGTTGGATGTGTCAGAACAGTACTCTGACATATTGTACTTTCTTCATGTTGGGGTAGTCCAGCTCGCTTCAAGAGATGCAAGAGCCAGATCGATCAACCTATTTAGGCAGGTAGAAACCACCTCTTCGAACTGGAGTCTTCAGCGAACTTCCTTCAATCTGCGAGTCTTGAACTCTTCAAGGCAAGTGCTAAACTCCTACAATCTGGTTAACTAAGATCTGCCAATATGAAATCATCAAACTAGACTATACATGATAGTTTGATCTAGTAACCTTACTCTTAGAAAAAGATTAAACACTTCCTAAGTGTTGTTTCGATAAACATCGTCAAAACTCATAAACTGAGTGGGGTTCCCATAAAAAATGGACTGATGTTTGGAGCCTGTAAATTGGGAGGGGCAAATTATTCTAAAAAATAAACATTGAGGTCCTTTTTGTACTAAAATAAAGTTTAAGGGGCATTTTGTTTTTTCGTAAAAACGTCAAGGGGGTATTTGTACCTTATCCGATTTATCCCGATGACAACTACTACCTCCATCCCACTATATTAGTCACTATTCATTTAATTGACATTTCCGACACACATTTAATTTGTTCGATCAAACACATAACTTTCTTATTCCTCTTCTTGTTCGATGTAAGCTTACTCTCGGATTCTCAAAAGTATGACGAATAACCGACACACACAATTGAGGTATTAGTTCAAAGAAGAGGAATAAGAAAGTTCTGTGTTTGATCGAAACCAGAGCGAAGGCAAAGGAGTGAATCTAGGGCTGGAACTTGAAGACAATTGGTGGTGGATCCTCAAATCTGCTATTGGAGCAAGGCTACATCGAGGTAATTATGCACTGGGCTGGAGCCCAGTGCAGCCATTTCATAGATCTGCCCATGATGCCGACCTTTCATTTTTATGGATTTGGTTTGTGATTTCACACTTACAGGTTTTATGATTTTTTTATAAACTACTTTTTATAAATTACTAGTGAATTTTAATTTGTAAAATTATTAATAATGTAGAATTTCTTCGCTCCAAACGCACGTTTAATCGAGCTTAAGACGTGCATAAACCAACTGCATGCCTGGGTGATCGGATGGATGTAGTCAGAGCAAGCCCAAATTTTTATTTATATATGTGTTGGGGTTGTTGCATATCTAAAGCAAAATCGTTGTTTTAGTATGAACGACATTTGTTCCACTGTTTACAATCTCCTATCTGTAAGAATATAGTTAAGTAAGAATAAGCCAATTATCTCATATTTTTAGATCACATAGACGGCTCAGGTGTCAGGAGATCACGTAGATTGACGACAATTATGAGATATAAACAATATCACAGTCGAGATAGCTCGGACAAAGCTATCATTTTAGACTGCATCAGTAACGGTAGTGATGAGTCTCAATCGCTAGTTATGCTGGTACGGTGGAATGTATTGATAAGATCAATGTGAGATAATGCTATTCTGATACTGACCTTATAAATAGGTGAAGAGCTAGAGATCTCAGGTTTTAGTAGCCGGATCTTAATCTCGATAAACTATTAGATGTGTACGTGTTCTTGGTGTTACCTTGAGTTACAAGGTACGGACCTAACGCAGATCGCTTGTATCTTGGGTGACATGGAGACATGTATTATGTATAATTAGTTGTATCGAGACACCATGTCCAATTATAGGTTGAGACATCCCCTCAGGGAGTTCACAAAGTTTATTATACCAAGTCATGCATGCTGATTAATTTCAGTTATAATAAGAAGGTGTGAACGGGTACTGCTTGAGGATAATAATATATTAATTAATTAGGAGCAGTCAGATGAGCTCTAATTAATTAATGGATGTCGGGATTCTTAAACACGGGGATCGCTCTAAACAAAATACCAGCCCCGATCTACTTAATTGGGACAGAGCTGTGAATCAGTTGTGATTCTCTAGTGGAATGAATCATAGCTCTAATGAGATAAATATTATGGGGTGAATATGGTAATTATCTCATCAGGTAAGACCTAACTCTGTTTGGTATCCGGATCCCTAGGATGACCCAATTTTCTCGGGAATGGATCACAAACGTATTATTGAGCAAAATATCAGTTTTGGACTCAAAAGAAGGATTATGGGCTTAGAGCATCTCCAACCGTTTTGCACAATAATACAGCAACACTAACACAAAAACACAATAGAAACAGTAACTCATCTCTAACAGTTTATACAAAAATACAGCAAAAAAGGAATATTCCAGAATATTCTCATTTACTTATTTATTTTTAATAATATTTGATAAAATTAAAGTAAATTTATACGAATAATAGAAATTTGAACTTGTTAAATTAATATAAAAATAAGCAAATTTTATAAATAAATAAAAATAAAATAATAAGATTTTCTAGAAAATTATCTCGTATTATTAATATCTTAATTAAGCATATATAAAGAAATAAATTTAAGACAACAAAATATAATAAATAATAACACAAAACATAATAGCACAAAATAAATTACACTGAGAAATTAAATACATAATAATATAAGAACAACAAAACAAAAAGTCAAAAAATAAAAAATAGCGAAAGAAACAATAGCACAAAATATAATCAAACTAATAAATTAAATAGCAACTCCACAAGAAGACAAACAGAGAAAAAATAGTGTTCCGCTATATTTAGCGCAATACTGTAGATTGCACAAAAATTACACAAAATTACAGGGATCCATTGGAGCAAAATGCTGCGCTATAATAGCGCTCAGCGCTAATTTGGCGGACCATTGGAGATGCTCTTTGACCCATAATTGGGAGCCTATTGTATAGTACTCCGTATGACCGCATGTTTATTCTTCTCGGGTTCATATGAGCTCGATAATTGCACTCTGGCCCAATACGTAATATAGATTAAATTAAAAATTAATCTTAATTAAATAATAATTGGTTGTTGTAATTATGATTAATTCTAAATAATTAATTAGAATTTGTTCTGATAATTACATTACTAACTGAACGGACTTAATTAATTAATTAAGCCTGTATGTTAGTGGGATTAGTGGGAGGCGCCACTACTCTTATAAATAAGAGAAGTAAAATCTGCAAAACCCTAATCTATCATTCTCTGAGAAGAGGCACCAGTTTGCAGAGGAGTGGAGAACGTGATTCCAAGTTCTATAGTTCTCTTTGATGCCCACGAAGTCGAAGAACTCGGACGAGACACATTCTAGTAATCTAGACCTGTAGTTTACTTTGTCTCGAATTGAAGGTATAATCTCTAAACTCGTTGCGTGATGTAATTGCATGAGAATTATCATATCCAATTAAGATCGAGTGGGGAACGGAACGCTTTCAAGCAGCTTATCCAGCAATATGTATGAATATTCATAGCTAAAATAAATATATAACCCACTAAGCCTAGCCCAAATTATTTAAAAATAAAAATCAGTGAATAATTATTTTAGTTTATTGTCAACTCACACTATTTTAGATATTTAAATGGAACGCCAAACATTTTGCAAAGAAACAAAAATGACTTAATCATGTTTCTTTCACAAATATGATCATCAAGATAGTGACAGTAGCTCAAACTCTTCATTTTTTTGCAATGAAGCATATGTGAAGAAGCCATTTTCTACTTATTTGAAGATTCACTAATTGATTTGTATTAAGAAAGATTTTCTTTAAAATATAGATTTAGGCTCAATTATTAGTGAATTTTATGTATCAAAGTCTTGTAATGCATAAGTTATGTTAACATCCAAAAAGTTCAATACATACGCTTGAAATTACATATGTCGAAGTAGTTACATTTCAGCCCACCCCACCTTCAAATCCTGGATCCGCCTCTGGTTGACATTTTCATTTTAAATCAATCCATACTTCCATGAGACTCGAAAGTTTAAACTACTCAAAGTTGATTTACCAGGTCTTTTTTAAATAAAAAAAATTATTAATGATTTTATAAATAAAAATTCACTAGTAATTTATAAAAGTTAATTTATAAAAAAAAAATCATAAAACCTATAGATATGAAATCACAATCTGAATCCATAAAACTGAAAGGTCGACATTTTTCATTTTAAAATTTCCCATATATATACCCTTTTATTGCTTATTTAATCAGATTTCTTGAACTTTGAGCCTCGAACCAACTTCTATAATCGAATGAATCAACTGCTACTATTACTTTTGTAAATGGTGAACAACTTGATTGAAATTTCAAAATCTATCCATACTTCCATGAGAATTTATTAGCTAAAATCATTTAATCAACTCAATCAAGTACTCCCTCCGTCCCTCATATATATGTGGAGAGAGAAATGACATGCAGTTTAAGAAAAAAATTGGTGTAAAATAGGAAAAGTAATATAAAGTAGGAATAAAGTGAGGGTGAATAAGTAATTTTGATAGGAGAATCTTTCTATTTATAGAAATCACATATATATGAGGGACGTCCCAAACGGATAATAGTCACACATATATGGGGGACGGGAGAGTATCATCTAACTAATTTTGAGTCTTCAATATCATTAAAAAGTATTATTTTAATTTCTTCAAGAGAGAAAGAGAGGGAGATATGAAATTTGGGCACCAATATGGGTAAGAGTCACATAATTATTGGCCCAAACTTGTCACGAATTCTAGTGAGGTTCCGAAAAGCTCATTATTTTGCTTAAAAATGAAAACCCACTATAGAATGTTAGTTCTAAAGCCCATTAATACGAGTGACCTCCAAAAAATCATAGAAAGTAAAAACGACACATATCCGAAAACAAGAGATCAATATTGTGCTAGTACTCACACGATTTGACTAAATGCGCGCTTTACGTAATGATAATAATTAGAATAATGACAACACTTTTTCTCGTAAAATACTACCTACATCCCATTTAGTAGGCCCCTTTCACTTTATTAACTTTTCCGGCACGCATTTCCACCGAAACCTAGTACGATTTTTAAAATATAATTTTGAAGTATCATTTTTTTTACGGGATACTATAAGTGTTATAGTATCCCGTAAAAGAAACGATACTTCAAAATTATATTTTAAAACCCGTACTAGGTTTCGGTAGAAATGCGTGCCGGAAAAGTCAATAAAGTGAAAGGGGCCTAATAAATGGGATGGAGGTAGTATTAGTGACATATCCCTTAGAAAAACAGTGTCACTTTATTCTATTTCCAAATAACATCCATTCCTTAAATATCCGGAAATATCCAACTATTTTAAACAAGATTATATGGAATCACATTACTTAGTTAAAAAATTGAATTACGAGTTTGTTTTTTGTTTTGTTAATGATGTATATATATCAAATGGATAATGATTTTTGTTAACACTTAATACATAGAGTTCAAGCCATTTCAAGGTTTAACTAAAAAAGTAATCAGAAATCTAACTAAATAATCAAACAAATTTAAAAAAACTGGAACATTATGAAAGAGACAGTGAGAATATTAGTATATATCGTTCATACACTCTTGTAAAATATAATGACGAACGTAAATTACAGACCGAACATAAATAATCAGGTGTTACTTCTAGGGTTTAAAAAATTAAAGGTCCTCTCACTTAACTAAATTACTTGGTTCAATACTTCAATTCCATATTCACCCCCAATAAATTTTATTTTCTTAATTCATCATGTCCAAGCATATGGAAAATAGGAATTCACACACGCACGTAAAATTATTTGAATTTACGCTCCAAATTTTAAAGATCCAGCTAATAAAGGAAAGATTATAAAATAAAGCAAATCAAAAGAAAGAAACATGCAATATTTAATTGAAAAAAAACCCAATTAAAGATTACAACACACAAAAAAGTCGCCATGACCAAAATATTAAGAAAGTGCAACATAATTGTCCAATAGGAGAAAAATCCCATTTAAAAAAAAAAGATAGAAAAGAATAAAGATAATTCTTTAGTTTTAATCCTACTTAAATTTCAAAATCTCACAGCCCAATAGATTACGCGCACATCGCAAGAGGGCCCATTCGCTCAACTTCTCCACCAATCACATTCTACCTTCACACTATTACGTCACACCCACTTGCAGTTTAGCATTCCCTCCCTCACCCCTATAATCCACGTCCATTATCTCACATCTTTTCACGCAAAACGCACGTTTCTCTCTCCTCCCTCTCTCTCTCAGACACACACACACACTCACACTACACACTGAGTTAACTTTGTTCTTTTGTTTGGCCTCGAGAACAACTCGTGTCCCAGCGTCCCCTTTTTTTAAAATTAAATCATGCTCTTTGAGTCTTGAAAATCGGCTCATTGTACACTGTTGTTTTAGTTGCCTTTGAGTGTGTGTTCTGTGTGAATGGGGATGGCGGTCTGTGTCTGAACTCTGAAGAGAGCGGCTGTTGCGATTCTGAATGCTCATTCGAACACCGTTGCTTCGTATTCGTACATTTGATCTTTCGTTTGTAATTCGTCGCTTTGCATGTTCAAATCTTGTCGCCTCGTTCAATTCTTTGCAGAAATGATCCCAAGATTGCATTCCTAGAACACCACCCGAATTCGGTGACCTGGGCTCGAGTTCTTCTTTTGATTTCTTGAATCCCATTCAATAAAGTCGCAATCTTTGTAATTTATTAATGGAGGTATGTTAAAGCAAGTTTGAAGGCGTTGCTTTGGCTTCTTCTTTCAAACCCTTTGTCGTATATGGTTAGTTTGGTATCTTTGGATTAGAGAGCGCCACCGTATTAACCCCATAAATATATACAGAAAAATTTCAAGAAAAGAATCTTTTGGATGAGGGCAAAGTGTAAAAGTGGGAATTTGGTAGTTTGAGTGCTCATTGTGCAGTTTGGGGCATTGTTAATTCTAGGGTTTGGAGGGAAAATGGGGTTAGTCCCTCAAGCTATGAATAAGGTTGCTTTAGATGAGGGCAATTCAAAATCCAGGGTGCGGAAAATTGTAAATGATGATGAAGACGATGATGCTTCGGAAACTGGTTGTTGGTTTAAGTTCAGATTTTTTGGAGGCTGTTTGTCTACAAGGGCCAAAGTTGATAGCTCAGTTAGTGGGTCTGGCTCTAGCTCACAATATGGTATATACTCAACTGCATCTTCCTCTAATGCTTTTGAATTGTGAATTTGGTTTAACTTTAAATCATTCTGTGCTGTGGTTCATTCATATTTGTTGAGGTTTCATGTGAATTTATGATATGGAGTTGTCAATTCTGTCTTTGGAGGGATGTACAAATATGGTTTTTCTTTAACTGTATGTATAGTTGGATGTTAAGTGTGTGTTTTCTCCTTCTTATTGGAGAGTTTGGTGTGTAATTTTGTGTTAGATCTAGTTGCTTGCTTTTGGCGCTGCCTAGGTATGCTTGTTTGCTGCAAAATGGTGCTCTTTCCTTAATATTTTCGCATTTTCATATTTGATCGAGGCTCTGTCTAGCATTGCATTATGGTTTCTATCTGTCTATTTTTCCCAAAATTTGAGCATTATGATTTATGATGTATGTTATGGGAATTGGTTCCTTGTAAAAGATACTTAGGAAATATAGATGTGATATGAGTCGCACATTGTTAATCATTTGGTTGTGATTTATTTCTGTTCTGTGAGCCTTTGAGGTGAGATTAGAGCGTTGAAGATACTATTGTAATGTGTCTCAGCTATATTAATTGTATTATCCCAAAGGGGTAACGATAAAACTTCTCAATAAGCCTATGAAATCACACATTTTGGTAGTATTCCTACCGGATGAAACATTTGTTACTAGCTTTACCTAGATCCACAGGGCTTTTAGATGTAACGATTGCATCTCCTATCTGCAAATATGGTGGTGGCTGTTTATATACTATTTTTAATTTCATCTGAAGATGCTGTGAGACAATTTGATTTTAGAAACCTCTCCCTTAGTGATATGCTTGGTTCATGTTCCTTAGTAAATAGAAATTTACATTCCTTAGTATTTGATAGGAGACTACATTGTTTTAGATTAAAGAGTTAGGAACTGAAGTACTCTTTTCAATAGAAGAAATGGAACTATAATGGGAAGCTGAAGGTATTGGTGATAGGAGACTCTGCAGCATAATTTTCTTGTTATTGGTGATAATAGACCATTTCTCTATTCTTGTTAAATTAATTGATTACATAAATTCAATTGTTTGCTTTAGGAGTAAAGAGATGTCCACGTACTTAACTCTCTAGAATCTCTACTTTCTTATTGTGCTGAGAGGGGCTTGCATTTTATGTTGTCTTCTGATGTGGGAATCCGAGTAATCACGAATCAAACTGTTTCTTATCATGATTAAGATTTAATTTGTGTTGATGAATCCTGGTTTTAACCTTTTACTTTACATCGAATGAATCTTCTGTCTTTATGCTTTTTAAACTTTAGTTTTAACTTGCAGAACAGTCTCTTATATATAAAAAAAATTATGTACTGTATTAATTTCATATAGGGTTAAATTGATATAAATAAAAATAAAAAAAATAAATACATGTGTTGTTTAGTTTCTATTCTTTCTATCTTAGAGTAGAATTGCTTCTTGTTCTTTAACTTTATGCCTCGATGATTGAAGCCTTTTTTTTTTTTCCCCTTGTGGGAGAATATCAATATCAGTTGTTTTCTTGTAAACTATGGGGTGTTGAAAAGCACTACCATCTTGCATGTTTAACTTGGGTTCGAACTCATCTATTTTTGTTGATTTTGTGCACCAGCTGAAAGTAAATCTACAAACGATACAAGTAGAGACCAACCAGTTGCTCCAGTACTATCATCTTCAACCACAAGCAATGCTGAAAGTGTTCCATCAACTCCTAAAATCGAAGAGGAACTAAAAATATCTTCTCAGCTTCGAAAGTTCACTTACAACGAGCTGAAGCTGGCCACGAGGAATTTCAGGCCCGATAGTCTCCTAGGGGAGGGTGGCTTTGGCTGTGTTTTCAAGGGTTGGGTCAATGAGAATGGCAGCACCCCAGTCAAACCTGGTACTGGGCTAACTGTCGCTGTCAAAACTCTTAATCATGACGGACTCCAAGGCCATAGAGAGTGGCTAGTACGACACTACTTCCATTTTTTTAGCTCTTTAATTCAAAGGACTCGAGGTTCTTCTTTGCTTTCTACTTACTGGCTGTATAATATTGCAGGCTGAAATAAATTATCTCGGTGAGCTAATCCATCCACATTTAGTCAAGTTGATTGGCTATTGCATAGAGGATGATCAAAGGCTCTTGGTGTACGAATTTATGGCGCGGGGCAGCTTGGAAAATCACTTGTTCAAGAGTATGTATTTGAGCTATTTTATTTCTCTTTTACCTTTTCTAGTGTTTTTCTTGGTCTACATTCACTAATGATTATGTGCATTTCAGGATCCCTGCCTCTTCCTTGGTCTATAAGAATGAAAATCGCGCTGAATGCAGCAAAGGGCCTTGCTTTTCTTCATGAAGAAGCCGAAAGACCAGTTATATATCGAGATTTCAAAACTTCTAACATTCTCCTAGATGTGGTATGTTGTTGAAATCTTGCAAGATCGTGACCTATTGACTTTCTTTATCCTCAAAACTTTCGCTTTGATCTCTAGGACTACAATGCGAAGCTTTCCGATTTCGGACTTGCCAAAGACGGCCCCGAGGGAGACAAAACGCATGTTTCGACTCGCGTGATGGGAACTTATGGCTATGCTGCACCCGAGTATGTCATGACAGGTAACCTTCTTCCTCCTCCTCTTCCTCTCTTTGTTAGATTTTTTGCGCGAAAATGGTTTCTTGAACACCGTTTCTTTCCTCAGGACACCTCACAGCGAAGAGCGACGTCTACAGTTTCGGAGTCGTCTTGCTCGAACTCCTTACTGGGCGGAGATCCATGGACAAGAGCCGGCCCCACGGCGAGCACAACCTTGTCGAATGGTCGAGACCCTATCTAGACGAGAAGCGGCGCTTCTACAGGCTCGTCGACCCTCGGCTCGAGGGCCGTTTCTCGATCAAAGGTGCGCAGAAGACTGTGCAGCTGGCTGCCCGCTGCCTCAGCCGCGACGCCAAGATCCGGCCCGCCATGAGCGAGGTGGTGGAAGCTCTCGAGCCGCTCCCGAGTCTGAAGGACATGGCTTCCTCCTCCTCGTACTTTCAAGCGATGAGCAGCGCCCGAGGGGGGGTGAGCATGAACGCGAGGATCGGTGGCCGACTGCAGGCCAAGAATGGGGGGCCGACGAGGAGCCCCTCGATGCCGAATCGGTACTACGGATCACCATATCATGATATTCAGCCTCTGCAGTCGCCACTTGCTAACAAATCATTGCCAAAATGATCTTTTTCTGGTTAAAAGATTGTTCGTCAAGGCGAGTCAACTAGGGTGGAATATTTGTTGAGGCGAGTCGATTTCCGGGCTCTTTGTTCTCGCCTTTCTCGTAAGTGTTGAGATGATGAGATGAGTAGAGGTAGAATGAAAGAGATGGTTGTCTGAGTCTCCTCATGTGTAGTTAGTCTGTTTCAACTTTGAACTTTGAACTTTGAAGAAGAATGGCATTTTGGTTACAACTCATTTTCTGTAATTCCTCTTGTCAAATTTTTGTTTTTTGATTGTTAACGCTGGAATTCTGATAATTCAAAATGAGGATCAAATCTTTACCATATAATAGAAAAGAACAAATAATTACATGTGTAGAATCCATGGCATTCAAAATTTACAGATTGAAGAGTCATTTTTCAACAATGAATTCTTGTATTTCTATACCAGTGTGCCGAGCGCCTCCCTGCATTCTCACCAGAACTTCGTCGCCTAACTTCAACGAGCTCACAGGAATGGCTCGATTTTGATGTCCTGCTGCCATAAGATATGATAATCAAGCGATGAGAGACGAAAAATATGACAGAATATATAGTTCGAATAGGATTTACCTCCAGGAGGTGAGATGAGAGCAACTGTTTCTGCATTTTGTAGGATTATGGTGTAAGAAGTTGAATCATCATCATCATCTACCTGCATTGCATATTGTCAAGCTGAATCAAAAGAAATATTTTCTCGACTCCTAAAAGGAACGACGCAACTTCAAAACTAAAATATTTGGCTGGCTATGCAAGAAAATGGTTTACCACTAGAGAAAGAACAAACCTTTGCTTCAATGAGGATTAATGGTCGAGTCTCTATCTTCACACGGCCTACAATGGCTGTTCGCTGCATCCCATTCTGGTCGATGACAACTACCTCTTTCCCAGCTCTTAATTCTGAAAGGTAGCTCGTCTTTCCCCCTGGAACAGCAACGTACGCATGCACTGGACCCTGAGAGAGAGAGATATAGCTCCAACAATAAGGCCAAATAGTCTTCAATTCTGTTGAGTACACTCGAATATTGATTGTATCAATCAAAACTTACTGCATTGACCCGAAAAGGCCTGCTTGAAATGTAATTTGACTCTAAGCATTCAGAGTGGACGAGAAAGAGCCCTCGTGCAAAGCATCCAACCTTTGATAAAAAGAGATAATTAGGTCCTTGCATATATGATATGCATTGGATATAGATAAAGAAAGGGGAAATGGATTACTACCAGAAGGCCTTCACCAGGTCTCATTAGGCTGCAGAGATCGACACAAACACGATCACCCATTCCAACCATTTGAATCTTAGTTATAGTGGCTTTTGTCAATTCGAGTAAACTGCCTTCGTTTTCTCTTCTATCCAAATATTCCTAAGTACATATATAGACAATGAACATCAACAGGTCTACAAAAGAAACATAAATCTCATGGGAAAACAAGCATTATCACCTTCAACTCGGATATGGCATCAACATCCTCTGTTTTCAAAACCACACCACTTAGACCATGCTCCAATGCCTACTACAGGAGATATATTACCCTCAAGAACAAACGACTCTAGAAATTATGGGAACATTTCATTTTCTTTCTATCTTGTAAATAAAGGAAACCACCTCGAAGAATAATTGAGCCTCGGATGAGGTTTTTGAGATGGCAAAGACTGTTTTCTGAGTGCCTTGAATTGCTGCAACAATATTCTCAGCAGGAATTATCTGAATGCACATTGCGAAATTCGATAGAAACTTAATACGTCCAAATCATCAGATCATTCATCGAAACATGTAGGTGAAATCGATTTTAGTACCTGCCAGTCTAGCAGATTCACAACAATATTTTCTGTTTGATCATTCAATGGCTGGAGATTCTCTAACTGTGAGGGTGAAGAGACCTCATAAATGGTGGCGACTTTCGTGTGCCTCTCATCGAAAAGCCCTCCTTCTTCAACGAAGAGAGGAATCAACAATGCCATAGCTGCAAGATTCATAAATACAGTAAACATCTCAAAGCTCATTCACAACTACCAAAACCCTAATGCATAAACCAGAAAGGGTGATTTAGAACTCCATAGCTTTTTGCAGACCATGTTAACACAAAAGAGCATCAAGAAATCTCTCTCTCTCTCTCTCTCTCTCTCTCTCACACACACACACACACTAAACAAGCTAGGTACAAGTTTGGTTGAATGCTTACACATCCAGTGAGAAGCGAGTTCACGGCAATCGGAGCGAAAGATGAAAGTATTCCAGCCTCTCTCGACGGCGGCGGTCATCACTTCTTTCCTCTTCGTCCATATCCACACTTGCTTCTTTTGCGACTTGGAAACACTACGGGAACACATTGACTTCGCAACAAAGGGATTCTGCGTAAATGGGGTTCTTTTCTTGATGTGAAGCGAAAAGTGGGGCAATTTGCAACTTCCCAATTCGCCTACGAAAGTAATCCCACCTTAATTTTTACGAAAAAAATTGATTTTTGATTGTGGCTCACCTCGTGTTTTCCGAAGAAAAACAGTGCAAGAAAGGAAATATTGAACCTTTAGTGTTTGATGATCGGAGCGGAGAAGCTGAAGGAAGGAGGGCAGCCATTACCGAAGTCCTGAAAGAAAAGAAGAAAATAAATCAATATATTTTGTTTTAGATTTTCACTAATAGTCGCTAATAAAAAAACGCCGCTTTTATTATTCTTTTCTTAGAACAGAAAATATTTTTGATTGGTTTTCTGAACAAATTGTCTTTTTAATTGAAGAAAAATACTGATATTTAAGAATTTCAACCTTTCATCAAAAACATTGGATCATAAAATAATGGTGTCTTTTTTTCTTTAATCCTCTCACTCAACAAGATAACCTCATAGATTAGAATCCTGATAAAAAGTAAAAAATAAAAATAAAAAAACCTCATAGATTAGAACAAGAGTGGCATTAGCTACATGCTTTAAGCAAATCAAAGCCACTTCAAAATGGAATTCTCATTTCATTTAAATCTCAAAACAATATCCAAAATCAGAATGTTTACAACAGTATCAAATCTTCTTATCCACTGCAAACATTCATTGCTGTTATTCTGCAGAAAATGAACAAAAAAAAAACCCCCTCAATTTTATTCAAAGTTTCAAGAAAACAAGCCACATTCCCTCTTCATTTCTTGATAGTAAAAACAAACTCCATCCTATGATCATAACTCCGCCCCGGGTTCACGATCTGCGAAGGAAAGTTCGGATGATTCACTGAATCCGGAAATCCTTGAGTCTCCAAACACAAAGCTGCATGAGACTGATAAACAAATCCACCTTTCCCTGTCACATTGTTGATATGATTTCCTGTATACAGCTGCACTCCGGGGGCATTAGCCGAAATCTTCATCACTCTCCCCGATTTCTTGCTGTAAACTACGGCTACCGGCTTCATCTTCATCCCTTTGTGATGATCATCCACCACGTAGTTGATGTCAAACCCCTTGGAGCCTTCCGGGAGCTTCTTGATGGGGCCCTTTATCACACGGGGCTTGAGGAAATCGTAAGGGGTTTTCTTCACTGACTCGTATTTCCCAGTTGGGATGAGATGCTCGTCTACCGGTGTGATGTGGGAGGCGAAGATCTGTAGCTCGTCGTTAAGTATGGTCCCACTGTTGTGGCCTCCGAGGTTCCAGTAGCCGTGTTGGGCTAGGTTTATGGGAGTTGCCTTGTTTAGAGCTTTCGCCTTCATCTTCACGACTAATGTGTATGGTTCGACTAGAGCGTAGGTTACAGAGGCAAGAACAGTACCAGGGAAACCTGTTTAAAATAAAAATTAAGGTTCAAAAGAAGCCGTATTGATCTTTATATGGTTAAACTTGTTCAAAAAAGGCCAAAGATTTGATCTTTATTCTTTGTAAGACTGAACTACTTTCAACAAGGACAAATTTCTTGATCTTTATAAGGCTGATGTTCTGTAACCAATTTAAATAAGGCCGAAGCTCTCGATCTTTGTAAGGATGAAGTTCTACAAAAAGGCCAAAGTTCAGAATCATTGTGAAAGAGTAGCTAATGGCATACCTTCTTCTCCATCAACACTGTAATAAGTAAGTGTAATGTAAGGAGATGGCCCATACTTCTGGTGCTTCTTCACCTTCCACACCACTTGGCTGTATCCTTTCGACCCGCCTATATACAAATAATTTAGGGAAAATTCGATCAAACAAAAGCTGCACTGAAAAAAGTGGCCCCTCAATTTGTACTTTTTCTTGGATAAATCATGAGAAGATCTAATGTAGATTACCATGGAGCATGTTCTTCCCCTCATTCGCTTCGAGTTTGTATACAGTCCCGTTTAGAGTAAATTTCGCACCAGCAATACGGTTAGCTACTCTTCCAACAATGGCTCCGAAGTGACCAGTATCATTCTGCCATAAAACACACCAAAATTAAGTTTTTTTAGGGCCTTACGTCAATATGAAACAAGAAAAGAATACTGAATTATCAATACAATGATACATTACATAAGACTATGAGCTGTTAATGTATCTTAATCCTTTGCCATATATCATAAATCTAAAGAAATGTAAACATAAATGTCATTTTTATCCAAGACTAGACATTAATGGAGTATAAGATTAACAAATTTGTAGAGCTTATCCATCCATTTATTTAGTCCTCAACCATTTGTTTAGATGTCGTTTTCGAACTCGAAAATTAGTCTAGTAAGACAAGAAGCCGAAGAAGGGCAAAGACTTTGATGACTTGGGATTAAAGATCAAACGTGACAAGCAGCAAAACCAAATAATAATACTAATACTAATAATAAATAATACTAATATATGATGATGAAGAAGAAGAATCAATTCCAAGACCAGCTAAATAGCTTCTTCAATCAGATTCAAGATTTACAGAAACCACATAACTCAAAAAATGCAATGGAAAAACACCAAAGAAATAAGCAAATCCATCCATCAAAACATGAAAAATCTCCATAAAACAATACCTTATATTCTTCAGCAGTATCATAACCAAGAGAAATATCGCCTAACTTCCCTGCAAAAAAGCAAGAAAAAAGTTTGAATCTTTAAAGCAAATAAACCAACAAAAAGAAGAATTTCAGACAGGAAATCCATCCAAGAAAATGTCACCATATTTGTCGGGAAGAACAAGGGACACGATTCTTGCGCCGTAGTTGGTGACCTTGAGAGAGAAACCACCTTTCTTGATCTCATAAATTCCCAGCTTTTCACCATTTGCACAAATCCCAAGTGCCAAAACGAAGAAACAGAAGAAGAAAACAAAAACCTTCGACATTACAGAAAATGGCGGTGGACTTTCAAGTTCTCATGAAACTTTCTTGATTTAAAGCTTCTAGCTTTGTGGATATCTAGCTTAGTAGTTACTACAGTGAAACTTGGATTGAATAAAATGTTTATAATAAATTAATAATGGTGGGATATCCCGACAAAATTGGAGTATCTTTATAAACAAAAACGACTATGATGAGTTGGGATGAAGACAGTCAACGTATATAGCTTCATTTTTATTTCTTTATGTATTTTATTTATTTCTATTTTATGTGATCAAGAAATAAATAGCCGGTAGATTTGACGTATCGATTTATGTGTTTCGACCATTCCACAATTAAATTAAAGGGTCAAAATTTTAAAAGCCCTTTTTGTAATTAGGCATGTACAAAATACCCCATTTTATACATTGATGCAAAACCTACCCATTTTCTTAAAATAATGAAGGTGAGGCCACTTTTTTGCATAAGTAGACCTTGGAAATTGAGATGGTCTGAATATCATTGTATTAGTTTGTACTACCTTCGTCTCATTTAAGTAGACATATATTCTTTTTCGGTTCGTCTCAACTAATAAACCTGTTTCCTTAAAAGGAAATAACTTTATTTCACTTCAGCCCATCCCATCAGCCCTAATTGAGCCCAAATTAGAATTTGGCACAATTAGCCCACTAATTAACCCTAACCCAAAACTAACCCTTATCCCCCTAAACCCTAGATGTATGCCTCATTTCCATCTAGCTCTCTCTCTCTCTACCCACTCCGCACCTCTCTCTTTCTCTCTTACCGCCGATTTCTGGGAGACATCTCCGCCAATAAACTGCACCACCCTCCCTCCTCCCTTATTCCCGACCATGAAAAATTACAACCACTACATCTACGACGGCCGGTGGGGGGCGAAGCTGGCGGATATTGAAGAAAACCCTAGATCTATCACGCCGCCGCCTTTCCCCAGCCGAAAAACCCTAGATCTATTGAAGCCGACGGCTAAAATTAGCCGTCGGAACCCTAGATATGTCCCCCGCAACCATCGACCCATCCCAGGCTGTGAAACTCGGCGGCCAACGGGGATGAAGCTGGCGGATTATGAAGATCTTAGCCCAGAAAAGCCGAGATCTATTTCTCCGCCGCCGATTTATGTGGCTTCGACGTCCTCGCCGGCGTTGCCCGTCCCTGGTGGTGAAGCTCCAGACCGATCTGACCCGAAGATCTACCGACGTCTCCCGCGTTCTTGGTTCCGCTACCGAATTCTTCTGAATTGGGTGCATATGGGAGTTGCCGCCGCAGGAGGTCCGAGGCGGCGCCTGCGGAGGACAAATAGGCCCAGCTAGATCGATGCAGAGGCGTTGAGAGGCTTATGAAGCCTTCAATTTGGTGACTTCTACTTTGATCTTAGTTTCCTCTGCTTAATTTTCTAGTTTTTATTTCGGTGAATGGATGCCTGAATCCTGATCCAAATATTAATCCGAATTTTATGATGGCTGGTGATGAATATTGATCCGAATTTTATCTGTGGATATGAATCTCTTTCTGGAATTTGGCTACTGTTGGAATTAGAATGATGACATGGTCTAACTAATGTGGGAATTTGGCTAAGCTTTATCTGCGATGATGACATAGGTTGTGTAATTATAAGCTGATTCCTCTATTGGAGTGGTTCTCATGTGCTTTATTTGGTTCTTGAATTGTCTGTGCCTATACTACAAATTGCATGATCATCTTGAAGTCATTGAGCTAAATGGAAATTGCATTTCAATTGACTGTTATAACTTGTGATGGTCCAGATTCTGATTTACAAATATTCTAAATGAAATACTGCATCTACATGTGTTCTGCACAAAAAGCTACACAAAAAACTGCAAAACATGCCCTTTTTGCTTCAAAAACTTGCACTTCATGGCATCTGCATAAAAAACTACTCATCCATTCTTCTCTGAAACTGCACAAAAAAGTTATGCATGTTGTATGGCTATGCATTCATGTCTGGAACACCACCTCCAATATGTGGCACACTGATTCCCATAGCTTCCATAAGTCCTTCTATTCCTTGTGTTCTTTTTTCTCCAATCAAGTAGTCAATGCTCTCTCTAACCAAAAACTGAGGCACTTCAAGGTTTGTAGGTAGCATCCTCTGCCTAATTAAGGCATCTTTATTCATGTGTGGTTGCTTGAAATTGTTAGTACCCTTGGCCTTCATGATATCTATCATAACCTGCTGTAGTGATAAGAAGACTTTATTCAAAGTCATTGCATCCAATTATGTGAAACTGCTTGACACTGCATCTATAAGTTCATCAGCATTCTTGCAGTTCTTCCTCTGTTGTATGGCTTGAATTGCACAGAAAAACCCTAGATCATTTGCATTGCAATCAGGGGACTTTGCTGGCTGATTAACTAGCTGAATATGAAAACCATCTGAATTTGCAACTGCTTGAAAGTCTGCATCTCTGTTGGTTATGTGTGTCTTGGCATTATCCTGTTGGATTTGGATGTTCTTGCTCAAACAACTAGGCCATTTCTGCTTGATTGCTGGAACAATCTGAAATTCAATTAACCATTATGTGCATTTTACAATTATTGAAGCATATTAAGTGTGCAAGAAACTATTACAATAATGGAAATGTAAACATTGTACCTCTTTGATCATGTAATCTCTAATGACCTGCCTTGTTATTTTCTGGATAGGCTTTATTTCTATAGTCCCTCTAAGCCTTCGGATGCTATTCCTTTTTGCTGCAACCTCTTCAACAAGAGGCCAAATTCCAATCTTTCCATCAAATAATATTGTGCCATCCACATCAAACACAGGTCTACTCACTGCACATAGAAACATCACCTTAGGTATAAACTGCTTTGATTCACCAGCTCTTAGTGGATCTGCTTCCATTGGTGTGAGATAGTAACTGTAGTTCTTCCTTGTTAAGAAGAACCATTTTTCATCAATGTGAATTGTGTTTTCCATGCCCTTGAACTTGAGAATATTGAGGCCAGAATCGTAGTGTAAGGCTTGTAGGCTAAACTGTAACCTGGAAAACATGTGATGAGCTGCCAATAGAGGTTTGATGGCATTTGAATGATGTCTGAGCAGAAGCGTAGCCTATCTTCTCACAGTAGCTCTAGAAATACCATCTCCAAGAGCATCATGCATAGATCGAATTGTACCTCTCTCTTGAACTGGAATTTGCTCTATTTTTGCAAAATCCATCTCATGCTTTTTCTTTCTGATTCTTGGTGTGCTTTTCCTCCTCTCAACATTTATCACTTGACTGAGAGCTCTTTGTTTTTTTGCTGAATTCCAGATTCTGCTAACTGATTGCCTTCCAACTTTGAACAGGTCTGCAGCTGCTTGAATCTTGCCGCGTGGAATGCTCTGATCTTTTAAGTTTTCAAGCAAGAAGTGGAGTATGGAGTTTCTGGTTAAATCAGAAAGATCTTTCTTTTGCCCCATGGCAGCCTCCACCTTTTCCCTAGAGCTTTTCTGAAGTTGTGTGCTGAAAATCCAAAGTGAATTGTATTTGCTGCCTTTATAGAATAGGTTAGAGGGTTTGGAGGGAAATCCTAAGTGTAGAGCCCTTTTCTGAATTTTGTGGCGCTTGTTTGTAATTTTTGAAAATTTTCGATTATTTTTGTATTATTTTAATCATGAACAGTTAAATGAAATGAATAGTAAACGCGCTACAGTGTATTTGCTACAGTAACAACAATTTTTACTTTTGTGCTTACTTTATGCTAGACATCCCTAATTTTTTTTGCATTGGTTAATGCATCTACAGTGTGTGTCCCAACTTAGTTGAGACAGAAGTAGTATTATTTATTGTGCTCTTTTGGACGTTTCCAGTTGGAGTAGGCCCACTGGTTGAACATTTGCAGAGAATAGATTCTCACATAATTTATCCAACAGCTAAAAGACATAACCCTACTCCAATAAACTCACCGCCCCCCTCTCATTCTCACTGCCTCTCCCTCTCACTCTCACACTCACCGCCTCCTCTCACTCTCACCGCCTCTCGCTCTCATTCTCACACTCACCGCCCCCCTCTCACTCTCACCCCGCCGAGTCCACCGTCTCTCACTGCCGCTCCCTCCCGCTACCACCTCGGCGTTGCTGGCTACCTCCTCTCATCTCTACGACTCACGCCGCCCCCTCTTAATTAATTTATTTTAATTAAATTTAGAGCTAAAGGACGACATTTGAACACTCCACCGCACCACCTCTCTTGCCAAACCTCGCCGGAACCCTCGCTAGAGTATATTTTCTAAGGCCGGACAATTTCTTGATCAGAAACAAAATGACGTATGATTCCGACGAAGAATTCACCCCTGAAATATTAGTAAGTAGAAAAATTTTAATTCGACTGATGCCTTCACCGCCCGGCGATGTCGCCGGAGACGTCCCACCGCCCGCCTGTCAATTTTCCGACGACGGTCGGCGGTGGGAAATTTCCAGAGATGGTGGTGGGCGGTGGAGGTGAGCAAAAGTTATATGTTTTGTTTTTATTAATTTTAATCACATTCACCGCCCGCCACCGTTGCCGGAATCTCTCTACCGCCGGCATCCGTCCCAAAAATTTCATGAGGGCGGTGGGGCGTCTCCGGCGACGTCGCCAGGTGGTGAACGCGTTAAAATGTTTTTTTTTTCTTCTCATCAGATTTATGAAATTTATTTATTTGTTAAATTTTGTTTACATAAATGTTAAGCATTCTTAATTAATTACGTTAGTTTTAATTAATTATTTCGTAATACTTGCAATTACTTTCTGTTAATTTGATTGTTGATAAATTGTGTTGTAGTGATAATTAGATTAGTACTAAGCATAATGTCATAGTTTACTAAACAAATTAGATTAGTAATTTGTAACGCAATTCGCCATTGGTTTAATATAAATTTTTAAAATTATATTTGTGATGTTAATAATTTATTTAAGAGAATCATATTAGTTGAATTAGTTTTCTGCTTAGCATGCGAATTAGTTAAATTTAGAATGTGAATTAGCTAAATTTAGCATGCGAATTAGTTTTTAGCATGCAAATTAGTTAGCTTAATTTTTTTAGCATGCGAATTAATTAAATTAAATTAAATTAGCTTAATATTAGTTCATCATTTAATAGGTAAATCTAGCTTTAATTTAATTAAATTATAATTGAAAATAAATTTGAATTAGTTGTTGTCTAATTAATTTGCATTTATGAATATAAATGAATTGATTTCCTACCTATTTAATTTGTCTTGCTTTCATATTACTTTGCATGTCCGAAGTTTAATTACATGTATTTGTGCATGTAATCCGTTTATGTTTATGCAATTGTTGAAGAATCTAATTTTCATTTATTGTGAAAAATTCAGGCCAAGCCCGAACCACGGTATTGTCACCCAGAGTATATAAATGAACCAGCAAAGCCCAATATATGCTACTATATTGACCTATTGGATGGCATCAAAAACAAATTATTCAAGTTCGGGGATAATGCTTTAGTCGAACGATTAAGAGAGGGGTCTTTCGATCATTTCATTGGTTGGGCTCCAAGGAAGAGCTATGGGGGCATACTTAACAGTATATTGTCTCGGTCAATTCATTCAAGAACCGGAATTTGGTTCCACATCGGTGGTCAACGTATAGAGTACATAGCTCAACATCATGCGTTGATTACTGGATTGAAATTTGGGCGTACAACATTTGATCCCCTTGTGACATGTAATCCTAGAGAGTCACGACTCTGTCAAGTTGTTTGTGGAGGATCATGTGAAAGCGCCAACACCTTGCTCGATATGTTAAATCAAAATCCTAGCTCTTTTCCTGATCCGGACGGTGATATCCACTTGCGATTGGCATACTTGTTGATAGCCAATGCTTTCCTCCTTGGGCACGATACACAAAAACCACCATACGATTGGTTGTGGTTCTTGGCTGACGAAATACAGTCTTTTCTCAAATTTCCGTGGGGTGCATACACGCACAAGACTCTGCGGTATTATTTGAGAAATTTTGGTGGGACCGATTTAAAATATCATTTCCGTGGTCCGGCGTGGGCGCTCATCGTATGGGGATTTGAGATAATTAGAGGGCTTAGGAATGTAGCTGGAATTGCAGTGCCGGGTGATATCTATCCCCGATGTTTGAGATGGAATTTTAAGGTATCGCTCAGACGTACGACTGACGAGGAGTTGTACGCGTGTTTGATGACGATGAGTCAGAGCTTCAGAATCTAATACCCATAGGACGTGAGCATGAAACTCCTTGGTTTCGCTCCGTACTTGTCCAAGGGGCATCCTCCGTCAGGTTTCGCGAGCCGGTCAACCCAGTGAGTGCCCCACATGAGTTTACTCATGAGAGGCGTCAACGCCGACCGATGCACGTCCCTATGCCCGAGCCTAGCACAGACGCAGGATCCCATCCCAGAAGGAGTACCCGGGTTAGAATGACCAAGGATACGACCGATCCACACCGCGAGTCCACCTCCCGCCCACACCGAGAAAGACGCGATACTGGGAAGCGTGCGAGGGAGTCATCTTCTAGCAGCATTGGTGGGCACGGTAGGGGTCCATCTTGCACACCCGAACAGTTCGGGGAAATCGTAGAGGATGTGGTGGGGAAACATAGTCAGAAACTTGAACAAAAGATGGAAGCCGATAAGAAAGAGGTGAAAGCAGAAATGAAAGCCACCGAGAATCGACTCATGAGGTTCATAAAAGACTTGTTTGGCTGCAGTTCCTCCCGTCGGTTGCCTCTGGTTTTCGAGCCACGTCGTCGGAGCCTACCTATCGTTTCATCAGCTCGAGATTCGGGGATAGACCTCCTTCAGCCTCGATCTTCTGGGCATGTCGAGACGGTCGGGCTTCGTAAGGACATATCTCTCCCTATTTATACACAAGTCGACATCGCATCTGGACATGCGGAATCCGGTGAAGCAGACGTCATTATATTCACTTTGATTTTTTGGGAGGTAAAATCTTACATTTGAAATACACGCTTTAATTTTATCATTAATTTTTTTTTCTAGAAAGTAGTCTTTTTGAATTTAATCTTTATGATCTGCACAGATGCCCCACGTCACAACCGTGCCAGCACCATCATACATTACGTCATATGGAGTCCCCTATGAACCACCTTTGAGTTATGCTTCTGAGCCGCCGCGGCATTCGATGTTGGAGTTCTCCACCTCCACACCGGACTTCTTGACACCGACGGCAGGGTTCTCGACTCCATCTGCACCATTTGTTACAACTCGGCAACCTGCGCATAAATCTGCATCGTCGGTGGATCTTGGCCAGGTACTCTTAACAATTATGTTTAACTTATCAATTAAATAACCGCAGAGATATCTAGTTACTGTTATTAAATTAAACTAACCCGTGACATGCAGTTAAATAACCACCATTGAATTAGTATTTATTATTATTTCTTTTAAATAATAGCCTTCTAGTTCGACCAAGAAGGACAAGCCAAAGAAGGCAAAAATACTATGTTGAGGCCCTCGTTACCGGCTCCCCCACCAGATGACGTTGTCAAGCATTACAATAGATTTATGCGAAACGATGACGCAACGGTGCTGGCAGTGATGGAGGCTACTGAATTGGTTTCAGTAGCCGACTTCAAGCACATGTGTAAGGAGGGAATTAATTGGGATCCGCTGGTATGTAATTAGACAGTTTCATTGAATTTAGCTTTACCTATATTTTTAATGATCTACCGTATTTATTCGTATTTTCTCACCCTTATCCACATGTCGTGCGCAGATGTTTAACTTGACCATGATGAAATTTCGCACCCGGCTTAGGAGCGGGGTTCAGGTGTACCCAAAATTTGGAAACGGACGAACCATCGTATGCAATCTCGATGTGATGGTATTTTTTTTTATTGAATTAGTTAAACTTTTTGACATTTATATATTTAATTATAAATTTCAATATCTTATGATTAGATGGAATTAAAATCCGAATATGAAAAGCTAAAATCAAGAGCAATACATGAGTTTGCTAGCACAAACTGGGCATAAATTAATCAGGTCGTCACTTCGATATGGGTACCCGGGCCACAATTGTGTTAAATCGCACAGGGTCAAGACGTCCCTTATAAGACACCTAACTGGTGGAAAGCAGATAAGGTAACAATCTCATTTCACATTCAATTTCATTAATTTAAAATTTATAAATATTAAGACTCTCCCTATTTAATGTTACTGTTTTTTTTTTAAACTTGTATTAGGTTTTCGTCCCTTGGATTGTTACCGATGAGCGATACATTTTTGTCATCATCGATCTGCGCACAAAATGAATAATCGTGCAGGATCTACTAGATCGAGGCGCAGAAACGCTGGATGAGCTACGTCCCTTGATCACTATGGTACCAATTTGGGTTGAAAGTACATTGTATTGGAGGATGAACGAACTAGGGCTTAAGATCGAGGACAACGTGTTCCAGGTTACTTTTTACCCAGTTTCGGGCCTGATTAAGTATCCACAACTCAAATGTAGCGGTCCGGTCGCTTGCATGAATTTGGAACGAACCATCAGTGGGTGTCCTTCTCTAGAAACGAGAGCTGCAAGCATGACCGACTACCGAAAAATTACTGCTCAGAGGATTTTCGGGCATGCTAGGGCATGATTTCGGTTTTGCATTAACTTAGTGTTTAAAATGTATGTTTTTATTTTTATTTCTATTTTAAAATTTATCTAAAATTTATGTTTTTATTTTTATTTCTATTCTAAAATTTATCAAAAATTTATGTTTATGATCGATATTTGTAGTCGGGAAAGAAATATAAAATGACAAGTTAACAAGACATAATATTAATACAATCGATTGACTCTAAACACTAATCAGCTATATTCGGGCAATCTATTGACTCTAACAACTCACGTCATTGCCGCAATCGCATGTGCACAAGGGAGACAATCTGTCTACCATTCACTGCATTGACAAAGAAGCCCCTGACGGTCCACATGCACTGTCCTCCCAGATGTGACCACTCTGTAATGAGCATGATCATCAATTTGTGTGGCGGATCGTTCCAATTGCACACAGACTTTCCGCCGGGCCTCCACTATTATGGGATGACTGCCGTTTCGGGCCTTTGTTCGGCAGTCAGTGAACCAGCGGTCAATTACGATCCTCACAGCTAGGGGTGAGCAAAACCGAACCAGATCAAAAGTCCAAACCGAACCATTCTAGTTCGGATGGTTTGGATTGGTTTTTTTGTGTATTGGTTTGGATCGGTTTTTAAATACTAAAACCGAACTTAGTTCGGTTTGGATCGGTTTTAGAGGTTTGGTTTTGGTTTGAACTGAACCGAACCGAACTTATATTAAACTTATAAAATATTTAATATTTATATGATATATATTATTTTATTAAAGCTTATATTCCTTTTTTTTTTAGAGTGCAAAGCTTAATTGAGAAATGAACTCTATTTTATTTTGTTGCTGTTATTGACTTGTACTTGATGCTTTTGAATTTCTTGATGTTGATGTTTATTGTTTAGACTTTAGTAACTTTTGTTGGTGTTGCTAACTCTCCCCTTTAGGATAATTTATGAATTTTGTTGAACTTTTGTTTAAGCAATTGATAAGTTCATGCCAACTAAAAACCAAACCGAACCCGAACTGAAGTTTTTGGTTTGGTTTGGATCGATTCTTAAAATAATTTGGTCCGGATCGATTATTTTTTTAGAAGTTTTAAATTTATCGGTTTTGTAGTTTCGGATCGAGTTTGACCCGAACCATCCGTTTGCTCACCCCTACTCACAACATCTAGACAAGCACAGATTGTCAGACGTCGCGCCCACAAAAGGGACTTATTGAATGATTTAGCGGTGTTAGACGTCATGTTGCTAAACCGTCAAGACACATCGATCGGGACCACTTATCTACTCCGATATCAATCAACTCTCGATATGCTGCACGTGCCTCTCTTTGAAGTGCTACCATGATGGTGTCAAAAATGTGCTTATCGTAAGTGTAAGCAGCTCGCTAGAAGTAGGCGCCAACTTCGGAGCCGAAGCCCATCATTTTTTTACTAAGATGATAATAGCATAACCCGTGGTGGGCTTCCGGAAACACTTCGGCAACTGCATGTATTATTGATGTGTGCTGGTCCGACACAAACATCCAATCACGCATTGCCCCATATGCCGTCCTAAGAGTTGTCATGAACCAAGTCCATGACTCGTTGTTCTCGATCGGTCCTATACCGTAGGCTAAAGGGAACAACTGCTCGTTCGCATCCGTCACCACAGCTACAAACATTATGCCACGGTTCTTTCCCTTCGGATACGTGCCATCTACACAGACCACTGGCCTAAGACATTTTGATCTGTAAGCATGTCGAGATGCAGCTAACGCAACGAATACATGTCTGAATCGCTGGTCAGGACCGATGTCAATCTCGGTTTTTATTATTATTAGGATTTTAAATAAATTATGCTTTAACTAATAATATATATACATATAGATAGCATACGTATATATGTATACATAATATAAGTTATATATAAATATAATAATAATAAATGAAACTTAATAGCTAAGTACTATAGCCTATGTTATACGTGGCCTCCTTATATTTACTTAGAATGATGACTATTATATGCTATAGGTTGATGACTAAGCTTGTATTCTCATCTATAAATAGGAAGCCATGCAGTTCTTTTATTCCTCGTCCTTTTCCGGCCTCAATTATAATTAAACTCTGTGATTTTAGTTAATAGTGTTCATAGCGACAACTTCAATATAGAAAAGGATTTGTAACATCCGATTCAAGATCAGGAGTTTACTTTGTTTGGTTACTCATGATTACAGGTGAGGCTTTATTTTCAATAGTAAATGTGAGGCTTTATTCTTCCAAAGTATTATTTGAGTTAGTAAGCTCTAATAAAATGGGATTATCCATGAAAATGTTTTAATGTGTTATTACATGTTTAAGGCTCTTATAATATATGCGATCGGGTCTTTCGGTTGGTCTAACACACTAATCGAGAGGCTGTGCGCACAGTTAGAAATCGTTGGGTTGATCACCAATTGATTCTAACTTGAGGGGAGAACCTCTGGATGAAATATTCCATTGTCTCCAAATCATGGCTCCATTTGAAAAGGGAAAAGGGATCCGGCGGTGGTAATGTCCCGGGATCAATATAAGAGTAACATGGTAATACACATGCGCGCGCAATCATAAAAAATGAGGTTTTGTGTGCATGGAAGTAAATGATTTCAAAACCCTTCTATGTATACTTTATTATCATGGATATTCTTTTTATGAAAAATGTTTTTGGCACAAGCCCACTGGGTACATTAGTATTCAGCCTGCAATTCCTTTCCAAATGTTTTGCAGAGTAAGAAGCTGGTGGGATAGGCGAAGCTGGAGAGGACTGTTGTTGTTGCTACAGTGTAAATAAATAAAAGCTTCCGCTACGCCTATGAATAAAGTCTACCCCCCCTATTGTTTATTTTCCTAGGTCAACTCCGTATCTATAAATAAAATATCTACGTTCTTCTTACACCATGAAATATATATATACTACGGGTACTCAGACAAGTCGGCCAGCATGGGTTGTTCGGCTTAGCCAACCCCATAGTTTGAGTTGTATGTCCCGATCCCGGTATTTAAATATTTAATTATTTTATGTCTATGGGTATTCAGACATAGGCGGCCGGTACGGGAAGTATGGTTTATCTACCCCGTAGTTCGTGTTGTGCGTCCCGATCCCATATTTAATTTCTTAATATTAAGGTTATATTATCCCATGCCATGAGCCCCTTTCTATCCCCGCTTCTTAATTCCAATCCCTTGCCACGTCCCGGCATACGTGCCTTCCCTCGGGAACTGGGGCGTGATAGTTTTCATGCCCGGATTTGACATCTTCAGCATGTGGAGATAACCGGGCAAGTCCTCGAAGGATTCCGTAAATTTGCCGCATATCATCTCGATTGCACAATTCCGTCCCTTCAAGCAGACATCGTAGCTGGCATCAACGCCGAACATCGCACGAAGCTCGTTTTGAATTATTTTTGGTTTCATTACCTCTGAATCACGCATAATTTTTTTCGCAAAAAATGCCCTAATTACCTTCGAATGGACTTTTCTACGAACCACGTTTGTTATGCCCACATCATCGCACGTGTGTTGCAGGTGAATTTTTTTAACCGTCCAAAGCCCGCCGAAGCTTGTTGCGCGTAAATGGAAGCGACACTCTTCTGATAACTTGCATTTCAATACCACTCGCGTAGTATCAGATTTCTTCACCTTGTATTCTTTCCTCCTCTCCAAATGCCACAAACCGACTACAATACCGATCTCTGCCTTGGTATAGTAAACGGCATTTACGGCCAAATCTTCAATATAAAGGTTCTCCTCGTGGAAAACTACTGATGATCCAGGCTCAAGAGGGACCATCGGAACCAACCAATTGCTCATGTGATCGGTATCAGTATCTACCTCCGATTGATCCATGTTTGACTCTGGATACATCATATCTAAGAGTTTTTGCATCCCGCATTCCTCGTGTATCCATGCCGTCCACTAAGCGAACAAGGCCCTATTCACGGTCCTATCACCAACATATAAATTTGACTCGCCTTCGCTCTCAGAGCTCTCCTCCGTTTCAAGGACATAATCTTCATCCTCATCGTCATCAAATAGAGACGGTTCATTTCGAGCCTCCTGAGCACTTTCGACCGTACGATTGAGGTCCGGGATAGTATCATGAAATGAATCAAAACCGATGTTGCTCTCTCGGTGATAGATGTTCTCCGTCCAGTCTGTAGAAGTTGTAAATCTCCATATCAACGAGCTCTGCCTCCAAATTTCCGATGCCATCGGTATCCTGGCCGAATGATCCTCTGTACGGCTCATCATGATTGAACGTAGGAACATATGAAGATGATGCTCCCTCGCTCGAAGACATGTACACTGTTGGAAATGACTCTATACGGCACAACCAATTTAGTTGTTGATCGGTTCTGAGACACGATTTAACAGTCCGTCTGTGCTCCGACATCGTCAGATAGAAAATATCATAAGCAGTGCCCGATGGATTGCAGTAGAGAGATATATGATATTGCAAGTTATCTATCGAGATTGCATCTTTGGATAGGGGGACATTTAAATATGTGCCACCAGTATAGGTACAATCAGTCTAATAGCATCCGTAAATGACCTTAACGTACTCGAAAACCATCTGTAATAAAATAAAATTTAAAAATATGCATATGTTAGATAATCACGTAAACATAAACATAAACTATGAAATGAACAATTAATCAACCCTAAATGAATCATAGATTATACAAATGAAACCATATAATTATACGAAAAATAGTTTAGAAATATATATAAACCCAAAAATACAATCCACCGCCGGCAATAGGTAACGAAGAATTCTCACCGCCGGCGGTACAAGCTTGCCGGCGGTGGGAAGTTTCCGGCCAATTCAGCCGGCGGTGAGTAGTTCAAGCCCATTCCGTTGCTTTTCATCTTCATTTATGTATTCTTTTTTGAATTAAACAATATTAGTAACTTCATCAACACAATAATTAAAACTGAAATTAATCATTTGTATACATACACTATGGAAATTAAACATGTAATTATAGATAAAATAATTCAATAAGAAATAATATAGTATCCACCGCCCGTGGAAGTTGCCGGGAGACCTCCTACCGCCGGCGACACAAGGTTGCCGGCGGTGAGAGAGCTCCGGCCACTTTTGCCGGCGGTGGATGACTTATTTACTCATTTAATAATTTTTTTAAACTCAATTCATGTACTATTTAATAAGAACAACAATATTTCATGAATTAAGAGATTAATTAAAGAAAATAAATTTAAACTATTAATTTATCAAGTACTAAATCCTAAATTAATCATTTAAATACATATAATATGATAATTAAACATGTAATTATAGATAAAATAATTCAATAAGCAATAATATAGTATCCACTGCCCGTGGAAGTTGCCGCAGTTCTCCCACCGCCGGCGACACAAGGTTGCCGGCGGTGGGACAGTTCCGGCCACTTTCGTGGGCGGTGGATAATTTATTACTCACTTAATCATTTTTTTAAACTCAATTCATGTACTATTTTAAATTTAACAACATTTCTTCAATTAAGAGATTAATTAAAGAAATTATATTTAAACTAGGGATTTATCAAGTACAAAATCCTAAATTAATCATTTAAATACATATAATATGACAATTAAACATGTAATTATAGATAAAATAATTCAATAAGAAATATTATGGTTACCACCGCCGGTGGAAGTTGCCGCAGTTCTCCCACCGCTGGCGACACAAGCTATATAAACATATATTACTCATAATTTCATTTTTTAAATTTATGATAAAACATATAATATGTTAATTAATAGTTAAAATTCCATAAACTTAGTAGTCTTCCAAATAAATTTCATAGTATATAATAGTTTTTCATAAATTTAAATATGAAATCCATAAATTTGAACATAAATTAACTAAATATATGAATTTAAAATTAAAACTCTAAATCCCTAATCAAATCCGCCCAGCCCGCCTAGAGCCCGACTACCCCGCCCAGCCGCCTAGCCGCCCAGCCCGCCTGGAGCCGCCTAGCCTGCCTAGGCAGCCGACTAGCCCGCCTAGGCGCCGATTAGCGCTCGAGCGCCTAGAGACCACCGACTAGCCAAAAGTCGGGTCGGCCATGGTCCGACTAGCGCCTAGGCACCGACTAGGCCGATTTTTAGAACATTGGCTGGCGGCAGTTCCGGCCACTTTCGTGGGCGGTGGATAATTTATATTCGTTCCCTATTTTTATTATTCTCTATTTTTATTCAATTTCTTAAATTTGAACTAATAATTCATCAAGTACTAAACATATATTTAATCACTTATATACAGTATTTAATAAAACTTAGCATACGGTTAAACGTTGAAAAAAATTTTAAACAACATACTTTTTCCACCTCCGGCATCCTCTTATTTTTTTCTCCTCATTTCATGTATTTTTTCAAAATTAAACAACGATATTTGCTACTAAAACCTAAATTTATTGAATAAATGCAGCTTAAAAATAAAATTCTTACCTCACTAATTGTTGAACACCTCTTTTGCAGTATGTTTCCGGCCAACCTTTTCTCGCTTCACTTCTATTGTAGAATAATTCACGTAATTAAGTTTAAATTGTTTGATTATCATATACTAAACCTAAATTTATTGAAGAAATGCAGCTTACAAAAAAAATTATTACCTCACTAATTTTTGAACACCTCCTTTTGCAGTCAATTTCCGACCAAACTATTCTTGCTTCACTTCTATTCCGAACACTTTTAAGATAATTTTTACGGCCAATAATTTTTTTTTCTTTGTTAGTTCTGATAAATTGAAATTTTGAGATTGAGATTGTATATAGTGGATACTGGCATAGGATGCTTCAAATAATTCAAATACCGTGCTTCCTTTAATCAAACACAAAGAGAGCATGTATGACATTTTTTCATGCATCAATCGAGTCGACTGTGCCACATCTGTTGAGTCACCAATTATAGTTAGGTGAATTGATTGGTTGATGTGCAATGCTTCACTCAAATTTATATATTAAAATAATAAAAGGGGCAGTTTTCACATACTCATTAAAAAGGGGTATAAATTACATTCCAATTTAAAAAGGGGCAATTTAATTTATTAAGACATTAAATTATCGTTAAGACTATTTGTTTAGATACTTTAATTCGTATTTATGCTTAATGCACGGCATTACTATTTACTACACGTTGAAATAAGCAACATTTTTCTTAGTGTGCCCTCTGAAGAAAAAAATATTGTAATACATTTTTTTTTAACAAAAAATTCATATAATTAGACTATTACAAAGAACTATATAACACTAATCGAATTACTGCAAGCTCATAATATGAAAAAAAAAAAAAAAAAACACACAAAACAAAACAAACAATCGAAACATCCATAAGATTAGTAGTATCATGACTTTACCATTTAAACTAGGACTTATTTAATTTTTGAGAACTATCTTAATTTTGTGCAGATGTTTATTTTTCTTACATGCTATATTCGGATTGAGGGCTCATGAAAATTAGAATTGTCAAAAGAAAAAAAGCTACTTCATCTGTCCTCCATTTACTGGACCTTTTTTTCGGCACGCGTTTCCACGCTTTTTGATGATGGATTTTAAAATGGATTTTTGAAGAATTTTTTCTTTTACGGGATAATTGGACAGTCGTAGTATCCCGTAAAAAAAATCAAAAATCCATTTTAAAATCAATCATCAAGAAGCATGAAAATGCGTGTCGAAAAAAAAAAAGTCCAGTAAATGAAGGACGAAAGGAATAGTATACTTTATAAAAGTTGATTAAAGAATTCCTCACTTCTAAATGTCGACAATATAATTACTACCTATGGGTATTGATGAAAGTAAATTACTATAAAATTTAAAATGAAATTGGAGCTACAACTTGGGGAAAATATATAAAGAAAATGAATATATAAAAATAAAGATCAAATTTTGGATTTATTATGATAGAGCACATGGGCAATTGGGGAGTGGGACCTATATCTACGGATATCAAAAATTATGGTAAATCGCATATTCGCATTCTTATGTTTCATCAAAAATATGAAAAATAATTTGGACACACTTGGGTCAGCCAGAAACACCGTGCGACCCGGCTAAAACAATGACACTTTTATTCATATAGATTGACACTTTTCTGTATAAAGATTGACACTTTTAAAAATTGTCATTTTATTCGTAAAATAATTATGTTAAAGATTGACACTTTTATTCATATAGATTGACACTTTTTTGTATAAAGATTGACACTTTAGGCCCGGCCGCATGGTGCCTCCGGCTGACACAAGTTTTTTGTCAAAATAATTCATTTTCAGAAAAGTCTAGAAAGAAGTAACGACTTTATTCTTCTTTCTAGTGTGGCTGTGGCATGCAAAAGTGCAAAATCAAGTTTGAAAATCTCCAAAGGTGCCTTATCTTTTAAGGTTTTGGGTGAATTTGGACTTCATTTCAATTGATTTACAAGTAATGCATCGGCGTAATATATATGTGGAAACATTTGATAAGTAAAAAGAAGAAGAAGAATTTTACTTTATTTCATGAGTTGATATTAATCTATTTTCCTAGCTTAAGGAATAAGCCGTGTAAATGTGAGTTAGAAGATATGTAATGTAATAAATCTTTATTCTATTTTCACACAATTTTTTTTGTTTTTGAAAATATAAATTTATATAATTATACTAATTTACCCTTATTTATTGTATTAGTACGATGTTTGACCATATGAATTAAAAGATACTTCTTCTGATTCAAGATTTGTGATCCTCTTTCTTTATTGGTCCGGTTCAAGATTCGTGACCCTTTTTAATTTTGGAAAATAATTAACACACTAATTGCACAATTAATTTTTCTTTATTACAATTAAAATCTCTTATTACAATATCTTCAAAAATAGATTTATCAACAAAATTTTTGTTGTAAATAAATTTTTTAAAAAAATCTCTCAAATAATGCACCTCAATTTAATTTCACCTACCAATATTCATTACACCTACCACACTTAAACCAATTACACTAAAAAGAGAGAAGAAAAAAAAAAAAAACTTCCTCCTTCCCCATTTTGTTCTTCGTCTGTATCGAAGAATCCTAATTTCTCTTCATTTTCCCCACTTTGCTCTCTCTCTCTCTCTCTCTCTGAACGATGGACCCCCCATCTCACAGATCTGAAAATTCATCGCCGCCGTCGGCCTGGGTATCAACTCGTGCCCCCCTGTCGCAACTAATCGTCGTCAAGGCGGGCTCACAGGCCGCGAGGTGGCTCCGGTTGATGGACCAGTGCGGCAACGTCGCCGTGCTCCCATCACAAACAACCCTTAATTTTCCGGGCTTTCCAGCAGGAAGAAAGCCCGAGCCCTCCACACTCTCCAAGGATCTCGCTGCCTATACGACCTTGGATTAATTCTTGCCTCTTGGATTTGAAGTCCATTTTTATAAAGATTTGGCCCAATTTCTTTAATAAGTCTATTGATTTCAATTTGATAGTGTGTAGTTCTTCATGTTTAGCTATACAATTTGTGAATTTGCAAAAAAAATAAAATAAATAATAATAATAATAATAATAATAATAATAATAATAATAATAAATAAAATAAATAAATAAATAAATAAATTATTTCAGTATTTAATTAAAATAATTAACAAAAAAATCAGAATATTAATTTTAATAATTAATTTGAATATATACAAATATTGCTACATACATAAATAACACTCAATTACTAAACAATATACTTAAAACACTAAACACTTCCATCTTAAATCCTGTGCCGAAAAGAAAGAGGTCACCAATCTTGAATCAGAAGAAGTAAAAGGTTTCAAATTGTGAATTTCAACAAACATTGAATGGGGTTGTTTTGGTTAATTTTTTTTTAATGTAAATTTAATTTAACGAGTGAATTATATTGTGGCACACCCAATAAAAAAAGACTAGTTATTTGGTGGGACGGATGGAGTATCAACGACGTGGCGCATACGTGGTGGTGGCATATTGTTTGAAAACATATTTGGATAAAAAAGCTGTTTAACTTAAATCCCAAATTAAACATCGGCGTCTTTTAAATAAGTGGATTGTCGGGTTGGATTTATATTGCCACGTATGCCCCAAGTCAAAGATTATTTGAACTCTTAAAAGATTATTTTTAAATATGAAAATAACCAAAGTTTATGTATTTATGATGTATTCAACCCTATAATCTATGACCGTTGTGGTAAAGAATTATAGAGTTGGGCTTTTTAATGGGCCGAAGCATATAAGGTCTGAACTGGAGCCGGCCCAAGTTACTGTTGGACCATATATTATATAGACCATTACTCAAAAATTATTTTTTCCCTAATTTTCGTTTTTCACCATAATTCACCATGTTCTTTAATCTCGTACCTAAGATGCATAATTCTGCAACGTACTCCAAAGGGACAACGGGAGTAATAAATATAAATGAAACTTTGCTAAATATTGTACACAAGGAATTAACAAAAAAAGATATTCTAAAGTAAAACCTAATTAAGGTCCAATATCAAAATCCCATATTATCAAGATAATCATGAAAAATTTTAGTGTTCTCGATTCCAGTTATTGCTTAAGGACTTTCTAAAGTCTTCTATAATTTATTTCTTGCCAATAATTAATTTCCTATACAAAAATAATTAAGTGCTGACCTCTGACTTTGATAAGAGGGGATTAAATGAATATTAGCAACTAAAAAAAAAAACTTTCTCTATAGGCATCTTGATTTTATTTATTTTTTAATGTTTTTAATCAATAAGTTGGAGTTTGATTTATTTATCATATTTTTCTAACTTGATATTATAAATAAAATCATTTTCACATTAATTTAAGTGCGTCAGCTTGTAATGAAATGTAATAACCTTGCAACCAAAAAAAAAAACAAACATAAATTAATTTCGATTTGGTTCGATTTTTGGAATTAATTTGCTCGCATCTAAACGTGTGTAATCGAATTACTAGTCTACCTATATAGCTACATTTACAAGCAACAGCTAACATTAAAAAAAATCCAAGATAAATCAGGAAGAATTCCTAAATTATGTCGACTTGGTTAAGCTAGTTGGCATTGGCAGCTAAACTATCCAAACATTCTAGATTAGTTCAAACTTCAAACATTAAATACGTCCATTCTAGTATAAAATCAGTTTAATTAGCCTTTTTCGTTTAAAATTAATTTTTGTTTTTTTTAGAGTTCCAGCCTTTTTAGGGAAATTTATAGTTTATGACCTACATTTTGAACATTTTTTGGTTTATGATCTAACTTTGATTAGATTTATTTTTAAAAACTCCCAACATAGCAATTGTTTCAATTTATGGCTTACACTCTACATAACAGATTTGGATAAGTGATTTATCTTGTCGACATTTTACATGTATCATTCATACTAAAATTTAAGATAAAATAACGACACTTTCCAGCATATATTAAAATATGAGATGCGGGTCATAAATCGAAAAAGATTGCAAAATTTAGAACTTTTAAAATGAAAATATTAAAAATTCTGGTCATAAACTTTAGATACCCATAATTTTTAACAAAAAATCCAATATTGATCCTATCAAAGTCAAACCTTCAATAATTAATATTCAGCATATATTAGTATAAATTCCAGCTTATGATATCCTCTTTCTACATCAAATTAATTTCCATGGCACACAATCATACTCTCCTCCTTTCAATATTCTGTTTGCTACAATGCACTATCTCTCTCTCCTCAGTAAGTCTCTCTCTCTCTCTCTCTCTCTCTATCATAAATTCAACTGCGTGATATAAACTTGTAAACTGCACTACTGCAGAGACCAGAAGTAGACAACAATCTCGCCGGAAACTGGCCGAGCCACGGCGGCAACATCTTCAACAACAGAAACGCAGAAGGAGAGAAAAAGATCAGCCCTTCAACTGCATCACGCCTTCGTCTCAAGTGGAAGTTCTTCGCCGGAAACGACATATCCGCGACGCCGGCAGTCTACGACGGAACAGTATACTTTCCGACATGGGATGGATATATTTACGCAGTGAAAGAATCCGATGGGTCCCTCGTTTGGAAGAAGAATCTGCAGAAGCTAACTGGCCTCAACTCCACCTTGATCACGAGCAACTCCACCGTGCCAGTATCTAGGACAACTCCAACCGTAACCAATGAAAAGCTCATACTAGGACTCTACGGTCCGGCTTACGTCGTTGCCGTTAAACGCGCCACCGGAGAACTCGTCTGGAAAACGCAGCTCGACCGGCATCCGGCTTCTCTTATAACCATGTCCGGGACTTACTATAAAAGGTAACTTATCTTGTGTTTCATTTTATTAGTAGTTGTTGAGAAAATATTTTGAATAAATTTCATCGGGCCGGCCCAAATAAGAAGCCGGTCCGAATGAAGAGTTCAGGCCTGGCCTAACCGCTTTTGACAGCTCTAATTTTATTTTTTTTTAGGGCTTTTTACGTGGGCGTATCATCGTTGGAAGAAGTTTATAGTATCGAAGATTGTTGCACGTTCCGAGGGAGCTTTGTGAAGCTAGACGTTCGAACGGGGGCGGTTATGTGGCGAACTTATATGCTCCCGGATAACCATGGAAAGAAGGGGGACTATGCAGGAGCTGCATTATGGGGTAGTAGCCCATCGATTGATGAACGGAGAAACCACGTCTACATAGCAACTGGGAATTTGTACTCCGTGCCTAAGAGTGTGGAAGAATGTCAAGAAAACCAAGACAATCAGACGGTCCCGACCCATCCAGAGGAATGCATCGCCCCTGAAATCCACTACGATTCTATTCTAGCCCTCGACTTGAGCTCTGGCCGGATCAAATGGTACAAACAACTCGGAGGGTACGATGTGTGGTTCCTGGCCTGCAATGATCCCTCCACCCCGAATTGCCCCCCGGGCCCCAACCCGGATGCCGATTTTGGGGAAGCACCGATGATGCTCACCATAAATGCTAATGGAAGTAGAAAAGATGTCGTCGTTGCCGTGCAAAAAAGTGGAATTGCTTGGACGCTCGACAGAAGCAATGGCAACTTACTCTGGTCTACTGTAAGAATTCTCTTTAAAGTATTGTACCGATGATTGTCATGTAGAGCTGTCAAAATCGGTGTGGCCTTGTCTGATCTGATCCAACTGGTTGGCCAGACAAGAATGGGTTAAAATTGTTCGGACCTACCCAAACTCGGGCAGGGCCAATTTCGATAGCTCTACAACTAGATATAAGAAAAAAATAAAAAAATATGCACGATATTGCAATAGAGGATCTGACACGAAAATTTTATATGACTCATAAATGTTATTGCAGGAAGCGGGTCCCGGAGGAGTCGGTGGAGGAGGGATATGGGGAGCAGCTGCGGACACGAGGAGGGTGTACACGAACATCGCTAATAGCAATAAGCAAAACTTCACGCTAACACCGTCAAAGAAAGTGACGACGGGAGGCGGATGGGTTGCGATGGATGCCGGGACGGGCAAGATCCTATGGTCGACAGCCGATCCTCGCAATGGCACCACAAATCCTGTAACCATTGCAAACGGCGTTCTCTTCGGAGGGTCCACATATCCGTTTACGCCATAGATGCTACATCTGGTAAAATACTGTGGTCATACGAGCAGGAGCCTCAGTATACGGCGGCTTTGCAGTGAGCAGGGGATGTGCATTTGTAGGCCATGGATACCGTAGATTTCCATCTTCACAGGAGGATCCTTTCTCTTTGCCTTTTGCGTAAAATAAGCTAGTTAAACGACATCGTGTTGGCCGGAAATGGCTTAAGATCAAAGTAACCTAAACTTTAATGAGTCAATATACAAAAATAAAATGAAATGGTGCATCCTTTCACCGAGGCGTCATTTGAGTCACACGTAGACGTAGCCTTTCTAAAGAATTATGGATGTATTTAGTGCAAGAACTCGATCATTAGTCGTGCTGAACATAAAATAATTTACGTTTCTTGAATAATTGTCAAATTTTTGACATAATTTGCAGCCGGCCAAAATAAGTGTTGCAACATATATTATTGACAATAATATATGCTCAAAAACTATTTAACATTTTCCTATTTTTCTCGTTGAATTTCATTATTTAAAATCCATCATCTACTTCTATCCGTACATGCCTGTAACTTAATAAATTTAGTATCCTCTAGTCCCATTTGAATGTACCAATTGTGTACCAAATATTAAAATTTATTAGTTTTATAATATTTTTTTATAAAAATAAAAATTATTCTATTATAATAAATCATAATAAATATTTATAACTAAAAATATAATTTTTAAAAATAATATACCATAATTTTGGATTTATCAACCCTATTTTAGCTAATAAAATTGAAATTAAATACTAAAAATTAATTATAAACCCTAATTTGGATGGGTGAACCCTAGAAAATAATTATAAAATTAAACTAAATCATTATAAATTAAAATTATTGAATAAAAATATATAAAACTATTAAAAATTAAAATTTGGTATACAATTGGAACACCAAAATGGGTGTAGAGGATCCCAATTGTAAAAGAAATAAAGTGATCTCAATTGAGTTTCTCTAAATCAAAGTTTGCTAATATTAATTAAAATCTTGAGTGTTCAGGATTTCCAATATATCTTGCAACAATCTCCTATAAAATAATTCAAGTTGCTGACCTTTGACTTTGATAGGAGGGGATTAAATGAATACTAAGCAAAAAAAAAAAAAAACTATTTATCTTCACTTAGTCATCAGGATTTCTATTATTGCGTTTTAAATGTATGGAGGAACATTCATGTAATTTGCAAAGAAATTATTTCCTAAGAAAAATTATTTCAAAGCTTGCAACAGAAGAATTGACATACGTGAGAGGATTTTAATTTTTAAAGATATATTTTATTTATTTTATGATTTCTTTGTTGTTAAAGAACACACTTATTTCTGTAAATTATTATAACGCTTTAGTTTGTAATCTAATTATTATATGGGGGGGGGGGGGGGGTGATCTTTAGTCCGTAGCTACAAGAAACATATATCATCAAACATTTCCAAATAATTTTAATATTTGAAAGAATTAAGTTGACTTGGTTAGGCCACATGGCAGCCCGTTATTTCCTAATTTTCGATTAGTCCAAATATTGAATACTTCCATAGCGTTCTAAAATACTCCTTCATCCAGGACTATTAGTCTCATTTGTTGAATATATGTGAGGTATAAAATATTCAAATGAGACTAATAGTCCTGGACGGAGGGAGTATTTCACATGCGATCCTTTATATCAATTTTTTTTTTCATTTATCGATATTATAATTCAATTTAACTTTACATTTATTGATTTGGATTCACCAATGGACGCTTCGGTTTTTATGCCCTTTTAAAACAAGTAATGTAAAAAATACCCTCAAAATTGTAGTAATGTAAAAACTGCCCTCATTGAATTAAATAATATGCCTGGGCCCCACAATTTCAATTCATCACATCATAACTGCGAAATTTGTGCCGATGAAATCTGTTTTTTTTCGTTTGTTTATTAAGTAGTAGGCCCCACTCTCATGTTGTGCATGAAAGAAAGTTGGAAATTAGAGAATCTCTTCTTATTAATTGAATGTATCCTTCGTGCATGATCCGATCAAAGTTGAGAGAATATATTCTTGTAGTATAAAACAACCACCACCGCCTACCCCCCAATTAGGCCAATTAGAGAGAATATATTCTCTTTAGCATACATCCAAACAAAGCTAGGGAATTGTGGTCTTTTTGGCCTTTGGTGCAAAAACCCTAATTTAGGGTGATGTATGTTGCTCTATTAATCTCTCCACCACCCTACATTCTACACACTCACTCTCCCAACCGGCACTCTCTTCTCTCTCAAAAAATCCTCACACTCTCCCCCACCGGCACTCTCTTCTCCTTCTCCCTCAAAAAATCCTAACACTCTCCACCGGCACTCTCTTCTCCCTACTCTCCCAAGCGAGCCTAGCAACGAGCAACTAACAACACTGGCTCAAGCATACAACCTCACCGGAGTAATGGGGTCACAATACGTAATCGAAAATGACCACTTTGTCTTGCCGGAAAACGAATCGGGGATCTCCGTCGAAGTAATACCACGACGAATATCGGTATGTTTTCCGGCGAATGTAGTATTATTTTTTTTACTATGAATTTAAATTGTATTATTTGTTAGGATTTAATTTGAAATTAATTCGCTGAGTGATTTGTTTAAATTAAATGATTATTATTTTGTTTAAATTATATTATTTGTTGTGATTTAATTCAAAATTATTAGAAATTTGTAGTTTTTGTAATTTTAAAATTTATATTTAGGTTAAGGAAAAAAATAGAAAAATTCGGGCACAGCCGGCCAGTCAATACGACGCCGGAAAATGGCCGTTCGGCCGTGTATTCCGGTCGCCGGAAAAATCACTTTTCCGGCCACCAGACGGACCGGCCGGCTATGTCCAAAAATTCCTCCTTTTTTTAAAGTGTGGATAGTAAATCACATGTATTTTACAAGTTAAGTAATTTGTTGATTGAATTTTTTTGAATTATTTGATTATTATTTGATTTAAATTAATTGTTTTAGGTGATTAAATTCTAAATTATTTCAAATATGTAGTGTTTGTAATGTTAAAAATCATATTTAGGTTCACACAAACAAGAAGAATTTTTTGGCATAGCCGGCCGGCCGATCGGGCACCGGAAAAGTGCCATCCGGCCTTGTATTCCGGTCGCCGGAAAAATCACTTTTCCGGCCATGAGATGGACCGGCCGGCTGTTCCCGAAAATTCCAAATTTTTTTCTTAGTATGGATAGTAAATTAGATGTATTTTATAATGTACATAATTCGCTTATTAGTTTTTTTAATATTAGTTGATTATTTATTTATTTAAATTAATTGTTTTATGTGATTAAATTCTAAATTGGTTAAAATAAGTAGTGCTTGGCATGTGAAAATTCATATTTAGGTTCAACAAAAAAAGAGGAATTTTTTGGCACAGCCGGCCGGTCGATCGGGCGCCGGAAAAGTGCCGTTCGGCCTTCTATTCCGGTCGCCGAAAAATTCAATTTTCCGGCCATGGGATGGACCGGCCGGATGTTCCCGAAAATTCCAAATTTTTTTCTTAGTATGGATAGTAAATTAGATGTATTTTATAATTTACATAATTCGCTTATTAGTTTTTTTAATATTAGTTGATTATTTTTTTATTTAAATTAATTGTTTTATGTGATTAAATGCTAAATTGGTTAAAATAAGTAGTGTTTGGCATGTGAAAATTCATATTTAGGTTCAACAAAAAAGAAGAATTTTTTGGCACAGCCGGCCGGTCGATCGGGCGCCGGAAAAGTGTCGTCCGGCCTTCTATTCCGGTGCCGGAAAAATCAATTTTCCGGCCATGGGATGGACCGGCCGGTTGTTCCCGAAAATTCCAATTTTTTTTTTATTATGGTAGTAAATTAGATGTATTTTATAATGTACATAATTCGCTTATTAGTTTTTTTAATATTAGTTGATTATTTTTTTTATTTAAATTAATTGTTTTATGTGATTAAATTCTAAATTGGTTAAAATAAGTAGTGCTTGGCATGTGAAAATTCATATTTAGGTTCAACAAAAAAAGAGGAATTTTTTGGCATAGCCGGCTGGTCGATCGGGTGCCGGAAAAGTGTCGTCCGGCCTTGTATTCCAGTCGCCGGAAAAATCACTTTTCCGGCCATGGGATGGACCGGCCGGCTATTCCCAAAAATTCCAAATTATTTTCTTAGTATGGATAGTAAATTAGATGTATTTTATAATTTACATAATTCGCTTATTAGTTTTTTTAATATTAGTTGATTATGTTTTATTTAAATTAATTGTTTTATGTGATTAAATTCTAAATTGGTTCAAATATGTAGTTTTGGCATGTGAAAATTTATATTTAGGTTCACCAAAAAAAGAGGAATTTTTTGGCATAGCCGGCCGGTCGATCGGGCGCCGAAAAAGAGCCGTCCGGCCGTGTATTCCGGTCACCGGAAAAATCACTTTCCGGCAACCCGATTGACCGGCCGGCTACATCCGAATTTTTCCCTTTTTATTCTCATTATATATAAATATTGAGATGTAATTTATAAGATTAATAATTCGTTTATTGAATTTTTTTTGGAAATTAATTTATTCTTATTTTGTTTAAATTAATTAAATATGTAATTGATGAGGTGGTTAATTTTTATTGATCTTGTCTTACAGGATTCTCCGGCGCCATGGTACCGTCGAAGCAATTTGATCAACCGGAGATTTGATGTCGGCAACTATTATAGGGTTAAAATCTTGGAAGATATAAAGTTGGCACTAAGCGAGACATATCGATGTGGTGAATTGGTCGGTGAGTTTCAGTTGGGACCTTTCGGACATTTGCTCGATTGGGAGCCGGGGCAGAACAGTAAACCCTTGCTCCACTCCGTGTTATCTCGAGCTGTCGTTACAGAGGTGGGAATTTGGTTCTACATTAGGGGCGAGTACGTAGAGTACACCGTTCAGGACCACGCTCTGATCACAGGGTTGAGATTTGGCCCTACAGATTTTGATCCCAGGATTCAGAGGGAGCCAAGGTCATCCTGTTTTTTTCAAGACGTCTGTGGTGGCCATGGTCAGAAGGCGGCACTCTTGCACTCCCAGTTGGGAACACTCACGTCTGAGAATGATCCAGACGGGCAACTTCGATTGAAGTTGGCAAACTTGTTGATGGCCAATTGTTTTATCCTCGGTCATGACGGGCAGGCTCCACCCCACCAGTGATTGTGGGAGTTGATCGATGACACTGATGAGTTCAATTCTTTTCCTTGGGGTGCCTACTCCTACAAGACCTTGCAGTACTACTTGAGGATGTTTCAGGCGAGGTCTAGGAAGTATCACATTTATGGGCCGGTATAGGCACTGATGATATGGGCTTACGAGGTGATACCAGGGTTCGGTGAGCAATTTGCGGAGAGGGCTTCCACGACGGACTTGCCGAGGTGTCAGATGGAGATTCCGCAATACTTTCACCGGTGTGTCCGATGCAGAGCTGTACGCGCCGTTCGATGATCCTCGGGGAGGTATTACTAGGATCGAGCTGGAAGATCAGGAGATTGAAGAAAGTTACTACCAATCGGTGCATGAACCGGGGGCCTTACTGGTGTAGTTTCACGTGCCGAAGACTTTGTACATTGTCAACGAACGCCCTCGTGTACAGCGAGCTGATCCCGGGTCCCAGCATGCCATTGGAGATTCCTATGAGGGAAATCAACGTAGACGGAGTTCCCGGTCTACGAAATTTGCCGGGAATCTAGCTGAGGAAGGTACATCTTCATCCCGGCACCAACGTGGTTCTTAAAGCAGCAGTGGTGGACATGAGCATTCTCTTCCCGGGATGTCTAGGGAGGACTTGGTCAGTATTGTAGAGGACGTCACTCGTCGCGAAAACGAGCGCATTATGCAGACAATGAGGCAAGAGTACGAGGGAAGGGAAAAAAACCTCTTGACAAAGGTAAAGAAGTGGCTCGGTAAGGGAATTACGAAGGGCATTGACATCGTGAGCTGCAGGACTTCCTCTATGTCCATTCCAGTTCACTCGCCCCGACGTTCGAGCCCGCCCCTCAACGTTTTCTCAGCATGGGCATCGAATTATGCAGCCACTGCTGTTTCGACGAGCCCTGAAGCGACCGAGCCCCTCGAGCCTGTAGGTGCTCGAGCAGACACCTCTCTCCCTCTCTACACGGGTGCCTCCACTGACCTGTACATTGGCGAGAACCCGAGCATTGTACACCTTTCGGCATTCGCTTCCATTTTCGATGAGGTATAATAAATTAGAGTGTTGTCTTTCTTTCACATTTAGTTTCATTGAATTTCATATTTCGTGCATGCTTATTCGAATATTCATTTATCGTACATGACACTCTATTCTTGCCGATGACTACTAGCGGGCCCCTTTCCACCTTCATTCCGCCATTCGGTCAGGGTTATCTACCGATTCCCGAAGATACACATGAACCGCCGAGGAACTCTATGCCGGAGTTCTGGTCCAGCATGCCTATTTTTTCGACTCCAATCCCTACATCCTCGACTGCCACTCACCCGAACATTACGATTCGTGAACAGCAGAGACATGCTTCGTCAGTGGAGCTTGGGCAGGTATTTTTTTCAAAATTGATGTGAATATCTGATTTAATTGCAATCTATATCAATTGCTAAATTATACTCTAACATCGTATACTTTGGATTACCGTATTAGTATTTTAATATTTCCTCACATCTCAATGCAGTCTACTAGATCGAGGACTAGTGGATCAGAGAGGAAGAAAGCCCCTCTTAAAAAGTCAAAGCAACGGAGGAGTGGTGCTTCAGGCGCTTCAGGGAGTAGAAGTACATATTTGCCGCCCACAATGCCGGCTATGCCCCCTCAGGATGTGGTGAATGATTGGAAGGCATTTCTTGCAGACCAGACAGAAGGGAAAAAAGTCAGCATTCCTGAAGCATCAGAAGATTGGACTGTTGCACATTTCGCTCAGATGTTAGACAAGAAGGGGCAGTGGGATATCTTCGTACGCAAAATTGAGCCTTAATTGAATTATTCAATATCATTTTAATTTAATTGTCGCACTAGTGGTTCTAACACATATGTGTTTCACTGCGCAGACTTTCGACCTTGCCCTAATGACCTTGCGCCAGAAAATTAAAAGTGGGACCGATGTTTATCCTCAATGGCGGGACTGAGGATTGGTCATATGCCCTACATTCGTCATCGTAATATTTTGAATTTTATTTCTCATTTGATATACTTAACTGTCTCTCTACTTTCGCTGATTATGTATACTAATATGTAATCATTGTTCATGAATGTAGTTGGATCTTAAAGCGGACTGGCAGGCCTTGTTTGAAGAGGCACGAGAGCTCTTTGGTACTTCCGCTGAAGAGATGAGTAACCCCCATCATGGTCTTCTCGTTGCGAATTACATGCGAACCCACTGGAAACCCAACCCTCAATTGATTGGATTAGTATTGGGTACGTACAGAGAAATTGATTCTCCTAACTGGTGGTCTGCAAGATCGGTAAGTCTTAGAAGTAAATCTCCGGATATTTCATTATGAGTTAATTTATTTATCATGTGGTTATTAAATCTCCGGATATTAATTACGTTGTTTCCATCACTATGTAGATTGTCATTCCATGGGTTATTGAACGTGGCAACTGATATGTTGTTTGTTTTGTCCTCCCGGATCAGAAAAAAGTCATTGTTATGGATCCGGGGTATTGAGATCTCAACGCCCAAAAGCAGGGATATGTTCTGCACGAATTGGAGCCATTGAGATTCTTTTTGCCACTTTGGTTAGTTGGTGGGCTTTATTGGGCCTCGAATATTCATGGTTGGCGGGATAAGGCACATTCCTTTGCGTTTGAATTTGCTCCGAGGATCAAGTCATTTCAAGTCGTCTGGAAAACAGCAGTGGTCCAATCGCCATAATGAATATCGAGCGCTGGATTAGTGGATGCCCTGATGTAACTAATGTGGACGATATGTTAGCCGTGTATAGAAAGATTGTTGCGTGCAGGATCTTCAGTCACCACACGTAGTTGTAATCTGAATTCTTTGGTACGATATATTGGGTTCTTTTCCGAATTACAGTTTAATTCTATTGGGTTTTCTTGTGAATGTCAATATTCATTTATTTTGGACAATATATACTAATTGAAGCTTATCGTATATTGGATTAATATAATGAATTGGTATATTAATTTAATTTTGTTTAATTTAATTTAATTTGAATTAATCTAAAAATAAATCTAATTTAATATATTAGCCGTTAATTTCATCTAATTTAATTTAATTTAATTCGATTTAATTTAATTTGATTTAATTTGTTTCGCCATAATTTAAAACAACAAACTATATTAGCCGTTAATTTAATCTAATTTAATATAATTTCATTTAATTAATTTAATTTGATTTAATATAATTTGATTCGATTTAATTTATTGTAATTTAAAAAACAAACTATATTAGCCGTTAATTTCATCTAATTTAATTTAATTAATTTTGGTAATTTAATTATTAATTTAATTTAATTTAATTTAATTTAATTTAATTTAATTTAATTTAATTTAATTTGATGAGACAGGCCTTGATTTGATTAATTTAATTTAAAATCAGGGAAAATACGTAGTTGTAAACACTAAACATTTTAAAACTAAATTATTGATATATGCTAATCAGATATATTGGGGCAGTTAGGGCCGGTATGATCAGGAGCGTCGCAATGCAGACATCTACGAGGTCTACGACCTCGACGGCCGCCTCGTTCAAGTCTACCTCTAATTCTTCTTTCTTTTGGCCGACCAGGTAGACGTCTCAGGATTGGTGGTTGGACGTCAACGTCCTTGATGGACCGCGGCACTGTCCACAGATGTTTTTTCGATACACTTCGAATTGGGACGCTGAAACAAGCCTCGTACGAGGCTCGTCTATAGAATATCAAGACGTAATCCACCACATTCTCTCTATTATTCCTGCAATTAATAAAAAAAATTGGGTTAAAATATTAATTCTATACTGAAATATATTGCATTCAAGTAATGCAAAGTGAATTTCATTACTTGATTGCTGACATCGTGTGAGCACAGGGGAGACAATCAAACTCCCACCGCCTGCATTGACACACGTGTTGCTGCAGGTCAACCATCACTTCCCGGTTAGACGTCTTCACTTTATAGTGAAGAGTATTGGCAATCCTTGTGGCCTTGTAGATGTTTGCGTATTCTAATTGCACTGCTATTTTTCTCCGAGCCTCTTCTGTGATCGGGTGAGTATCATTCCTGCACTTTTCGCGTCGTTCATTGAACCATTCTTCAATGATGAGCCTTACAACATCTAGACAAGCGACAATCGGCAGACGTCTCGCCCATAAGAGGCTATTGTTAAAAGATTCTGTTGCGTTGGACGTCATGTTGCTGAATCGTCTTGCCTCGCACTGCGATCGGGACCACCTTGTTACTCCAACATGTATCAACCTGTTGTAAGCCAGCCTGCTAGTGCGCCGGATCCCCTCAAGGTAGGTCTGGAAATCATGGTCGTCGTACGTATACGCGGCATGTTGGAGCTGGATGCCTATATTTTTGCCGTAGTGGGCGAGATTTTTGGCAAGATGGAAGTAACAGAACCCGTGCTTAGCTGCGGGGAAGATCTCTCGGATAACATGTATGATAGACGCGTGTTGATTGGAGACGAACAACGTACCCGAACATAGACCATATGCATCTCGGAGGCATGCCATGAACCAAGTCCACGATTCGTTATCCTCAGTCGGCCCTATTCCGTACGGCAGTGGGAATAGTTGCTCGTCCGCATCCTTCGCCACAGCTACAAACATTAACCCCTGGGCCTTCCCCTTGAGATGCGTGCCATCAACAACAATGACTGGCCGGATATATCCATTTCGCCAAGCAAAACGCGTAGCGCCTAGAGCAACGAAGACTTGTTTGAACCGGCCATCCTGGCTAATCTCGTGCTGGGTGATCGTCTCCGGATTAGTGAGCCTCAGCATGTAAAGGTAACTGAGCAGATCGTTGTAGGAATCCTTGTGTTTGCCGTACACCATCTCGATGGCGGAATTCCGTCCCTCCAAGCACACATCGTAGGTGGCATCGATGCCGAACTCGGATTTGAGCTCATTCTGAATAATACGGGGCTTTATTATTTCAGCATCACGGATCAATCTTTTCGCAAAAATTGAACCGATCACCAACGTGTGGATCTTCCTCACATGAGTCGTATCTGTTAGACCTACCTCATCGCATGTGTGCTCCTCGTCAAATGTGTTAATAGTCCAAGGCCCGCCTTCGCTAGTGAGATAAAGTCTGAAGGGGCAATCTCCGGATAATTTGCATACCATGACCATTCTTGTCTTATCTGATTTAGCGACATGGTATTCTTTCCTCCTGTTCAAATGCCATAAACCCACTGTGATCCAGATTTCATCCTTGGAGAAGAAAACTGAGGTCCTCGAGAGCTCATCAACATTTCAAGAGATCATCGTGATACACTAGTGAATCACGGGGCCGGGCAGGGACTATCGGGACAAGCCAATTACTCATGTGCTCCGTGTCCGAATCGTACTCCTGTTCACCCTCACCAGGATTTGGGAACATCATCCCAAGCAATTTCTGCATACCCCCTTCCTCCTGTATCCAAGCGGTCCACTCCGCGAATAAAGCCCTGTTAAGCTGCCTACCATCATGGTATAGATTGGTCTCGCCCTCGCTCTCCGAGGTCTCCGAGTCCTGTTCAGGTTCCGGGACATAATCTTCGTCATGTATTTGCTCTTCGTCGTGCTCGACCTCTTGACTGAGGTCTGGAATGTTACCTATTTCCGGGACGTTGTTGCTTTGGCCGAGATACTCGTCCCCTACCCAGTTGCTGGAAGCAACAGCCCTCCCGACTTCATCCAAGTATGCCCGCCAATTGTCGGTGCCATGGCTGAAAAAATCATTTGACCCACCGTACGCCTGCGACTGATCGAAGGTAGGGACATATGGAGAGGATGTCTCGACGTATGAAGATGATGCCCCGACATGTGAAGATGATGCTCCGTCTTTCGGCTTCACGAGTATCGTTGGAATAAAGCCATTGCATAATTCAAATAATTTATTGTCACTAGTCAACTGTGAGATCGCATTACGTCCGCGGCTGCTCGTACTCATATATAAAATATCGAAATCGGAGCCCGCCAGATTGCAATAATGAGATATGATGTATCTCAAATTGTAAATTGTTATCCCATGAGATACTGATAATGGGATATTGATCTCATTGCCGCCTTCATAACTAGAATCATATCAGGTACCCCCATATTTAACATTGACGTAGACCATATCCATCTGTAGTCAAATAATTATAACTTAATTAATAAAAATTACAAATAAATATAAAATCAATAAATTAAACACATAAATATATACTAATTTCGTTAGGAACATCACAAATATATACTGATTTAATCCATCACATAAAAGAATTAATTTAAACAAAATAATAATCAATTAATTTCAAACCAAAATTAATACACGAAATAATAAAATTACAAAATACATGTGATTAATTATCCATACTTAGAAAAAAAAATAGCAATTTTCGGGCATAGCCGGCCGGGCCATAGGATGGCCAGAAAAGTGATTTTTCCGGCGACCGGAATACACCGCCGGACGGCACTTTTCCGGCATCAGAATGACCGGCCGGATATTTCCATATTTTTTACTTTTTTTAATCAACCTAAATATGAATTTTTAAATTACAAAAACTACATATTTGTACTAATTTTGAATTAAATCACATAAAAGAATTAATTTAAACAAAATAATAAAATAATAATCAATTAATTTCAACCAAAATTAATACACGAAATAATAAAATTATAAAATACATGTGATTAACTATCCATACTTGGAAAAAAAAGAAAAATTTTCGGGCATAGCCGGCCGGTCCATATGATGGCCGGAAAAATCACTTTTCCGGCCACCGGAATACACGGACGGACGGCCCTTTTCCGGCGGCCGATTGACCGGCCGGCTATGCCCGAATTTTCCACTTTTTTCTAAACGAAAATATATATTTTAACATTACAAGCACTGCAAATTTCTAATAATTTCGAATTAAATCATATAAGGGAATTAAATTCTTGAATAATAATAATCAATTAATTTCAAACAAAAATTAATAAACGACTTAATAGAATTATAAAAAACATGTGATTAATTACCCATACTAAGAAATAGTAGGGCAATTTTTTGGCATAGCCGGCCGGTCCATCCCGTGGCCGGAAAAGTGATTTTTCCGGCCACCGGAATACTCAACCGGACGGCCGTTTTCCGGCGTCTGATTGACCGGCCGACTAAACCAAAAGTTTTTTTTTTTTCTAAACCTAAATATAATTTTTAAAATTACATACACTACAAATTTCTAATAATTTCGAATTAAATCAATTAAGATAATTAATTTTCAAAATAAATCAATTAATAAATCAAAATAATAATCAATTAATTTTCAAAATAAATCTATATACTGATTCCTAAACATATAAATTCATTTTCATAAATACGACATGTTATGAAAATTCAATTAAATTCCAAAATAAATACATAAACTACTTGCTAAACATATTAATTCGATATTAAACGATTACCTATATTGTTGGATAATTCGGAAACGCGATGAAGAAATGTGGTTTACTTCCTCTTCCTCTTCTTCCTCTTCCTCAGCTCAGCTTTGTGTGCTTCTTCTCAGAACAATTTTTTTGGTGAATTGGTTTTTTTTTTTTTTTTGAATTTTATTTGCAATTTTGCGCTGTATATATATTCAGTTTTCGGTATGGTTGGCATAGGATACCAATACTGTTTCGTCTGTGATATCAGAGATGAATTATTTGTACCAAAAAAGCAGTCAAATTGTGTCCATTCACGCATGCATGCATAAAACAAAAAATTTATTATTAATACTGTTCATAATAGTAATTATAAATAAAATAATTTTTTGAGGGAGCCGTCACCTCACATTCATCATTCACCAATAATTGAATTGTGGTTGGTAGTTTTTAAACATAAAAGGTGGGACCCACAACACATTAAAATAATTGTAAGGGTAGTTTTTACATTTCTTTATTTAGAAGGGTAATTTTTACATAATGATTTTTAAAGGGGTAGTTTTAAATATTCTGAGTTCACCAATTTGATTATGGTTTATTATTTATTTTTAATATTTAATTTCAATTTTTTTAGTTAAAAAAATAAAAAAATAATTATTATTATATACTCTAATTGTATAAATGAACTATTGTTAATTGGTGATCCATCTGTGCCAACCTACCAGTCCACTTTCACTAGTGGACTAGTAGATTAGGACGGAATGTATATAATAAATTTCCTTTGACCGGCCTAAATGAGAAGCCCGTCCAAATGAAGAGGTTGGACTGCTTTTGACAGCTCTATTGTTTTTTTAGGGCTTTTTACGTGGGCGTATCATCGTTGGAAGAAGTTTATAGTATCGAAGATTGTTGCACGTTCCAAAGGAGCTTTGCCAAGCTAGACATTGAAACGGGGGTGGTTCTGTGGCAAACTTATATGCTCCCGGATGACCATGGAAAGAAGGGAGATTATGCAGGAGCTGCAGTGTGGGGTAGTAGCCCATCGATCGATGAACGGAGAAACCATGTCTACATAGCAACTAGGAATTTGTACTCAGTGCCTCAGAGATGTGGAGGATTGTCAAGAAAAGCACGATAATCAGACAGTTCCGAACCATCCAGAGGAATGCATCGACCCCGAAATCCACTACGACTCCATTCTGTTAAGTTCAAATGATATGTTAGTCATACGTTACCGTCATACGTTACCAACATTCTCATATGAATTTGAACTTGACAAGAATGAATATATTTGAGTAATCTTTCCTTCCTGTAATACTTTGTATTTTATTTTTATTATATTTGTTTTTGTCGCAGGACTTAAAAGATTAAGGGGGAGATTGTTAAGTTCAAAGGAGATGTTGGTTCATGTGTTACGTGTTACCAACATTCTCAGTATCATTTTGAACTGGATAATTAGAATTATTTTAATCTTGTATTCATGCGATATTTATCTTATCTTATTATTCATTATTTATTCTTTAATCTTTATTTGTATTTATATACTTAACAGATATACATACGTATTTATTGATTATTTTATAATAGTTATGATACAATAAAATAACCATTCAGGAACGGAGTCTTGGGATCAAAGATCGTGGCACGCTCCTACGGTTTTTACATACAATAAAGCGGAGCGGTTGAAGAAAATCTACAACCGTTGAAGCATCAAATAAAAGGAGAAAATTCTTCTTCATTTTATGGCTTTAGGAGAAGAAGAATTAGATAAACGTCTGAAGGTTCATCCAGCCGTCTGTGTTGTATGCCGGAGTGAAGCAACATCAATATTAGATGTTGGTGGCTGAATATTGATTTGTTGCTAACACAAAGGTAGACAACTCATTTTGGTAACACGGCTTTGAGAGAAGAAAAACCAAAGGGAGTCTGAAGTATTCCACCAAGTCGTCAGTTGTTTGCAGGAGTGAAGCAGCACCAATGTTCGATGATGGACAGTGGTGTTGCTAACATGAAAGCAAACAATACATCTATGGATTAATCGTATGTGACGATTGATCAGTGTTTTTTTAGATTACTTTGTAGTTGTAGTCTGTAAATGTTTGAGCATATTGTTTTATCACTCTGTTGTAATAGTTTAGGTATTCAACATAGTGAATTAAGCCGTGAGGCACTCGCAGGTTTTGAATGTGCGAAAAACTATCTCTTGTGTGCAAGTTTAATTTCCGCTGCATGTTAGTCGTGTGTGTTACCAACACTCGATCTAATATTACTCTATCGATTTGCGCCATTTTATCTTTTACGTAGTAATTCGGAGCACAGCAAACATGTCACATTCAAGCTCTGGACTTGAGCTCTGGTCAAATCAAATGGTACAGACAGCTCAGAGGATACGATGTGTGGTTCTTGGCCTGCAATGATCCCTCCACCCCCAACTGCCCTCCAGGGCCCAACCCGGATGCCGATTTCGGGGAAGCATCAATGATGCTCACCATAAACGCCAATGGAAGTAGGAAAGATATTGTTGCTGCGGTCCAGAAAAGTGGATTTGCTTGGGCCATCGACAGAAGCAACGGGGACATAATCTGGTCAACTGAAAGGAAAACATACAATGAAACTCGCCAGTATTGTGCAACATCTCCTATTGTATTTCTAGATTATCGTTTAGTAAAGCTGCCACTCGAGCCAAATAAGGCTGGCAGCTTTACAAGATGATTGTTTGTATACAAAAATAAAGAAAATATAATGTGATGGAAATGTTATGGCATGAAGTTGGTTCCGGAGGAACAGGTGGAGGCGGCACGCGGGGAGCAGCTACGGACACGAGGAGGGTGTACACGAACATCGCCAACAATGATTGGCAGAATTTTACTCTTACGCCATCGAAGAATGTGACACGGGGAGGTGGTTGGGCTGCGATGAATGTGGGGACGGGCAAGATCCTATGGTCGACGGCCGATCCTTACAATGCCACCAACAATCCCAAATGGCGTTCTCTTAGGAGGGTCCACATACGGGACGGGGCCCGTTTATGCCATCGATGCTGCATCCGGTAAAATACTTTAGTCCAATCTCTTACGCACTTCGTAGTTGGCGGTCGACTCCATAGACGAAAGCGGCAAAGATGAGTAAAGGAGCGGCAGCGGCGGGAGCCAAAGGCGGGAAGAAGAAGGCGGCGACCTTCGTGATTGATTGCTCGAAGCCGGTGGAGGATAAGATTAAGGAGATTGCCTCGCTCGAGAAGTTCTTGCATGAGAGGATTAAGGTCGGTGGGAAAGCCGGTGCTCTCGGCGATTCCGTCACCGTGACTCGCGACAAAAGCAAGATCACCATCACTGCCGATTCAACTTTCTCCAAGAGGTATCTAAAGTACTTGACTAAGAAATACTAGTACTAGAAGAAGCACAAATACTTACTCGAGATTGGCTTCGGGTGATTTCTTCCAACAAAGACCGAAATGTCTATGAACTGCGCTACTTCAACATTGCTGAGCAAGAGGGCGAGGAAGAAGACTAAGCTTGCAGCTTCGGGTTCTGATTCTTTTCTATCAGTCAGAACCACTTTTTTGGATCAGTTTATGTTGTTGGTTCTCCTTGTTATCTCAAATTTTTCTACATTACCTAGATTATGAATTTGGATTTTTCTACATTACCTAGAGTACGCGGTGAGAGCTGACGATGGGTCCCTCGTGTGACTCACCTCATCTTTTTTTGTCTGTTTTTGGAAATTTTTATGAGAATATTTTATCAATTAAGGTGTATAATTGTTTATTCATGTAATAAATGATCGTAAAACTATACTTAATTAGACTTTACTTAAAATATATCCAGTAGTTTTCCTCAACAAATCGACAATTATGGAAATGAAATCGAGAATTTGAAGACCTATGCTACGTAGACAAAGAAGCAACTAGGCTTAGGGATATCAATTTAGCCCGAAACCCGCGGGTTGACCCGAGTAACCCGAGCTAAAAACAGGTTAGGGTCGAATATTTCTAACCCGAAAAAAATTTCAATCCGAATGGCCCGAACAGAATAGCCCGAAACCCGATATGGCTAGCCCGGCAGCTTGGCGGGTTGGCCCGATGACCTGAAAGTTTTTATTAATTAAGTGTTGATTTTTATTACTTTGTTTCAAATATTAAAATTTATGTCTTGATTCAAATACTTGTGAAAAATATTCCAATTTTCTATGCTAAGTTGTATTCATCATAATATTTTCTCTATTTTGTATTTCACCATATAATAAAAAATGATTAATATAATCATTAAAAGAAAAATATCTTCACATCTCATTTAGCTACTTATTATATTATGCAAGTTGGATTAACATAATACAAAATAAAGTGGCTTAGATGGTATAACATGAATTATTTATTTTTATAAAATTATGATTATAAAAAAAATCGTCAACTTCTTGGCCCGATGGGCTAGCCCGAGCCCCGAAGTTTAGGGTTAGGGTTGAAAATTTATAGCCCAAAAAAAATTCAACCCGATTCTACCCGAACCGAATAACCCGAAACCCGACAGGGCTAACCCGAACCCGCTCAGGTTGGCCCAATTGACATTCCTAACTAGCTAATAAAATACATTTTCCCTCTCTCAACACATAATTCTATTTTGACTCGTCTCTAAATGAATTCACATTTCGTTTCTGAAATATATACGCTTACTATTATAATATATAATTTTTTTAATACTCTTACTACACTATATATTTACCAATTTTATCATTCATGTAACTCAATTTCCACTCAGAATATGTAAAACTCAATATCCACTCACAATAAATAACAATATATATATATATATATATACACACACTACTCCCTCCGATCCATAAAAAAAAAAAAAATCGATTGCACGTTTTTTAGTAAAAAATCAAGTAGAGAGTTGGTGATTTTTTAAAAAAATAGAGGTTGGTGTACACTAAAAAAGTTATAAAGTGTTTTTTTTTTTGGTTATGGACAAAAACAGAATCACAACACTCATTGTGAACTGGCGAAAACACTGCACTTTTTGTAGACGAAGATTGTCCTATTTTGTTTTAAAAGTAGGGGAGAGCACTATTAGCCAAAAACTGAACCGAAATAAAAATTCGGTTCGGGTTATTCGGATTTTGGGTTCGGGTTCGAGTAAAAAAAAATTCAACCCGAAAATCCGAAACCCGAATTTATATTTATTAGAATTATTATTAATAGATTATATATTTATATAAAATTTATAGAACTAATAAAATAACAAGGTTTTCATTCTTCTCTTCTCAGGTTGTAATATTTATCAATGTGCTATGGATAATAGACATTGTAATGGATTATGAATAATTTTGCTATTATGATTTTATCGTAGTAAAAACATTATTAGTATTGAGTTTGGATGGAAATTAGTGTTGATTAAATTTAGAAGTGAATAAAGCAATATATATATATTTTTTATATTTTTAAAATAATTTGGATTTTGGGTAAAAATCAAAATTAATTTTGGATTTTCGGGTTCGGGTTTTTTTCAATTCGGGTTCAATTCAGGTATATTTTTCAAAATTCAATTTTTTTTTTCAATTTTTTAATTTTTACTAACAACTCGATCTGAAACCCTGAATACTCACCCCTATTTAAAAGTCCGTGTCAATCAAGCCGATACACGTATTTGGAGACTGTTGAGGGTATTTAGAATTTATAAATGAAAGGCAATCATAATTTCAGATCCATAATACAGGCATCTTTAAATTGCACATGCTCAAAGAAAAAAAAGAAATAAAATAAAATAAAATAATAAAAACATCACGTTCTAAATCAGGCTAGGCTGGCTTGAATACATCCTTCGGTTACGGCCCAACAAAGCCCAATTATCACATCAAGCTGGGCTTTCTAGGCTTGTGGAATTCCCCCTTTGACACAATTGTCCCGGCCCATATTAAAAGCGCTAAAACGAGAGTAGCGATTCTAGATTTCTACACGTCATTAAACTCTATAAAAAATACTCCATCCGTCCACGTCCAAGACTATTAGTCCATTTCACTTTATGCACAATAACCAAGGGGATAGGGTATGCACTTATAATCAATTTTAAGAAGAGAGAGTAAATTATAACTATAAATTTTTTGTCATATAAGGAAAAGAGACTAATAGAGTGAGATAACCCAAAGAGAAAATATAGACTAATAGAGTGGGACGGAGCGAGTAATATATATATCTATAAATATACTACCTCCATCCCCCCTTATTAGTTCCAAACACTTTATTGATTTTTTCGGCACGTATTTCCACCGAAACCTAGTACGGGTTTTACAATATAATGTTGAAGTATTTTTTTTTACGGGATACTAACTAATAAGGGGGGATGGAGGTAGTATAAAAGAAGAATTGTTGGCAAAAATTACAATAATGTCATTTTCCCTCCAAAAGTAACCATGGATTGTCCAATGGTTTATGAAGATGATTTACTTAAAAAAGTTGTAAATTGTTCAATGAATTTGATAATAAATGTATTTTAAATTATAAATATTGTTTCATTGCTTGCTAATACATCTATTGTTGCGTTAAATTATTCTATTAATTTTCTTATTTGCTATATCTATATGTTAGTAGTATTTATTTATTTTTTTAATTTATTTTTTATTGTAAAATTTTGTTATGACAATACAAAATTTAGATATATTGTCACAGACAAAATTAATTATTACTTAAACTTGGTGAAATAATACTAAGTTAGATTTAAAGCTATTGTTCGATAAATTTACTGTAATCATGACTTATTGTTTAATATCTTGATGTATTATCTTTTCAAAGAAATGTATTAAATTACTAAAAGAACATAGTAATTACTAATTATTTAGATAACTATTACGTATTTAAATAAAATATCAAAAAATATTAATTTAAATATCTTAATTTCAATAGCAGTTTCAAATATCTTATGTTAAAATTATATTTACTTATATTTTGTTAAAATTATTTGGGTGAAAATTTTAAATATCCTGTTTTTAAATCAACATGTAAAATCTACCCCCCTTTTAAATTTTTATGTACAAAATGTCCTCTTTCTTATTTTAATTTAAAGAGCTGCATTGGAAATTGAAGATTGTGTCAGTGCAAAGTTTTGACTGTTGCTGTTGGTGAGAGAATCGATTCCCTCTCAACTCAACCCAACAACAAAAAGACAAAAACTTTTAAAATTTTCACCCTCTATTAATTAAACAAACTCACCGCCCACCACACCCCAACAAACTCACCGCCAGCACCCTCTCCCTTAACCCTCTTTCCTCCTCACCGCCGCCCCCACCTTGCCCCATCTGCCATCGCAAATTATTTATCAAAATAGGGAATATCCCCAACGACGCAGCCTTTGCACCTCCGCACCTTATTTGAGCTCTCCACCGCCCACCTTCGTCGTCTGAAAATTACCACCGCCGGCGACTACATGACCTCAAAATTTAATTGCTGCCGTTGCCTCGCCGTAGCCGTTGCTGTCCGAAAAATTTCTCACCCTCGCCGTTGCTGCGTGCATTTGCCACCGGAGACGAGCGGCGACGACGTTATCCCTCATCCCCACGACTCCATGCCGCCCCCGCCTTGCCAGAGATTCAAATAGGCCGCGAATTTCAGAAAATGGCATATGATTCCGAGGAAGAATTTACCGACGAGATATTGGTAAGTAAGAAAAATAAAAAAATTTGGACGATCCACCGCCGGCTTCCCGTCGCCGGAAACTCCCCACCGCCGGCAGCCGTGCATTTGCAAGGCTGCCGGCGGTGGGAATTTTTCGGCGACGGGAAGCCGGCGGTGGATCGTCCATTTTTTTTATTTTTTTTCATATGTTATTTAAATATGTGTATATATATTGATTAGTCAAGTTTATATATGATTGATGATGATTAAGGTGCTTAATGTTAATTTTAGCATGTTAATATTAGGTTTAGGGTATGTGAATTAAACAAAAAATTCCCTATGTTAATTTTTGGCATGCTTAATTATTTTTAATTAATTATGTTACTTTTAGTTAATTATTTTATAATTGCTTAGTTAATTATTTCATAATACTTAAGCAATTAGTTATACTAATTGATAGGTTAGTTTAATTTTATGCCTTGTTCATAATATAATATTTACAATTAATTAGTTGATAATTAGATTAGTAATTTGTTTACTATAGAAATTAGTTTAGTAGTTCTTAACAATCCGTTTATTGTTTTTGGGAATATGTTAAAAAAATAAAATTAGATCCCATCTAATTTACACAATTTAATTAGTTTGGATTAATTAACATAATTATTCATATTTATAATCATTACATTAGTTCTCATAACAAAATAATAGAGACGTATTTGACTAAGTTGTATATATGATGATGAAATAGATATTAGTACGACTAATTGTTAGATTAGTTTTAGGATGTGAAACTATACTTTTATGTTATGTTAGTATCATGCTAGTTGAATAGTATATTACTACTAATTAGGTTTATTTAATTTAATTAATTTTTACCTTGGTTTATCATTCGCAATTAATTAGGTTTATATTAGTTAATTATTCCCTAATACTGAAGCAATTAGATTAAGAAAATATAATGATTAAAAAAATAAAAAAATGTGGGCCCATCCACCGCCGGCCCTCCTTTGCCAGTAACTTCCGCCAGTAAATCACGGTGGCTGGCGGTGGGACGCTACCGGCGGTGGAGGGCTGGCGGTGGATGGGCCCACATTTTTTTTTTCCTTCATATTTTCTATGTTATTAATTAGTTAAGTTTGTATATGTATTATGATTAACATGAGTATTTCGGGAAAAAATAATTACTCGAGTGGATGATTTTGTATTGTTTCTTAATAAAATTAATTACTCAGTGGATTTTGTATTGTTTTTGTATTTGTTTGCATGTTTGAAGTTTAATTATGTTTATTAGTGCATGTAATTTGTGTATTTTATGCAATTTATGAATAATCTAATTTTTATTTTTATTTTTAATGAAAAAATAGGCTAAGCCCGCACCGGGATATCGTCGTCCACATTATATCAACACGCTAGCAAAGCCCAATACATGCTATTACATTGACCAGTTGGAGGGCATCAGGAAAGCATTGGACAATGTCGGGGGTAATGCTTTAGTGGACAGATTCAGAGAGGGACCTTTCGGTCATTTTATCGGTTGGAATCCAAAGAGGAGCTACGGGGGCATACTAAACAGTATACTGTCTCGAGCAATTCATTCAAAGCATGGACTTTGGTTCCACATCGGTGGTCAAAATATAGAGTACTCCCACCGCGACCATGCCTTGATTACAGGATTGAAATTTGGGCCTACACCATTTGATCCTTGTCGTAGGCGTAATCCTAGGCATTCACGTGTTTGGCAAGTTGTTTGTGGAGGGGCAAACGAGAGCGCCAACACATTGCTTCAGATGCTAAGTCAAAATCCTAGCCCCTTTGTCGACCCGGACGGTGATATCCACTTGCGACTGGCGCACATGCTGATAGCAAATAATTTCCTTCTTGGCCACGATGCGCGAAAACCACCGTACAGTTGGCTGTAGTTCTTGGCTGATGATATGCACACATTTATCGAATTTCTGTGGGGTGCATACACTCACAAGACTCTGCGGTATTATGTGAGAACGTTTGGTGGGACCGATACGAAATACCATTTTCGTGGTCCGGCGTGGGCGCTCATTGTATGGGGGTTTGAGATAATCCGAGGGCTCGGGCATGTAGCTGGGATGTTAGTGGCGGGTCATTTGTACCCCCGAGTTCTGAGATGGCATTACAGGGTATCGCTCAGACGTACGACTGATGAGGAGTTGTACACATTGTTTGATGAGATTCAGTATCTTCTTGAGAATGTAAGTGTCGAGCCACGTGAGGTTGAAACTCGAGGGTATCGCTCTGTAGATGTCGAGGGTTCTTACTCCGTAAGCTTTCGCGAGCCGGTGAACGCAGTGGAAGGCACACCAGGGATTACTGATGAGGCTCGTGATGGTTCACCGTTGCAATTTCCTATGCCCGATGATCCGACAACCTCCGGAGCCCGACCCAGAAGGAGCGCACGCAGTAGAGTGCCTGAGCATGTTCCCGATACCGGCATGGCCACCTCCCGACCGCATCGGGAAGCACGCGACACTGGAAAGCGTGTGTGGGAGTCATCTTCTACCAGCAGTGGTGGGCACCATCAGGATTCATCTTCTCGGCGTGAGCAGTTCAAGGAAATCATAGAGGAGGTGGTGGGGAAACATACCGATAAGATCATGGAAAAGCTGGAAAACGACAAGAAAGAGGTTAAAGCCGATATCAGAGCCACTGAGAATCGACTATTGGCGTTCATGAAAGACCTATTCGGTTGCATGTCCGCCCGTCGTTCGCCCCCGGTTTACGAGCCACGTCGTCGTAGCCCACCAATCGTTTCATCAGCTCGGGATTCGGGGGTAGACCTCCTTGAGCCTCGATCTACTGGGCATGTCGAGACGGTTGGCCTTCGTAGGGACACATCTCTCCCTATTTATACACATGATGCTACCACATCTGCAGCCGAGCTTATCTTCACTTCGATCTTCGGAGAGGTAGAATCTTACATGCAACTACATTTTATTTTTTGCATTAATCTTTTTCTATAGATTCGTCTTTTTGAATTTAATATTTATGATCTGCACAGACGGCTCCCATCACTACCGCGCCAACATCATCATACATTCCGTCATACGAAGTCCCCTATGAACCACCTTTAAGCTATGCTTATGAGCCGCCGCGGCATTCGATGTTGGAGTTCTCTACCTCCACACCGGACTTCTTGACACCGACGGCAGGGTTCTCAACTCCATCTGCACCATTCGTTACAACTCGGCAACCAAGTCGTAGATCTGCATCATCGGTGGATCTTGGCCAGGTACTCTTCGTAATTGTTTTTAAGTTATCAATTAAATAATCATGAGATATGGAGGTAACTGTTACTTGATGAGTATGAATTTTATTTTATTTAGTCTTCTAATTCAACTAAGAAGGCCAAGTCAAAGAAGGCAAAAAACACTCTTTTGAGGCCCTCATTCCCGGCTCCCCCACCGGATCAAATTGTCAAGTATTACAATCAATTCATGCAGAACTAAGACGCAACGGCGATTGCGGTGATGGAGGCTACTGAATTGGTTTCAGTATTTGATTTCAAGCAGATGTGTAGGGAGGGAATTGATTGGGATCCGCTGGTATGCAATTTGACATTTTAATTGAATTTAGCTTTACCTGTATTTATGATGATCTACCGTATTTATTCGCATTTTCTCACCCTTATCCACATGTCGTGCGCAGATGTTTAACTTGGCCATGATGACATTTCGCACCCGGCTTAGGAGCGGTGTTTAGTTGTACCCAGATTTTGGAAACGGACGAACCATCGTATGCAATCTGGATGTCATGGTATTTTTTTTTTATTGAATTAGTTAAACTTTTTGACATTTATATAGTTAATTATAAATTTTAATTTCTTATGATTTAGGTGGAATTAAAATCCGAATATGAAAAGCTAAAATCAAGAGCAATACATGAGTTTGCTAGCAGAAGCTTGGCAGAAATTGATCAGGTCGTCACTTCGATGTGGGTACCCGGGCCAGAATTGTGTCAAATCGCAGAGGGTCAAGAGGTCCCTTATAAGACACCTAACTGGTGGAAAGCAGATAAGGTAACAATCTCATTTCACATTCAATTTTATTAATTTAAAATTTATATTTATTAAGACTCCCTATATAATGTTTTTGTTTTTTTTTTTTTATACTTGTATTAGGTTTTCATCCCTTGGATTGTTTCCGATGAGCGATACATTTTCGTCATCATCGACCTGCGCACAAAACGAATAATCGTGCAGGATCCATTAGATCGAGGCGCAAAAACGCTGGATGAGATACGTCCCTTGATCACTATGGTACCAATTTGGGTTAATAACACAATGTATTGGAGGATGAACGAACTAGGGTTGAAGATCGAGGACAACGTGTTTCAAGTGACTTTTTACCCAGTTTCGGGCCTGATTAAGTATCCACAACTCAAATGTAGCGGTCCGGTCGCTTGCATGAATTTGGAACGAACCATCAGTGGGTGCCCTGCGCTAGAAACGAGGGCTGCAGCCGTGACCGACTACCGAAAGATTACTGCTCAGAGGATTTTTGGGCATGCTAGAGCATCTGATTTCGAACGTTAGCTTTATTTCTATTCTAAAATTGATCCAAAATTGTTGTTTTTATTTTTATTTCTATTCTAAAATTGATCCAAAATTGTTGTTTTTATGTTTATTTCTATTCTAAAATTGATCTAAAATTGTTGTTTTTATTTTTATTTCTATTCTATATGTTTATATATCGATGTTTGTAGTCGGGAAAGAAATATAAAATGACAAGTTAACAAGACATAATCTTAATACAATCGATTCACTCTAAACACTAATCAGCTAGATTCGGGCAATCTGCTGGTTTGTGATCTGTAAGGCCGCAATGACGACATCTACGACCACGACGACGAGCGCGACGACGACCTCCACCGCGACCACGTACTCGTTCAGCTCCTCCCGGGATCCTTGACACTCTTGGTCTACCCGGCAGACGAATCCTTAAGTTGGGCAGGACTTTCATACTTTTGACATCGGGCGGTAGTATCCACTGCGACTTCATAGGAACTTGATAAATTAGCGTCTTGTAAGTTTCGACATATGTTGTCCTCCTGTAATAGTGTGCAATGTATTGTTGGACATCACGTCCATGTGCACTGAGATAACACAAATTAATCAGTTAATAATAAAGGAAAAACTGTATAGTGGATCGTTAAGTAATCGAAAAAAAACTCACGTCATTGCCGCAATCGCATGCGCACAAGGGAGACAATCAGTCTGTCATTTACTGCATTGACAAAGAAGCCCATCTAGGTCCACATGCACTGTCCTCCCAGATGTGACCACTCTGTAGTGAGCATGATCATCAATCTGTGTGGCGGAATACTCGTGGGATCGTTCCAATTGCATACAGACTTTCCGCCGGGCCTCCACTGTTATTGGATGACTGTCGTTTCGGGCCTTTGTTCGGCAGTCAGTGAACCAGCGGTCAATTACGATCCGCACAGCATCTAGACAAGCACAGATTGGCAGGCGTCGCGCCCACAAAAGGGACTTATTGAATGATTCCGCGGCGTTAGATGTCATGTTTCTAAACCGTCGAACAGGGCACATACATTTGGACCACTTCTCTACTCCGAGTTCAATCAACTCTCGATATGCTGCACGTGCCTCTCGTTGAAGTGCTGCCATGATGGTGTCAAAAACGTCCTTATCATACGTGTAAGCAGCTCGCTGGAAGTAGGCGCCAACTTCGGATCCGTAGCCCAACATTTTTTTACTAAGATGATAATAGCATAACCCGTGGTGGGCTTCCGGAAACACTTCGGCTATTGCATGTATTATTGATGCGTGCTGGTCCGACACGAACAACCAATCCCGCATTGCCCCATATGCCGTCCTAAGAGCTGTCATGAACCAAGTCCATGACTCGTTGTTCTCGATCGGTCCTATACCGTATGCCAAAGGGAACAACTGCTCGTTCGCGTCCTTCGCCACAGCTACAAACATTGTGCCACAGTTCTTTCCCTTCAGATGCGTGTCATCTACACAGACCACCGGCCTAAGACACTTTGATCTGTAAGCATGTCGAGATGCAGCTAACGCAATGAATATGTGTCTGAATCGCTCATCCGGGCCGAGGTCAATCTCGGTTTTCGTGCCCGGGTTTGACATCTTCAGCATGTGCAGATAACCGGGTAAGTCCTCGAAGGATTCCGTAAATTTGCCGTATATCATCTCGATTGCACAATTCCGCCCCTTCAAGCAGACATCGTAGCTGGCATCGATGCCGAACATCGCACGAAGCTCGTTTTGAATTATTTTTGGTTTCATAACCTCTGAATCACGCATAATTTTCTTGGCAAAAAATGCCCCAATTACCTTCGAATGGACTTTTCTACAAACCACGTTTGTTATGCCCACCTCGTCGCACGTGTGTTGCAGGCGTATTTTTTTAACCGTCCAAGGCCCGCCGAAGCTTGTTGCACGTAAATGGAAGTGACACTCTTGTGATAACTTGCATTTCAACACCACTCGCGTAGTATCAGATTTCTTCACCGTGTATTCTTTCCTCCTCTCCAAATGCCACAAACCGACTGCAATACCGATCTCTGCCTTCGTATAGTAAACGACATTTACGGCCAAATCTTCGATATTAAGGTTCTCATCGTGGAAAACTGCTGATGATCCAGGCTCAAGCGGGACCATCGGAACCAACCAATTGCTCATGTGATCGGTATCAGTATCTACCTCCGGTTGATCCGTGTTTGACTCTGGATACATCATATCTAACAGTTTTTGCATCCCGCCTTCCTCTTGTATCCATGCCGTCCACTCAGCAAACAAGGCCCTGTTCACGGTCCTATCACCAGCATATAAATTCGACTCGCCTTCGCTCTCAGAGCTCTCCTCCGTTTCAAGAATATAATTTTCATCCTCCTCGTCATCGTCATCGTCAAATAGAGACGGTTCAGTTCGAGCCTCCTGAGCACCGTCGACCGTACGATTGAGGTTCGGGATAGTATCTTGAAATGAATCAAATCCGCTGTTAATCAGTGGGTGATAGACGTTCTCCGTCCAGTCTGTAGAAGTTGCAAATCTCCGTATCAGCTCGAGCTCCGCCTCCAAATTTCCGGTGCCATCGGTATCCTGACCGAATGACCCTGTGTACGGGTCATCATGGTTGATTGTAGGGACATATGAAGATGATGCTCCCTCGCTCGAAGACACGTACACTGTTGGAAATGACTCTGTACGGCACAACCAATTAAGTTGTTGATCGGTTCTGAGACGCGATTTAACAGTCCGTCTGTGCTCCGACATCGTCAGATAGAAAATATCATAAGCAGTGCCCGAGGGATTGCAGTAGAGAGATATATGATATTGCAGGTTGTCTATCGAAATTGCATCTCTGGATAGGGGGACATCTAAATATGTGCCACCATTATAGTTACAATCAGTCCAATAGCCTCCGTAAATGACCTTAACGTACTCGAAAGCCATCTGTAATAAAATAAAATTTAAAAATATGCATATGTTAGATAGTAATAATTTTTTAAAATTGTAACATATCATTAACTTAAGAGAATTAAAGTAGGTCAATTTAAAATATTGAATTAAACAATACTAAATCCTAAATTAATCATTTAAATATATATAATATGACAATTAAACATGTAGTGATAGGTAAAATAATTCAATAAGCAATAATATAGTATTCACCGCCGGCTAAAGTGGCCGGAAATCTCCCACCGCCGGCGACACAAGGCTGCCGGCGGTGAGAGAGATCCGACCATTTTCGCCGGCGGTGAATAGTGTATTATTGATCTAATCATTTTTTTACACTCAATTAATGTACTATGTTCAATTTAACAACAACATTTCATCAATTAAGAGATTAATTAAATAAATTAAATTCAAACTATTATTTAATCAAGTACTAAATCCTAAATTAATCATTTAAATATATATAATATGACAATTAAACATGTAGTGATAGGTAAAATAATTCAATAAGCAATAATATAGTATTCACCGCCGGCTAAAGTGACCGGAAATCTCCCACCGCCGGCGACACAAGGCTACCGGCGGTGAAAGAGATCCGACCATTTTCGCCGGCGGTGAATAGTGTATTATTGATCTAATCATTTTTTTACACTAAATTAATGTACTATGTTCAATTTAACAACAACATTTCATCAATTAAGAGATTAATTAAGGAAATTAAATTTAAACTATTATTTAATCAAGTATTAAATCATAAGTTAATCATTTAAATATATATAATATGACAATTAAACATGTAATGATAGGTAAAATAAAATTCTCACCTCACTAATTGTTGAACACCTCTTTTGCAGTCTGTTTCCAGCCAATCTTTTCTGGCTTCACTTCTATTCTAGAATAATTCACGTAATGAAGTTTAAAATGTTAATTATCATGTACTAAACCTTAATTTATTGAAGAATTGCAGCTTACAAAATAAATTATTACCTCACTAATTCTTGAATGCCTCATTTTGCAGTCAATTTCCGACCAAACTATTCTTGCTTCACTTCTATTCCGAACGAACCTTTTCTCCTTCACTTATCTTACACACAGTTTCAAAATAATTACATGCGAATGTTTTTTTTTTTTCCCCTCTGATGGATAATTGAAATTTTTACGTGTTTATGTAGTGTTTATGTATAGTATATATAGTGGAGATTGTTCAATAGCATAGGATACCTTCTTCGAATATTAATTCAAATACAGTTCCTACTTTAATAGAGAGCATGCATGACAATTTTTCATGCATGTGTCGAGTCGAGGGCCCGGACCTGAGTCCAATACGGACGCATGCATGCATAGTAAATTCATATTAAAGTAAAAGCAAGAAAAAAATGATAATATCTTACCGACAAATAATATAAGTGGACCCCAATTTTATATTTTTTTAAGAAAATGGGCATTTTTAACATATCTATTAAAAAAGGGGTAGATTCAACATTTATAATTAAAAAAGGGGCAATTATAATTATTAAGACAAATTATTTTAGGTTTCTAAAATTATGATAATTAAATTTCTATTGTAGATAATAATAACGTAATATAAAGTATTACATTGTTTAATAATTATATGAGAAAAAAATATATAATTTCAAATATTTTATTTAGTATATATATATAAAAGAAAATCACATTCCATCATAGAGTACCATACAAGCTAGGTGTACAAAAACTCTAAATTTCAGATATACAAATACAATCTACGCCCACTTCTCAAAATCAGAACACCAAGAACCATTTTTTAAAATCCTTTTTCACATAAAAAAGCTCTCTCGTTGGAGAAACTGGCACTATACGTTGGCGGAATTGTCAGGCTTGAAGTAGGGTGGCGGCGGATGAGAAGCGGCGGCAAGGCTTCCCGGCGGGGGAGCTGGGGCGCCGAAGACTTGAGCGGTGGCAAATGCTTCTTTCCTGCCCTTTGCTCTTCCCAAGAAATAACACCCAAATCCAAGAATTATTGAAAACAGAATCAAGGGCAGAGATAACACTATCACCATCCCCATATCTGCTACTGCTTTGCTACCTCTGATAGAGAGAGAGAGAGAGACTTAATTATCGGCAGAGAGAAACTTAATTATCGGGAGTAATACTAATATATATTGAGCTTGAGTATATGTGTATATATATATATATATATATGAAGGAAATTAATAGGTAGAATTTGAGTTAAAGAAAAGTGACAAGAAGCCTAACGGTAAAGCTCAACGTTCAACTTTCTAACGTTCACTTTTCTTTATTAATTATTGGAATTCGACAGGTTGTCGTATCTTTCATTGTAATTAGCAATTGATAATAAAAAATAAATAAATTTCTTATTTTTGCAGAGGTTTGTACCTGGGGACATCCTCCTTCCAAAGAAGCTTCCGACCGGAAAACTGCTGCACATTCCGCGGAAGCCTCTCGAAGCTCCATACTAGCCTTGGATCTGGACTTCGGCGGGATCCAATGGTACCGACAGCTCGGAGGGTACAACGTCTGGCTCTTCGCTTGCAACAAGAACTCGTCGAGCTCCGGCTGCCTCTCCGGTCCGACTCCGTTTTCCGAGTTTGGGGAGGCGCCGATGATGCTGACTACTTATAATGCCGGTGGATTAAGGCAGGATGTTGTGACGGCGGTTCAGAAAAGCGGTTTTGCTTGGACGCTGAACCGGGATAACGGTGACGTCATCTGGTTCACGGTAAGCCCGCCGGTTCCTCCTGATTAATTTCAACTATTATATAGTAGTATATATATATGGAATGGAATTTTCAATAATATTTTTTTTAAAAAAAATTGGAAGCTGGGCCCGGGAGTTTTAGTTGCGGGGGGCGGCGACCGACCAAAAAAGGGTATACACCAACATCGGCAACGCTGACCGGCGGAATTTCACACTCTGCCCCTCCGGCGACGTGACAACCTGCGGCGGATGGGTGGCGATGGACGCTCCGACTGGACGGATTCTATGGTCCACCGCCGAGCCCAACAACGCGATACCGAACCCGGTGCGTGGTTTTCGCGGGGTCGACTTATCGGAGCGGGCCGGTGTACGCCATTGATGCAGAGAAGGGGAAGATAGTCTTTCTTCGACTTTGAAAGCACTATCTGCCTCTATTACTAGCAAGAAATGGAATGGGGAAGAAATGCCTTGAAATGCTCGATTTTATGATCCAAAATGGTCTGAAACCTCTAATAAAGTGACATTCTTGAGTGTGTTAACGGGTTGCAACCATTTTAGGATTGGTCGAAGATGGAAAGTCGGTCTTCTACTCGATAAAAACTCATCATGGCCTAGATCCAGAGAGGCAAAATTATTCATGTACGGTTGATCTTTTAGGTCGTGCAGGATCAGTAGACGAAGCTATACAGATAGCAAAGGAGACTCCTGGGATGATGATTTTGTGATTTGGAGCTCAGTTTAGAGGAGTTGCACAGTTCTTCAAAATAAAGAAATAGGGAAGAGAGCAGCAAAGTTGCTGATAGACCTCGAACCAGAGAACCCAATTAGTTGGTTACAAGCTTCTTACTTTTATTCGAACATCGGAGATTTTGAGACCATTAAACAATACAGGGAGATTGCAGTGGCAAGAAAAGTGAAAAATAGGTCGGAGTATGATTGAGGCCTGTGATTATTGTTAGAGACGAAAGCAAACCCCCTCAAAATCTTGTATAGTTGAGGAATCACTGGTGTATGGGGTTGAAGAAGAATTGGAGTGCAGATATATCAGACAAAATTAGCGTATTTATTTGCATTTTTACCTGCAAAATAATTAAAACATATAAATGCACAAATAAATAAATAAAACAATACTCCCAAATAGTGATAGTATCTTCCCCTCACAGCTTTCAAGGAAGCACACAGCATAAAACAATTTGGCTTATTACAGCATTCATGAAAGCAAGAGAAACAAACAACAGATTAAACTATGAAGCACACCAGTAAATTTTCCAAATTAGTCACAACACAGGAAGAAGACTCTTCATCTACAGCTATACATCCTTCAGTAAACCCTCCTCAAATACAAAACAAAGACAACACCAAATCAAACCAACTACGACTTGTCATGTTCACATTCATCTATTACATATTCCTGCACAACAACCAAATATAACTTCCCCACCGATGCTTCAACGACCCTCATTCGAGCTGATGAAACTGCTACACTCTCTCTCTCTCTCATCTCCTCCAACCGGGCTGCACTGTCTTATCTGAAAACGAGACGGATCCAAGAATTGGACAGAAGAATGAGCATATGTTACATTATTCAATTTACTAGTAAATCAGTTTATGTGATTGCTGAAATAAGAGGCGTGGAAGAAGAAACGAAGGAATCTTGCTCTTACCATCTCTAGAGGCTGTCAAGGATTTGTTAACTTTGCTTCCCTTTCCATTGACCTGCACGGGCTTCTGTATCCTAGGTGACAACGAGCTCAGTTTGCCATTGGTAGGGGCTGGTAGAGAATGCCTGCGAGCATTACCATATTCAACAACTTCTTCAGCCAATTTGGCAGCGGCTCCTTGAGCTCTAAGCTTGGCTTTAGCGGATTCAGTGGCTGCCATATAACTCGGCAAGCTTGGGGAATTCTGTGAGATATTTTCAGTATAATCCGCCTTAGCCGGAAGGGACCTCCTCTTCCTAATCTTCTGGTTCTCCTTTCGGCTCTGATCTTCCTTACAGCTCGATTCGTCATCCACAGAAGGAGCACTCTCAGTCTTCACACCATTCTCCATGGAAGGAGTCTCAGCAACTGGGAGTTCATCATGTTGCATGTCAACCGGCTCGTCCTTTATCATTTTTTCATGAGCCTCAATTAAATCTGCCGAATCTTGTTGGTTAACTACAGCATCTGAAATTTCTAGATTTTGAGGAGAAATTACCATCTCCTTCTCAGCAACATCGATGGGTGGAGGACTCGCTACAATTTCCACACTCTGAAGGGGCTGTGGTTTGTCAGTTTCTGGATCGGGTTTCTCAGTAGCTGCCGCTGCAGATGCTGAAACCTTCCTTAAGTTGCGTTTAACCCTCTCGAGCTCACTTTGGCTCTGTTCCTCTGCTTGGCTGGTAACTTTCCTTGGGATGCGTTTGGGCTTATCCATTTCAGAAGAGGCTACACTACCATTTTCCCCATGCGCTGTAGTTGAAGCCTTTCGGATAGTCCTTTTTGATTTTGTCGCATGTTCAGCCTCGGGCTTCCTCTGAGGCTTCGATTTGGTAGTCTTTTTGGACTTCACAGGTGGCTCCCAGAATCGAGATAATGACCAACGCTCGAGCCAGTTCTGAGCTGAATTGGGCTCAGCAGAATCGTATTGAAGACTCAGAGGCATAGCAGAAGGTAATGTGAGAAGAAGCTGAAGAAGCAATAGAGTAAATTAGTAAGTTTTTTAAGTATTTCTCATGAATAAGAAGATGTTTTGCACTACCTTTCGGATAAATGGGTGAATTGCTAGCTTTTCCGACCCAAGGAACAATCCTGAGCGTGCCCCAGTAAACACCTATTAAGCACCATTAAAATGTTCAGATACAATTGCTTCAAAGCATTAAGGACGAAGTCTATTTTACGATAATGTACTTCGTTACCAACTACAATGACAAGATTTGCTCACCACAAAGTCAACTTTAAGCAAAAGATGAAGCCAAAAGTAAAAACTAAGACAAATAGGTTCCACATGATAGCAACAATCGAAAAAAAAAAAGCAGAATTACAGAATAGCAAAGGAAAAACAAGGTAACAAGCATATCTACAGATAATGGACACATGTACCAACAGCTAAACCATAATAATCGACCTCAACTAGCACTAAGCTACACAGAAAGGAAAAACAAATCAAAAGAGAAAGTGCAGAAGCAACAACAAACTTATTATGCTGATATTTTCGATTGCAAACAAATTAAGCAAAAAAAAGAAAGACGAAGCAAGACTAGTTGATCAACTTTGCACAAATCAGAGGTACCTGAAGCTCTACCAAAGTGAGCTTTTTCCCCACTTCAGGTATAGCATCTGAGAGCCTAACCTTTCTTCCACGAGCAAGTGCCTGTAGCTTAACAATTGCCTGCATGCAACGCAAAGTAGCAACAGCTTGCCTTCTAACCAGATGTCCACGAATAAGAGCTTGAAGCCTTATGATACCCTTGAGAGCCCGAAAAGCACGACGAGCCTGAAATTAAAATACAATCACATCATGTAAAGTATTTCAATGAGTCGAGTAAATAGCTAGCCGAGCTGAGGAATATGAACAGCTTCATCACAAAAAGTAGGCAAAAGTATATGCATTCCCAAAGAACATCCTAATGTTATAGAGATTTTGTCACAATTCTTTAGTTGAAGATGGAATAAACAAACGCGATAAAACAAGTTATGAATTATGAAACAAAAAATAAGGGCTAGTTGGTGGAAGCTACTTAACTACCTAACTTTCGCGTAACATTGGAAACCTAGATTTTCTCAGCAATCATGAACATGAAATTCTAGTATATGAGATCATAACATGAATGAAAACAATATGTAAATCAATTTATATATGCAGTGCTAGAGAATTTTACCAAGTAGCCCCGAAAAACTGCTTGAGTTTTTGTTGCAGCTTCTTCTTGCCTCCTCTTCTGCTCATCACTCACCGGAGCTAACTCCTCATTCGTCGGTGAATCAAGACCTTGATCCACATAAGCCACACCAACAGCATCGCATTGAGATCCAGATAGTCCTTTCTCGAGCTCCAAACTCTCAACACCTCTCTCGGTCAATTGATCTGGTATGAAAGAGGAATCTCTAGCCAGATCCTCGTTAGGTGCCTTCACACCAGACTTTTTATCCGGAGTCACATTCTTCAAACACAAAGCAATCGTAATCAGCATAATTGACCCTCGAACCACATTCACGAGATACTAATAGATAAATCAGATCTTAATCAACAAATTTCTTACTTTGGAATAGTTAGATTTAGAATGCTTCTTCCCAAAGAGCACAGTCTTGATCCACTTTCCTGCAGACTTCCCCATTGCAGTTCAAAGCTAGACACAATGCTAACTCAATTTAGCTCCTCTTTTTCTCCCAAAAGAACCTGATCATAACAGAGATGAACAAATAACGCAAGAAATAAGAATCTGGATTTTACCAAAACACACCTAATTTCATATGCCCCATCAAATAATTTTCAATCCCAAAGCAAATGAGGATATGAAAAGCCCAGAAAACCATTAATATCTATAAAAAATAATATTTAAAAAAAAACAAAAAAAAAGCACAGAGAAGAACACACACACACACATACACACATAGTTACTGGTCCCCAACCACTGAAGAAACTGTTAATTCAAATGCAGAATTTGCACCGATTTTCCTACCAAAAATCCTAACAAGTAGAAACTCAATTTCATCTCGAAAATACTTTAGTCTAACACACACACACACACACACACACACACACAGAAACCCTCTGGATTAAGGAGCTAATGAGCAAAATAAATAATTGAGAAATTGGGCAAGATCTGCATCAAAAACCACGAAAAATGGCTGCGCCGACAATATACACAAATGCAGAAAAAGAGCAGCACAAATTTACATGAACTAAAGCGGGCTTTCGCGCAAATGCGGCTCAGATCTAGCCTTCCCAGTACTTGAACACAAGAAATTTCTTTTCAACAGAAGATTCCCGACCTTCGCATTTCTTGAAAAACCCACAAATCTTAAAAGAATGAGAGACCTAATTCAAGAATATAAAGAAGAAAGTGGAAAAAAATAAAAATAAAAATGGAGAAATTAGAAGCGAAAAGATTGATTGAGATCGAAGTAAAAAAACATGGAGATAAATGCAAGCAGCCCCATACCTAGTGAGTTGGTTTCATGGCAGTGAAAATGGACCCCTCCCTCTCACTCTACTAACTCCAGCGAGGTTCTTTCCTTCACTCTTCTCATATTTCATAGTATTTGTACCGTCTCTCTCTCCTCTCTCTCTCTCTCTCTCTTGTCTTTCTTTCTCTAAATAATTATTTATATAGAGTAATATATATAAATAAGCACTCTCTCCAGTTAAACATACTCCTCTTCCCCTTCAATTGTCCAGTTTGACTTATTGACTTTTTGGCACGCATTTCCACCGAGCCGGGAAACGAGTTATAAAATATAATTTTGAAGTATTGTTTCTTTTCCGTAAAAGAAACAATACTTCAAAATTATATTTTACAACTCGTTTCCCGGCTCGGTGGAAATGCGTGCCAAAAAGTCAATAAGTCAAACTGGATAATTGAAGGGGGACGGAGGGAGTAAATGGATAGATAATCTAAATCTAAATTTATTCAAATATATGTGAAATATACAAAACATGCTATAAATTTTAATCTTTTCTTTAATGAAATACTAATTCAATTTTGGATTTATGTCTGCATTTTAAGTAAATTCAGCTCTAAATGTTGATATACAGTTCCCATACAAACTTTAATTTTCACCATTACATAATTATTTTAATTTAATAAATCAAATTCTAATATTCTCGATAAAACACCCGTTCAACAATCTAGTACTTTTATATCAAAAAAAAAAAAAAAAAATCGAATACTCTTACCACTAGGGGTGAGTAATCGGATAGTTTGGGTCGGTATCGATCCGAAACTATAAAACCAATTTAATCGAAATTTCTAAAAAATATAACCGATTCGAACCAAATTATCTTAAGAACCGATTTGAACTAAACTGAAAAGGTTCAAGTTTGGTTTCGATTTAGATTGGACTAAATTTATTACTAATGTGCTACCTGCTTCCTTCGAGGGTGGAATGGAGTTTTCCGGCGGCGTTGCCGGCGAGTCAAGGAGTGGCGGATTGGGGCAGCCTGGCAGAGGCGCAGAGGTGCAAGAAAGAGAGGGGCGTAGGGTTGATGATTTATGTTGCGTACTTGAAATTGAATATAAAGTTTTAATAAAGTAATATATTTATATAAATATTAAATATTTTATAGTTTTAATATAAGTTCGGTTCAGTTTGGATGAAACCGAAAACTAAAGCTCTGGACCCCAACTATAATGGTTCGGTTGAAATTTTGGTTCCGGTTTGGTTTTGCTCTCCCCTACTTACCGCTATCAATTTGTGCAACGTAGTAAAAAAATTATTACATGCAATAAGAAAGTATACAAATTCTCATTTTTTTAATCTTTTTTGTACGATCAACCTATTGATAGCATTAATATAGGGCTAAAATTGTGAAAATACAATTGTTTTATTCTATTATTTTAAAACAAAACACTTAAAAAGAACAAATAAATACTTCTTCCGTCCAATTTAATTAGAGATTTTAATTTGCGGCACGTGAATTTAGGTTAGTGTAGATTAGTTGTGAAGGAAGCTAGATTAATAGTAGAAGAAAGATAGATTACTTTTCGGCATGAAAATCTTGGCATGATTATATTAGGTTAGTTGGCCTAATTATTCTCTTTTGGGGAAATAATGTTATTTCAATAGGACAACTCAATAATAAAATTATTTACTTACAATGGTAGTACTCCCTGAGGCTCAAGATTACTGACCCATTTTATATATTTAGGCATATTTTAAAACCAGATCATAATAGATGCATAAAAACATATTGTTATCTGATCTTAAATGAAATATCGTATTAAGACCTTTAATATGGTATATAAATTATAAAAACGGAGAACAAACGAGCAAGTTATAATAATTTAAAGTTTTAGTATTTAAATTATATTGTGACACATGCTGAGATGTAAGTGGATGATGAGATTTAATTAGAAAAGTTAAGTGTAATAAGAGATATACTAATTGTACCATTAGTATGCTAATTATTTCCCAAGGGGAAATGGGTCAGGAATCTTGAGACGACTCAATAAAAAAATGAAGTCAGTAATCTTGAGTCGGAGGGTGTACTAAACAAGGAAGGAAAATGCTTGACTATATATGCATTAAATTGTTTGTTGTGGGAGTTCTAAGCTTGAAAAAACAGTTTTGATAACTTGTAGGGACCTATTAATTAAGTTTGTTGCATTTCGCCAAAAAAAATTTCCCATAATATAACTTACGCTCCACATCGAACGTAGATTTGTTTTAATCGCTCATAGGTAGTACTATCTCCGTTCTTTTTAGTTTGTTACATTTTTTTCGACAATTGTGACAAGCGTTTTCGAGCGTCTTGATGATGAGTTATAAAATAACTGTTTTTTAAAAAAATCTTTTACGGGATACTACAAGTAATTGTAGTATCCCGTAAAAGAAAAAATATTTAAAAAATTATTTTAAAATTCATCATCAAGACGCTGAAAATGCTTGCAATAATTGCCGAAAAAAGTGTAACAACTTGAAAATGACGAAAGGAGTATTATTTAATCTTACTCCCAATTTTTCTTTTTTACCCTGCCTTTTTTCTTACGTGTTTAAAATGAAAATCTACTGTACTAAATTTAGGTAGTAACATACTCTCATCAATTTTAATGAATTATTTGTTTTTTTTTATCCGGAAAAAAATTAATTAATTGTTATATATATATATATGGGACCAATGTTTCAATTGTTGGTTGAACCAAACCAACCATCTCCGAATAATAATACAAGCCAGTTAATTCTGTTTTCACTATTTTTGTAATGGTAGTACTTATTTTTTAATCGGTTTTGTACGATGAAAACTGAACCAAAATGGGAACTCTAATTATTCTCCAAACAAAAATGAGAACACAAATTGTATTAAATTATGGGATATAATTGAACGTAAATTTCATAATAACCGAGCTGAAATATGATCTGTTCTATTTAATCTACGATGTCTTAATTAATCGCAATTGATACTATTATAGAATTTTCATGATGGCCTACTTTCATTTGAGTAGGAGTTCAGTGTACTAACCAATTTTCATGAGCAGCTATTTCGCCCACTTCACACGCTATCTTTGGGTATCTTGTTTTAATTATGTGATTCATTATAAGTTAAATTCAAATATTAACTATAAACTAAAATAAATATTTAGAATATTAGGAATTTTCCTTTTTAAAGAAAGTAAGACTATATATCCACACAAAATACAAAAGAAAACAGGAGGAGAATCAACGAATATATTGGAATATGCAAGAGAATAAACAAATAATATATGGTCAAATTTAGAAAAATAAATAAAAAAATTAAAGAATAAAAGAATTTAAAAGATAGAGATGTATTTGTGACTATAAGAAGTGAAGAACAACTCAACATCACGAAAAGGTATATATTATGCTTGAATATACATATATTTATAGAAGAAATGTATTCATCAAATATTCAAATTAAACCACCGACGCCCCCTTCAAGATTCAATGCTGCTAGTGACACTACACTTGCACAATTAATTATTCGTTCAAATTCAAAGTTTGGGATTTCCTCGGATCACAATCCATCAACCACCATTTCATAATTTGAATGTTTGTAATTTAAATAATTTTATATTTTGTATTTTATTGTATGTTGTTAACATGGTGAATTAATATATATACTAGTAAAAATTCATATACTTTTAAAATTTAAAGTGTATGATTCAAGATTCAAAAAATTATGAATGTATTGTGGAGAGCAGACTTGATTATATATTGGTACCACGATGTTATCACAAATTATTTCACATTAAATTAACCTCATGTGTCTAATCAATTTGCAGTATGATGTTAGGTTATCTAATTATGAAATTTAAATACTAAAAAAATAGAGGGTAATAAGTATTTATTTATTTTTGATACACTTTATTATTATATTAAATATTTAATCAATTATATCCTCCAACAACCTAATTCCTAAAGGCTAAAAGAGACAGACACGCACTTTTACACATTATAATTAATAATAATTTCATAAAATATTCTATCTTAAGCTCTAAAATAGCAAATGCCATTTTTTTTTACCATAATAGAAGTTCAACTATATTTGCGAAAAAAAAATGTGATTAATTAAGTGGATAAGATTCTGTTCAAGCATGAAACAGACAGGCTAGCACTAATCGACAAATGCTTGAACTTTTTTTTTTTTTGATTACTGATTTGAAACAAAGCAGAAATTAAGATAAGGAGTTGTTCGAACTAACTCAATAATTATAGTTATTCTTTGTCCTAAACAAATGATTAAAGAACAATCTTTTCAACCTTTCCCCCCCCTAAGTAAGTTATCTTGTTTTAGCATCTAAAAAAAGATGTTTGGGTAAATATTCCACAGCCCATCCCTTTTTAGCTTTTAGGGCTTTTTTTTTTGGGAGTAATAATGCACTCCTTCCTCTTTAGGCTCCTATGACTTTTTAGTTGATTTTACGCTTTCATAATGATAGATTTTAAAATGAATTTTTCAAGTTTAGTTTTTTTTATAGGGTGCTACGAGTGTCATTATACTCTATAAAAAGACATTTACCCAAAAGTCTATTTTAGAATCTATTATTACAAAGCCCCAAAGTCAACTATAAAATCAAGAGGCAGGGGCGTACGCAAGTGAGGCCAAGGGAGGACAATTGACCCCCTTGCATTTTGACTTTAATTACCTATTATACTCTAATTATTATAATTATACTTAAATGTATTTAAATACATATATAAAAAATTAAAATGATAGAATACAAATGATAATTTGGTACTCTATATTAAAAATGATTTATCTAATTGCGTTCTTGATAAAATTATTAGCCCACTTAAAGTAGCAAAAATTTATTAAAGTGAAGTCCGGTTCCTTTTAAAGTACAAAAGTGCGAATTTAAATGGATTTTTAAGTGAGATCAATGTTCTAAAATAGAAGTGTCATTTTTCATGGACGTAAAAAAAGAAAATTTGGATGAGTTTATTGTGGACGGAAGTTGTATAATTTTTGACCCTCCTTACTCAAAATCCTGCGTCCGCCACTGTCAAGAGGGTCTAAAGATCGTGGACAGAGAGAGTAATATTGCCACATATTTGTGATTTATTTTATGTTCATGAAAATTGAAGGCTCACTATTATTATATTTTTTTATCAAGTATTTTTTTTGTTATTTATTTATTTATTTTTTGCTATGTTAACAGACGAGGGACATCGTGAAACTCAAGTTAGCCCTACCACCTATTTTGTTTTTTGTTTGAATAAATAAATAGTGTCCTAATGTTTTTATGACATAATATAAATGTACGTTTTTTAGCCTTAACTACTTAACCCAAAAAGGTAAAAGGACATTTTGAAGATCTATGCATAGAGTGGGAACTCATTTTTGAAAGTAACAATTTGTAACGTGGGAAAAACGGGTGACTCCAACGCACCCCTAATAACTATTATCGTTTTTGGACCGACTCTAATATTAGCATTAAAATTGAGTTATTCACTCGGTAAAATGTCTTGTAAGGATTATTCAATCCAAATGTAGATTTTAAAGTATTTTCAAATCGATGCGAGACAAATGAGTGACTCCAATATAACAAAATTTTTATTGCCAAATTTTAAAAAAGAAAAAAATATTGCTAAATCAAGAATTTGGGCTGAATAGGCCTGCCCGATATGACGGGTCAAAGAGATATTTGGGCCGAACTGAAATTCTGTCGGGCCCAAAAAGTGGCCCAATTAGACCCCATCAAGCCAATTTGACATCTTTCCAATTGACAAAAAGATCCAATTTTTTTTCAAAGAAATTAAAAACGAGTACTCCCTCCAATTCGTTTAAGTTGGCTCATTTTTTTTTAATCTTTTTTGGCACGCTTTTATACGCTTCAAAATGATGGGTTTTAAGAAAGAATTCTTCAAAAATTCATTTTAAAACCCATCATTTTGAAGCGTGTAAAAACGTGCCAAAAAAGATAAAAAAGAAATGAGTCAACTTAAACGAAATGAAGGGAGTATTTTTTATTTTTCTCTTTTTATTTATTTTCACCCAAATTGAGAGAGAAATATAAACCCTAATTTTAAACCCTTTTCAACTGGCTTAGCTTCCCAGAAAATGTCTTCCCTGTACAGAGCTTCAAAGTCTCTGAAATCGCGCGGCATTCCGTTCATTCTATTTCATATAAAGCCCAAACCTAGAAAATTAGATTCAGCTGCATGGTTGAATCCAATATTTCGCTGGACGCAATGTGCATTTTTCGCGTCTCAATTTAGGGAAGATAAGAGCATAGACTTGACTCAGTACCCCTCTGATAGTATTCGCAATTTCTCGATAATCGCGCATGTTGACCATGGGAAATCAACGCTTGCTGATCGGCTACTGGAGCTCACCGGAACTATTAAGAAGGGCCACGGGCAGCCTCAGTATTTGGATAAATTACAGGTGTTTGATTTGCTCATAATTTACTGGAATTAAGTTTTTTTTTTGTATTGTGTTTGCTAAATGTTTTTTTTTTCCTTACGTTTGACGGGCTTTTTTGGTTTTGGAGTTGGAATTGAGTGTCTTATGTTGGTTAAGACTAGTACAGTAGTACTTGTGTTGGATATTTGTAATTAGAGAGGCAATTTTGCTGAAGAAATGATGGAAGTGATTTGGGAATGTTGTTTTTCATCATGTAGTCGGATAATGTTTTATATACATATGGAACTTAGATGGGAAATGGGGGTTGAATACTGAGGATTGTTTTTGAAACATTGGACTTAATTTATAGGTTTACTGGAGAGGAAAACACACGATAATTGAATCCAGTTCTATGTATGGATTCGTATTCTGTATGTTTTATTCTTCTCATTACTCATTTCTTGAAATAATTCGGTTGTCCTAGGTAGAGAGAGAGCGTGGAATAACCGTTAAGGCTCAGACAGCAACTATGTTTCACAAGCATAATTTCCTTGGAACTGATACAAAGTTCTTGCTGAACCTGATTGATACGCCTGGACATGTCGATTTCAGCTATGAAGTATCAAGATCTTTGGCAGCTTGCCAAGGTGTCCTTCTCGTAGTCGATGCAGCTCAAGGTGTCCAGGCACAAACAGTAGCTAATTTCTATCTCGCTTACGAATCAAACCTCGCTATTATTCCAGTTATTAACAAAATTGATCAGCTGACAGCGGACCCCGACCGAGTAAAAGAGCAGTTGAAGTCCATTTTCAATCTTGATCCGAATGATGCTCTGTTAACATCTGCAAAGACGGGTCAAGGTCTCGAGCAGGTTCTTCCAGCTGTGATAGAGCGAATTCCTCCTCCTCCTGGGAAGAGCAGTTTGCCCCTTCGCATGCTTTTGCTCGATTCTTACTATGATGAATACAAAGGAGTTATATGCCATGTGGCGGTTGTCGATGGGACTCTGAAGAAGGGTGAAAAGATTTCCTCTGCTGCAACTGGGCAATCTTATGATGTTTTGGATGTGGGTTTTATGCATCCTGAGCTCACCCAGACAGGAATCCTTTTAACAGGGCAAGTGGGGTATGTTGTCACTGGTATGCGGTCGACTAGAGAGGCACGAGTGGGAGATACTCTTTTTCAGCATAAAAGCACTGTAGATCCCCTTCCAGGTAGATGCTGACTTGCTTCTATGTTATGGTAGATATATTTTGTTTCTTTACCCTTGGAAATGGAAAATGTATGCGTCGTGTTTTGATATACTTACATTGGTCGCGTTGCTTCTATAATTGTAGATTACGGCCTGATGTTCGGCCAAATTGCAAAAAAGGCCTTACCTCTAAAACATGTATAAAGATAAAAACTCAACCTCTCAGGAATGATGCAAATATGGCATGGGACAAAATTTTGGGGTTCAGAAATGTGACGTGGAAGGCTGGAGTTCTGCGTAGATAGTTGTTTCTTCTCCAAATTTCAGCACTTAAGCTTCTTCAGCCTTCCATGCTCTGTTTAAATGGCCCGGGAATTGTGTCACGTGCCATATTTGCAACTTTCTAAAAGGTCGGAGGTTTTTATGCATACTGCAAATGTCAGGCCATAAACTACAGTTTACACTGATTGCAATATGATTTACTGCAAGTATATCTGTCGTAACGATTCTTTGCTTCCTGAAATTGAAAGGTTTCAAGCCGGTAAGACATATGGTATTTTCGGGTGTATATCCAGCTGATGGATCTGATTTTGAAGCACTTAATCATGCCATTGAAAGACTGACATGCAATGATGCTAGTGTGTCTGTTACAAAAGAGAGTAGTACAGCTCTTGGCTTGGGCTTCAGGTGAGATAAGCTGCCATTATTGCTAAAAGATAATATTTTCCATTTGATGATTCTAATGTCCAACAGATGTGGTTTCTTGGGCCTACTCCATATGGATGTTTTTCATCAACGTCTTGAGCAGGTATATTCTGTTTCTATGCAATGGTTTCTGACTGATTTTCTTAGGCTCAAAAGTAAAATTTTCAATTTTTTTATGACATTTTAAGTGCTTCTGCATATAAAATTAATTCAGCTACAACCAAAATAATGTCTTCACAAATTGCTGCATGTGTTACTAGACTGAGAGAAAAAGACAATAGTAGTAGTCATGCAGTGACTAAGTATAGTATATTCTTCTACATTACCATCATTTGGTTATTTATATATGATTATGTTCATTAAATAGGAACATGGAGCTAGTGTGATTTCTACTGTTCCCACCGTGCCATATATTTTTGAGTATTCTGATGGGAGGTATGTGACTCAATTCTCTAATAATGTGGTTCATAATTTCTAAAATACTTGAACAACTACTGATGATTACTGTGTCTAATAGCAAAATACAGGTTGAGAATCCTGCTATGTTGCCCTCAAATCCTAAACTTCGAGTGACAGCATGTTGGGAACCCACTGTATTAGCTACTATCATAATGCCTAGTGAGTAAGCTCTCGTACTCTATAAGTTCTTTCGGATCTATCTTCTTATCTTTCAAGATTCATTAATGACCTCAAGCTTGGCCATGAATGGAAAATTTAAACAATATGCTCAATGTTTTACTTGAAGGTATGTGGGCTCCATCATCACCCTTTGCTCTGAAAGGCGAGGCGAGCAGTTGGAGTACTCGTTCATTGACAGGTGACTATTGCCAATAAATGTTGGCTTGTTTACTAATCTAATACCTTTTCAAGTCTTTGACTAAACTGTTTTGAGAAATTAAAGAGTTTTGTGGAAGGGTTCATTCTATTCTATACTGGGAGTACTTAAACTTCAAAAGATCCTTTTAAGAGTGCACTAATGGTAACCTCTCATTGAGTTGGCAGACTTTGATTTTGGTGCAAAAGTGCTGTATGTTTATTTATTTTGAGTTACATGTACCATGACAGTTGGACTCCTAGGCGGATCAAACATTAATAATATTTAGCTTATAGTGTCTTCGAGTCAGCTGGTCGTGTAAATCCTAACATAATTTTGTTGGTACCAAATCCTACTTCTGTCTCTCAATATTATCTGTTGCTCTGGTTATATACTGATAGCTCCTCCCTTTCCTTTCATGTTCAGTCAAAGAGCTCTAATGAAATATCGGTTACCATTGAGGGAAATTGTTACCGACTTCTACAATGAACTGAAGAGTTTAACTTCAGGATATGCGTCTTTTGATTATGAGGAATCAGAGTAAGATTACCATCCTCCCCTTCCCCATAAGCCCTTGCCATGTTTATATTAGCATGGTGTTGGTTATCACGACAGATGTGATTTTTGACAGTTATCAGGCCTCGGATTTAGTGAAACTCGATATATTGTTGAATGGACAACCAGTTGATGCTATGGCAACTATAGTCCACAGTTTGAAGGCACAACGCGTTGGTCGAGAACTTGTGGATAAGCTGAAGAAGCATATAGATAGGTAAATAGATTTAGTTTCATCTTCCATTATTAGTGTTTCCTCCTCTGTAGACTGTAATGATACTACTACTACATCGAACAGGCAAATGTTTGAGATATCCATACAAGCAGCTATCGGATCCAAGGTTATCGCCAGAGAAACGTAAGTATCTCATGCAACTAGATAAAATTTGCCAGACCCTCTTACGTTATAGTATGACATTGAATCTTGAGGCTAAGCATGGCATAAGTATTCTCATTCATCAATTCGGCTACTGTGTTCTAGGGTCTCAGCCATGAGGAAGAACGTTCTTGCTAAATGTTACGGAGGCGATGTTTCTCGGAAGAGGAAGCTGTTGGACAAGCAAAAGGAAGGAAAGAAGCGCATGAAACGCGTCGGGTCCGTCGATATACCGCAGGAGGCTTTTCACGAGCTACTCAAGAGTTCCTGAAATTCAATAATCTATGAAGCATGAAGAAATGGTAATATTCTTGATAGAGGAACATTTGTTTTATCCAATTCAACAGTGGATATTATTGGGATTAAATAAATTCTAACTCGAGGAGTGGTTATTGTTGATAGAATCAAGCAGTATTAATATAATGTCAGCAATTTTGTGTTTTACGTTGATTATCAATCTCAAGTCTTGATTAATTTAAATCATATTTTCCACTTTTGTAGGCTGTGGTAAAGACTAGTATTAGGTCCTAATTATAAATCTGATCTGAGAGTTTCTTTGCTGACTGTTTATTTGATTTTGACATGTAGAGTTGTACTAATCAAGTTAATAAGGTAGTACAACTTTATTAATACGAGGAGAAAAATTCCACGGCCACTAGTTGTGGGTCCCGTTTGGCTGAACATTCAGTTCGGCTAAACTTTAGTGGCATATATATCTTAAGATAACAAAAGTTATCTTGATTAATTCGACCGTTTGGTATCCTAAATATATTTTCAAACGGCTCGTGATAATTTTATGGCTCGGGCTAAAAATATTGTTTTTCCTTATTCTTACCCTCCTAAAATTATTTTAATCTTAGCCATGATAAACACACTCTTACTATATAAAAAAAGAAATTGAAATTCTTTTATTTGAACATGTGTTAATCGAAAATTTTCTATATATATGTATATATATTTAAAAAATTCAATAATGAGCTCAAAAATAAAAATTCTATCAATATTGGATTAATGCTACAAGTTGATGCTGATAATTAGTGTTAATCCCTCAAAATAGCCATTTTAATAAGTAAAATGATTAACATAGCCACTGATAAATAAAATGTATAATAATAGCCTTTTTTTTGCATTTTGTACCAAATTTGTTCTTATATTATACCTTTTATTTATCAGTGACTATTTTAATCCTTTTACTTATCAAAATGACTATTTTGGTCACACTCTCCAGATAATTATCCAAATATTATTTCTCAAGCCGGTTCCATTACTATTTGGTTCAAATTATCAGCACATGCATACAAAGGGTTTTCTTACCCCTCATAAAAATAAAAATAAAAAGCACCCATGCTAACTAATTACAATCCTAAATAATCTTAATAAGACCTACCACTTTTATTCTTTAATTTCCAATTCAAACACTAATAATGTTGCATTGCATGGCTTCAAGAAAGAGGATTAACTCAAATCAGCTGCCGCCATATTTTCGCCCCATTTCAAGCTCGAAACCAGATCCTCACCGCCCATCTTCCCGCCTCCGCCGTTCGCCGCCATCGTCGATATCACGGCGGCGATTGCCGACCGAAAACTCGGATCGGAAGAGATCACCTTCGTCAACGTTTCCGTCAAATCTTGTCGCGACTGAGCCTGGCTGAAGTTTCCGACGTACGACGGCTGATGATCGGTTTTCACCGGCAAGAAAGAATTTTGGTAGTGTTTGTACGAGGACGCTGCGTAGGGGGCGGCGCCGCCCCAAAGCGACGGGGCCGTGTTGGAATCCATGGATGAGAAGCTTAGGTTTGTGGAGGGGAATCTAGGGTTGAAGGAGGTGTTTGGGGTTGAGGGATTGTTGGCAATGAGGTCTAGGGTTATGGTGGGGGAGGAATTATTGGAGGAGTTGGAAATGTAGTAAGGCTGCGGCGGCGGCGGCTGTCCGTACAGATTGAGGGGCTGAGAAGTGGAGGAGGAGCCGGAGAGGAGCATGGATGCGGCGGCGGAGGTGGTGGAGGCCATGGCGGTGGCGGAGAGGGGGAGGGGGTGGTTGTGGGTGCCTTCGTAGGTTGTGATCAAGATTGACGTGTCTTCTACAAATCTCTGCACCTGAAAGAATCAGATTTTTTTTTTAATCCCATGCTACTAAGATTAATTGACTACATTTATCGTACTCATATTGAAGAAACAAAAATATACTACCTCCATTTCGTGGAATTTGACCCCTTTGCTTTTGGCAATTGCTGGAACGTTTTTCCACGCTTCTTGATAATGAATTTTAAAATGAATTTTTAAAGATTTCTTTCTTTTACGGGATACTATGACTGTTGTAGTATCCCGTAAAAGAAAGAAATCTTCAAAAATTCATTTTAAAACTCATTATCAAGAAGCGTGGAAAAATGTGCCAGTAATTGCCAAAAGCAAATGGGTCAAATTCCACAAAATGGAGGGAGTACTATTCATTATTGAAGACTAAACAAAATAGTTTTGTCATTGGTGTAGAAATTAATTTCATCAAAAACATTTTTCATCCAATCTAAGTATTAAGTAGTAAAATTCAGATAAATGCTCCAATGCCTAGTTGCCTACCGTGGACACAGAGACTGGTGTATCAATAATATATATATATATATACCTAAAGAAAGTTATTTAAATATGTATGTGCCCTAAAAACAAAATTCTAGCAACAAAGAACTAAACTAGATCTCCCACAAATAGCTAGGTTGATCCTTCAATTGGTAAATCCAATTAAAATCAAAGTATTACTCTATATCTAATTGTTAATCTCTCTGTCCAACCCTATTGTCCAATCCTATTAGGCTTATTTTTATATTTTATAACTCATATATATTTAATAAATATTGTATGTCAAATGGAATGAGACGGAGAGAGTATGTCGTACCTGCTTCCTAACGGGGCAGGTCGGGGAAACAGTGCAACGATAGTAAGCCCTAGGGCATGGATTCCCCTTTGCAATTTTCTGCCCATATTTCCTCCATTGGCACCCGTCATTCATCTTCAAATATAAAAAAGCCAATCATCAAAATTACTATTATTCTCTCTCTCTCTCTCTAATTAAAAAAAGAAATGAAAAGGAAATTAAACAAACAAAACGACGGCGTACTACTACTCACAGTTGGCGTATCGCATCTGGCTCTTACACAAACCCTCGCCTTCTTCGCACTTGTCTGAGAATACTCTTCATCTCCGCTTCTCTCCTGCTTCTTCGACGCCCCGCTGCCCTCCTCTTCGTTTTTCGATGACGACCCGCATCTAACGACGCCGTTTCCGTCGGTGGAATGATCGCTACTAGATTTGGCTCGATTCTCCTTCGTCTTGGAATCAGTGGACGAGCTGGTCCCGAGCCGAAGAGATACGAGTTCTTGATCTTGATCGTCGCTGCTCGTTTCGTAAATTCTGGTCGGAATAACTAGCTTCGGCTTTTCTTGGTGGAAAACATCATTCATTTTGGTTTGAAGATCCTTGTAGTCCTTCTCGATCTGCTGCAGTAGGGTTTTCAGCCTCGAATTCTCTTCTCTCATCTCATTCACTTCTTCTTCCTGCAAATTAATTAAACATCACCAACATCTTAATTAGACTTGTGCTATATATAATACTCTCTCTGTCTCTCTGTCTCTCTCTCTCTCTCACACACACACACACACAAATTACGTACGATGCCATACCTTTACAAGAGCATCCTCATGGGGTTTGAGACTTTTGTTGATATTTATTTTTTCTGCATCGAGTCTATATCCCATCAAATCCTCCATTAGAGAGAGAGAGAGAGAGAGAGAGAGAGAAATGAAGCTGAGTTTATTGGGAAAGATTGTTGTGTAGTTCCTCAAATGAAGAGCTTATATAACAAGTCTTCATCACAAAATAATTAATTAATAAATGTGATGATTAAATCTGAGTCCACATCCGCAGCCTTTGTAAACACACAGAGACTTCGAAATGTCAACTACCCGCGTAGCTCATGCATGATTTTTTTTATGAGAGATGGAGTTGAAAATTATATCGTTGTGAGATTGGAATATTTTATCAAATTAATTAGGAAGAATTAAATTAATATTGGACTTGAAATTAAAATCATTGGTGACAGATGGGATTTGTGGACTTTTTAGACAACGGATAATACGGTGGTCGCCTTCGTTTAATATTTAAATCATTAATCATATAGTTTCGTACAATAAATCTTTTGAAGGTTTCACATGTTCGTCGCTACAAAGGTAAACGCTTTTTAGTCAAGAAGTTTTCTATAAACAAAATGTGGCAAACTATGCTTCCTAGAAAGTCGTAACTCTATTTTCTCCCCCCGCCCCCCAAAAAAAAAAAAACAAAAAATATATATGATTTATTCTTCTTGTTATGGAGAAGAAGAGACACATTCAATTAATTATAGGTTTTTTTTTCCTCCTCTTTTGAGAAGAAATGAACCCACCATTCTTTTTGTTTTTTGGGACACATTTCTTAAATATATAATGACCTTAATTTGACGTTTCTTGGGATCCAAAAGCTTTGATATATAATTTAGGTCAACCAGTCTTCCATAGTAACTTATTCTCACACTATTAATAAACATAAGTTCACTTGATTGATGCCGTGCGTTTTTCTTTCTTACTCCTTTTTCCATGTTTATTGCGTAATATTTATTTCTCAATAAATATATTATATATATGTATATTTGAAGTGTATAATAGTAGTATATTTTTGTACATATAGTAATTACAAACCTCATCCAGTCATCCGTTGATAGGATACGACCTATCTCCTAAGCCCAAGCATCGGGCCCAATATAATTAGGCCCGACAGTTAAGCTCGGCCCAGGCAGCTCGGCCCAACTGAAGATAAGAGACTCCATCACCAAGGCAACCAAGACTCCTACATCGACTACAACTCAAGCTCCAAGAGAGATATAGAAGCTCGGTATCTATCCCTAATAAGAGGATCAAGCCAGAGTCCAAATATGAGAAGACTTTATATTATAGTCAAACTCCATGTAATTACCTATAAATACGGGTTTAGAATAGATTGAGAAAGGGGGGAGGAACAATCTTGTAATCACTACTCATACTAGCAATAAAGATCCATACTCTTGCTCCGTGGATGTAGATCTATTCTAATAGATCAAACCACGTAAATCCCTTGCGTTCCATTACTTTCGTGTTCATTTATTCCTTGTCACCGTTTGTTAATTGCCTACGAAAATAAGTTCGATCACTGGCGCCGTCTGTGGGAAATGAAATTTGTGATTTTCGATCAAAAGTTTTCTAGGTAATCTACAGTCATGACAAGAAGACCAACGCGATCCCCCCCAAATGCGAAATCACGATTTGTTCGGAGCAGCTTCTGTTATTCGCCAATTCTGGACTGAAATCACCACCAAATCGGACGAAACCACCCGGAAACATGTTCTACTCGTCGAGAGGATTCCAACGGTAGGTTGCCCGTTGAAAGCCAATAACCGGTGCGGCGGGAATCGCGTCTGGAAGTTTGTGCTGCTGCATGACTCGTGAAATCGCGATTTGTTCATCTTTTCCGGCGGATTTCTCCGTCGTTTCTCAACCAAAATGAGCGATCCACCCATACATCTCTTCGTCTCGGCGAGGAGAACAAAGCCCACGAGTCGATTTCACAATTATTATTCAAATCTGATGGGAAAATGACCGAAACGGCAGCAGCAGATCTAAGTCTTAAAACTGAATCCGATTTTGCATGTTGAAAAATCGAAGCCATAGATCGATTTCAGCCCTATCTCCGACCATGAATCGAGTTCGACGAAGTCGAGTTCGAGGTCGAGCTACTTAAAGCCAAAACTTCGTCTTATGACAAAGTGAGCTACTTAAAGCCAAAACTTCATCTTGTGACGAAGTGAGCTAATTAAAGCCAAAACTTTGTCTTATGACGAAGTGAGCTACTTAAAGCCAAACGTCGTACCACAAGGAGACTGGGTAGTGAACTTACCCCAAGTTCTATAGTCATACCACACAACTTCCCGGACCTCAAACGGAGAAACACCCTACAGTTTGGTGTATGAAACCGAAGCAGTGATCCCGGTAGAGATCGGCCTGCCGAACCCTCGCACTATCAATTTCTCAGCCGAAGACAATGAAGAGAATCTCCGAACCGGCCTAGATCTGGTGGAAGAAAAACGAGAGTTCGCCTACATAAGGGAAGCAAGGTACAAGCAACAAGTAGCTCGGTATTACAACCAGAGAGTCAAGTACCAGCAATTCCAAGTAGGCGACCTCGTTCTTCAAAATAACGAAGTTAGCAAGGTTGCAAGGCTCGGTAAGCTAGAAGCCACATGGGAAGGACCTCACCGAGTTGAATAAGTCCTCGGCAAAGGGTCATACAAGCTCGCCCACTTATCCGGTAAGCAAATACCCCGTGCATGGCACATTACTCATTTAAAGAGATACTTTGCATAAGTGGTCGAGAGTAATGTCCAAGTTCATATAGTTCATTTAGGTCATTTAGGTCGTCTTTTTAGGGTCTTGCATACATCATCTTGCACATCTCTCTTCTACTTATGCATATTATCTCGCCCTTATAATTAAAAACCCTAACGAGGGTAAGTTAATATCCTTTCAAGGATAAAAATAAGCTCCAGTTATGGAGTAATACCTAAACGCGCGTAAGGGGACCACCCCTATCGATAAATTCGACAAATAAGGAACTTTGAGCCTACCTCAGTTAAAAACAAGGATGAACTACCTTTGTTTAAAACGAGGAGGCACTACCTTCGTTAAAAGCAAAGATGAATTACCTTTGTTTAAAATGAAGACGAGCCTAAACCTCGTCTTATGACGAGGTCGTGCTATCTAAAGCCAAACTTCGTCTTATGACGAAGTGTGCTATCTAAAGCCTAAACCTCGTCTTATGACGAGGTGGTGCTATCTAAAGCCTAAACCTCGTCTAATGATGAGGTCGTGCTATCTAAAGCCTAAACCTTGTCTCATGACGAGGTCGTGCTATCTAAAGCCGAAACTTTGTCTCATGACGAAGTGAGCTACTTAAAGCCGAAGCCGAAACTTCATCTCAGGACGAAGTGAGCTACTTAAAGCCAAAACTTCGTCTTATGACGAAGTGAGCTACTTAAAGCCAAAACTTCATCTCATGAAGAAGTGAGCTACTTAAAGCCGAAACTTCATCTCAGGACGAAGTGAGCTACTTAAAACCTCATCCTACGATGAGGTAGAGCTATCTAAAGCCTAAACCTCGTCTAATGATGAGGTCGTGCTATCTAAAGCCTAAATCTCGTCTAATGACAAGGTCGTGCTACTTAAAGCCTAAACCTCGTCTAATGATGAGGTCGTGCTATCTAAAGCCTAAATCTCGTCTAATGACGAGGTCGTGCTACTTAAAGCCTAAACCTTGTCTTATGACGAAGTGAGCTACTTAAAGCCAAACCTTCATCTTGTGACGAAGTGAGCTACTTAAAGCCAAACCTCATCTTATGACGAGGTCGAGCTATCTAAAGCCTAAACCTCGTCTTATGACGAGGTCGAACTACCTTCGTTTAAAAATGAGGACGACCTACCTTCGGTTAAAAATGAGGACGAACTACCTTCGTTTAAAAACGAGGACGACCTACCTTCGTTTAAAAACGAGGACGACCTACATTCGTTTAAAAATGAGGACAAGCCGCAAGGCATTTATTTTTTACCTCGTCTTTTAACGGGACGAGCCGAACTCGACTTCGTCGAATTTATTTTTCGACGGGGCAAGATATTTCTTTTTTACCTCGTCTTTTGACAGGACGAGCCGAACTCGACTTCGTCGAATTTATTTTTCGACGGGGCAACGTACTTTTCTTCAACCTCGTCTTAACGAGGCGGTACACGATTGACTTCGTCGAATTTATTTTTTGACGGGGCAACGGACTTTTCTTCGACCTCGTCTTAACGAGGCGGTACACGATTGACTTCGTCGAATTTATTTTTCGACGGGGCAACGGACTTTTCTTCAACCTCACCTTAACGAGGCGATACACGATTGACTTCGTCGAATTTATTTTTCGACAGGACAACATACTTTTCTTCGACCTCGTCTTAACGAGGCGGTACACGATTGACTTCGTCGAATTTATTTTTCGACGGGGCAACGTACTTTATACTACACTCCTACCTCAATTATTTCCCCTAAATCACACCCTCGCTTCTACATCTTTTTTGGGGGGGGGGGGGATGTGATAGGATACGGCCTAGCTCGTAGGCCCAAGCTTCAGGTCCAATATAATTAGGCCCCGACAGTTAAGCTCGGCCCAGACAGCTCGGCCCAACTGAAGATAAGAGACTCCATCACCAAGGCAACCAAGACTCCTACATCGACTACAACTCAAGCTCCAAGAGAGATATAGAAGCTCGGTGTCTATTCCTAATAAGAGGATCAAGCTAGAGTCCAAATAGGAGAAGACTTTATATTATAGTCAAACTCCATGTAATTACCTATAAATATGAGTTTAGAATAGATTGAGAAAGGGGGGGAGGAACAATCTTGTAATCACTACTCATACTAGCAATAAAGATCCATACTCTTGCTCCGTGGATGTAGATCTATTCTAATAGATCAAACCACGTAAATCCCTTGCGTTCATTACTTTCGTGTTCATTTATTCCTTGTCACCGTTTATTAATTGCCTACGAAAATAAGTTCGATCATCCGTAAAATCAATGTTTTAAAAATCAAACCGAAGGTTGAACCAGCGAGACTTTCGGTTCCCGGTTTTTATGGTCCAACCGTGATCGAATTGGCCAAAACTGGATAAAACCGGACAAAACTGCAAACCGTAACTATGTCCGGTTCACAGTTCAACCGTCTGGTTCGGTCCGGTTTTTAAAACACTGCGTAAAATTATTAGACTGTAGAGTATCAATTAAAGTAGATGATCAAGGATCGTGTTTTTATTTTCTTGTTATCCCGTCAATTTTTAGAACAAAACATATGATAGAAATATATACTATTAAAATTAAAATAATAAAATATTGCCAGCTTGATTTATTATTGATTCAATAGACTTTTCAAATATTAATTATTTTTCTCACTGTTAGGCTAACAACTACAAAGACTACGATTGCCAAGAAATAAATAAAAAATAACTACAAAGACTACGAATTTCTACAAAATTGTCGACATTGAGATTAAAGAGTGATTAATGACATAACTCAACAAGTATATCAACATTTGACCCTGCACCATGTGTGATAATTATTACCAAATAATTCCCCCCCCCCCTTATAGTGCACATAAAGTAGATCGATTTCGGAATTCTCTCCGTTTAAAAAAATACAAAAAGATTATATATTGCATTAAGAAAATATTGGCTGTAACATAAAAAATTTAATAAGAATAATAAGCTTAAATTATTATCATAAGTATTCACTAGTATGGTGTTTACTACTAGACATGGAGACTTTGAGGCCAATTTGGGTTTTATTATATTAATTCCAACTACTAAAATTTTGAAAGTGAGATTTGGGTCGTACATGATCAAGCATTATTTAATCTAATAGCTAGATACATAAAAAAAACTTGTTTGGTAATAATTACTTAAGAATAAAAGACAGACTGAATTAGAGCATTGACTTATAAATTTAGTTTACACTGGTGCCAGCCATCTTCAATCGTGTATTAATTAATTAATTTATTTTACTAAGCTTGATCACTAATTTTTCTATTCCAAGCCACCATGATGGAGACACAGTCTGCCTATTCTTATATTTAATATATCCTTTATATTTGGACTAATTTAATTATGGGTTTTGCTAAAGAGCCATAATATGGCTGGCCCTAATATGGCTTAATCAATGGTTTACAATTGTATCCTTGCATTTATTATGGAAAATTTTATCCAAAATAGTTTTTATTTTCGTTTCTTCTCTCTCAACATTAATTTGACACTTTTATTTCCATATATAATTTGCATTAATTAATCAAAGTTGATGCAACAATTTAGATAGTGTTGTAAAGTAAATTTTGTAGAGTAGAATAAAGAACACAAGAAGAGAAAGAGAGAAGGGAGAAGACAAAGAATGGCGCCAGAGACAGAATATGGTTTTTCATCAATCTCATATTCTCCATAAGTTACAAATGAGATACACACGAGATATATATACAAGAGAGAGAAATCCTAACTAATAAATAATGTCCATATTAAATAAATATTTACAACACTCCCCCTTGGACATTACGATGTGATGTTCATGCCTCGTTAAAAATCTCTCCACAAAAACCCTGTGGGAAAAATTCGGCAGAGGAAAAGAATACATATAACATACACTTATTCATGTGTTGCATTAGTTGCCTCATTAAAAACCTTCACTAAGAAAATCCATTGGGAAAAAAACTTAGTAAGGGAAAAAGAGTACAACTATTTTGGCCTTCGGGGCCTAATCTTCAGGATTATATATTTCGGTCTTCAGGACCAAATTTTCAAAATAATTTAAATATGTTGCTTCCCCTCAAAACAACAATCTTTCAATACAATACATTCCAATACGTACTCATGTATATATTTCTCATACATAGACATGTGGAGGTCTAGTGAATAAATCAGCAAGGTTATCACTAGATTTACAATAGTTCTTCTAGAACTCATATGTGCAACACAAGATAATCATTATATATCCTCACATAGGATATTGGGGGTTTCAATAATTTACCAGTCCGAAATTAAGTATTTTTGGGGATCAAAATAAGTAACAAGCATCCGATAATCCACCAATATCAATCTCAATATATTTCATAAAATTGACCAAGCTCTAGTCAGTCTTGAAGATAACAAATATCATCTTCAATATCATTCAAAATATCTCCTTCTAGGAGAATCCCAAATGATATCACTCCATACATAGAACCTCCTGAAGAGGATCGTCCTGCAGACGAGAATCTCAGTATATATTCGTAAGTGCACTAAATAATCATAACACTGGGCTTACGGAACGACCAGATTATATATATTATTGGGAAATGATGGATAAATCTGGTTAATTTTTGTTATATATTGTCATGAAGACAATTTAGAAGAAACATATAGATATGCTACAATTGTCGACAAATCATTATCTCACCCATTACCGGTATAAGTTTGATATAATAATCTAGATCCAAGAAGAAATATGATATTATTGTGCCAGAAGCACTTGATGAAAATGGACATTACGACGTGATGTTATGCCTTGTTAAAAATCTCTCCGCAAAAACCCTGTGGGAAAAATTCGGCAGAGGAAAAGAGTACATAACATACACTACTCATGTGTTGCATTAGTTGCCTCATTAAAAACTTTCACTAAGAAAACCCATTGGGAAAAAAACTTAGTAAGGAAAAAAGAGTACAACCATTTGACCTTTAGGGCATAATCTTCAGGATTATTGATTAACATGTATTTTATGTGCATGTCAAGTGTATTTTGCATGTGTTTGAGTCTCGATTTAGGTGCTTAAATGTTAGAAATGCTAGAGTTTCTAAACTTATAGCATACTTTGTATTTGTCTCATGTCCTCTCGGTTTTCGATCTATTTTTGTAAGAATTGGAGAGCATTCATGTGGCTAAGGATCGAAGGCCGGAAATGAGGAAGAATCGAGCTTAATTAGAGTGAAACTTGTGCTTAAAAATGTGGAATTTCAAGATATGTAGTTAAGGTTTCACTAGTTTGATTTCATTTACGTTTTCCTCGTTCTCTCGAGTTTCTTTATGCTTTTTTCAGGAATAATGGAGACTTTATTTGGCCAATTGAACTATTCCATGTCAAAGAGGAGTTCGTTAGGAAGCCATAGCAAAAAGCAGATCGAGAATCGGAGTTCGGACGAGAGAGAACGAGCGAAAGCGGTGAAGTTGCGCAAGAGAAGGAAACCCGGCGGGTTGGCCGGCGGTTTGTCAACCGCCGGGAACCAACATCAAACCGCCGGTTCACCACCATATTTGGTAGCATAGACGGTGGTCTGGCTGGTGGTTTGCCAGACCGCCGGTTCCCCTTCCCATAGACCGCCGGTTCGGTGAGAACTACACTTATTGACCGAGTTTGGTTCGTCCAAACTCGGTCCAACTCATCCCAAACTCGGTTTTTGATATATTTAACCCCTAAATTCACCCCAATTGGATATATTTTTCATACTTTAATATTCTTAGAACCCTAAATACATTTTTCCTCTTTCTACTTTAGTAATTTGAAGATTGTTGGAGCTATATTTTGTGGATTTGAAATTCAAGACCATCTTCTTCTTCCTTATTGAATTCTCCATCTTTTAAGCATGATTTCATGTAATTTTTACGGTTCACTTCTTTTAATTATGTCTAGCTAAGCTTCTTTTGGTTTCAAATATATGAAGACATGATCTAGATTAATAGGTTTTTGGGTATTGTTTTTGGATTTGCCTTCTAATTCATATGTCTTGTGGTTTGGGACTTGATTTTATTACATGATTGATTGGCCATCATTGTGTGCATACACGGTGTTTGGTTAAATGCTTAGTAGGCTTTAGTTCATAACACTTGGCATCAAATCACAACATATTAGTAATTCTTACTAATAGGAGATTCTAGATAATTAATTGAGCTATTTGGAGTTGATTTATGCATCTTGAGACCTAGCGGAGATAGATGTCATATGTTAATCCACTTACATTGATTGCTTTGAGAAAATAGTTGATGTATATCCTATAAAGAACTCCCATATGAATTAGATTAAATCGGTTCATCCTTGCAAATCTCAAAACCTATGCCTATAGTGAATGTTAGATTATATTTGGAACTATATTTTCTCTTATTGATTGTTATCGTTTGTTACTTGTTTGCTAGTTGATTTTGTCATTTAATTTGTCATTAATCTTTGGGAAAACACAAAAACATGATATCTTGTAGCTTGGATAGTAGTTAAATAGCTAGATTACTAGTTGAAACTCTTACGCCATAGCATTCCTTGAGGTTCGACTCGATTACTCAATCGATTATCATTGCATCTATCTCACTCCTAAAAGTGAGAGCGATCAATTTTTGGCGCTGTTGCCGGGGAATGTTTAGTTTGAGTTTCAATAGTCGATTTGGTTATTAAGTTACTAATTCAAGCATTTGTTTCTTTTAATTTTTGTTTTGTAGGTTTATGCACACAAGGTCTAAAGGAAGACTTGTTCAACCTTTGATTTTGCACTTTGAAAGAAGACATAGAAGACATAATTATATTGAAGAAGAAGCTATGGAAGGTAATAATCAAAACATGGAAGCTCTTATGAGAGAGATGGAAGAATTTCGTGCTTGGAAGGAAGATCAAGAGAGGAGAGCTAATGAGGCACAACAACCTCCGCTCAACCAAATGTTTGAGCCTCTTACTCAACAATTTCAAGGAGGTAAGTGGGGAACGATAAATGCTAACAACTTCGAGTTGAAATCCGGGCTTATTCAAATGATAAAGAGTGAGCAATTTGGATGATCACCTATGGAAGACCCAAACACTCACCTTAGCACATTCTTAGATATGTGTGACACTGTAAAGCTTAGTGGTGTCTCCAACGATGCAATTAAGATGAGGATGTTTGGCTTCTCATTGAGAGATCGAGCCAAAGATTGGTATAAGAGTTTGAATAAGGCGGACATTCACACATGGGATGAGTTATGCAAGGCGTTTCTCAACAAATACTTTCCTCCTTCCAAGGTGCAAAAGCTTATATCTGAAATATCGCACTTTTCTCAACAAGGCGATGAATCATTATTTGAGGCTTGGGAGCGTTATAGGGAGCTCTTGAGGAAGTGTCAATATGGTTTTAATGAGGGTCAACAAATCACTAATTTTTATAGTGGTTTGATGCCTCACACAAGGAGCATAGTGGATGTGACTTCCGAAGGATGTTTGGTGAACCGGAATGCAAGGGAAGCTTTGAGGATAATCGAAGAAATGGTAGCTAATAGCTACCAATGGCCAATGGAAAGGGCTCATTCGAGGAAAGTTTCTTCTATTGTTGATGAGAAGTACGAAGTCATGGCACAAGAATTGGCCACTATGAAGAAGAAGTATGATGAAGCACAAGCTCAACTTAAAGTTGTTAAATCTCAAGAGATGTTAGAATATGAGGTGATTGATGATGCAAATTTTGTGAATCAAAGGAGTTATGGGAACTATAGGCAAGGGTTCCAAGGAAACACTCAAGGGAACTATCAAGGAAGCCATTCATATGGAAATCAAGGAGGGAACTTAGCCTATCATCCCAACAATCGTCCTCATCCCAACTTGTCCTATGGGAATCCAAATGATGCTCAAAATCCACCTCCGGGATTCTCTACTTCTCAAGGGAATGTTGAAAAGCAAAGGAAGACGCCTTCTTCTATGGAGCAATTGCTCCAACAACTTGTTGCAAATCAAAGACAAATGGCTACTCAACAAAATAACATGGCCAACCAACAAACTTAAATGACAAATCAACAAAGCACCTTCATCCAACAAACCGGACAAAATATGACTACCTTGGAGAATACTATAACTTCATTGTCTAAACAAGTGAAGATGTTGGAAGGGCAACTAAGTCAAATGGCAAATCATGCTACCACTCAACATACTCCGGGCAAGTTTCTAAGTAACACGGAAGTGAACCCTAAAGGATGCAATGCTATCAAATTGAGAAGTGGGAAAGGGTATGAGAACCATGTTGCATCCGGAAGTGGGAAGGAGAAGGTTCTAGTTGAAGATATACCTTATGAAGAAGAATCTTTAAAGCATGAAGAGAAATTACCAATAGAGGTTCAAGCTCCATGTGCAAAAGATGAAGGTTCAAAGAAAATCACTCTTCAAGAAAAATTTCAAGAGGATGATTTGGTAGAGGCACCTATTCCTACCAAAGATGCGATTATTAAAGCTCCTTTCCCTCATTATTTAGCCAAGGCAAAAGTGGATGAGAAGATGAAGAGATTTTTAGAAATTTTCTACAAGGTACATCTAAACATTCCTTTACTTGAAGCATTAAGGGATATGCCTAGCTATGCTAAGTTTTGAAAGAGGCCGTTGCCAACAAAAGGAAGTTTGGTCAATTTGAGACTATAAACTTGTCGGAGGAATGTAGTGCAATCTTGCAAAAGAAGGATATGCCTTCAAAACAAAAGGATCCCGGAAGTTTCACCATAGCTTGCTTGATTGGAGGTTCCAAATTTGGAAATGTTTTGTGTGACTTGGGAGCAAGTATAAATCTCATGCCTCTATCAATTTTCAAGAGGTTGGAAATAGGTAATATCAAACCTATAGCCATAGCTCTCCAAATGGCGGATAGATCTATCACTTATGCAAATGGAGCGGTAGAAGATGTCCTTGTGAAGATAGAGGATTTCATATTCCTGGTCGACTTTGTAATTCTAGATATGCTGAAGGACAAGAACATGCCTCTCATCCTTGGTCGACCATTTCTTGCAACGGGATGGGCCCTTATTGATGTACAAGAAGGCAACCTCACTTTTAGAGTCAATGATGAATCCCTTACCCTTTCCATATTCGATGCTCTGAAGAAGGTCGATGATCCTCATGTTGAAGAATGCAAGATGATCATTACCTTGCCTACATCTATGGCTAAGGATCCGGTGGAACATGTCATCTCCAATTCTATCTATACCTATTCCGATTTGGATGATGCTTGTGATGATCTACTTGAATCACTTGTAAGGATTGATGCTAACCAAGGTTATCCAAAGGATGAAGTGAAGTACCTTGATATCAATAACCGGGAGAAGTTGGAAGTTCAACTCGAGAGGAATCATCTTCAACACTTCTCAATCAAACCATGAGTTGAAACCTCTTCCGGATCATCTAAGGTATGCTTTCCTTGGTGATAAAGACTTATTTCTGTTTATCATATCACAATATCTTTCTACATCCGAAGTTGATAAATTGTTGAGGGTGCTTAGAAGATATAAGAATGTGATTGGTTGGACTATTGATGATATTAAAGGAATTTGCCCATCAGTTTGTATGCATAGAATATTGATGGAGGATGGTTTTCATCCTAAGGTTCAACCTCAAAGGAGGTTGAACCCCGTATTGCAAGAGGTTGTTCGGAAAGAGGTATTGAAGTTGTTAGATGTGGGGATGATATATGTAATTTCCAATAGTGAATGGGTTAACCCAACACAAGTGGTCCCAAAGAAGGGTGGAATGACTGTGATCACCAATGAGAAAAATGAGATGATTGCTACAAGATTGGCCACCGGATGGCGAGTTTGCATAGATTATAGGGCATTGAATTTGGCTACAAGGAAGGACCATTTTTCCCTTCCTTTTATCGACCAAATGTTGGATAGCTTGGCCGGGTACGAGTACTATTGCTTCCTTAATGGGTATTCGGGGTACAACCAAATCATGATAGCCCCCGAAGACCAACACAAGACGGCGTTTACTTGTCCCTATGGAGTGTTCGCCTTTCGAAGGATGCCTTTTGGTTTGTGCAACGCTCCGGCTACATTTCAAAGGTGCATGATGTCGATTTTTGATGGTCTTATTGAAAACATAATAGAAGTGTTTATGGATGACTTTTCGGTGTTTGGCTCAAGTTTTGATACATGCTTAGATAATCTCTCAATTGTATTATAAAGATGTGAAGAGAAGTCTTTAGTACTCAATTGGGAAAAATGCCACTTCATGGTCAAGGATAGAATTGTGCTTGGTCATAAGGTCTCTTGTGATGGATTAGAAGTTGATAGAGCTAAGATCATTGCCATTGAGAAGCTCCCTCCACCAACCAATGTGAAATCTATTCAAAGTTTTCTTGGTCATGCCGGGTTTTATCGAAGATTCATAAGGGATTTGTCGAGGATCACAAAGCCTCTATGTTCTCTTTTGGAAAAGGATGCTAAGTTTGAGTTTGATGACAAGTGTTTGAAAGCATTTGAGACTCTAAAGAAGGCTTTAATATCAACTCCCGTCTTGATTACCCCATGTTGGAGTTACCCTTTCATTTTGATGTGTGATGCTAGTGATTGGGCGTTGGGAGTTGTGTGGGGCCAAATCTGAGACAAGATATTTCGAGTTATTCATTATGCTAGTAAGACTTTGGATCCGGCTCAAAGGAACTACACAAGAACGGAAAAGGAATTTTTGGCTATTGTCTTTGCATTTGACAAGTTTCGGTCTTATCTTGTTGGAAACAAAACCATTGTGTATTCGGATCACATGGCCATTCGTCAACTTATGGCCAAGAAGGATGCTAAACCTCACCTTATTCGTTGAATTCTTCTTTTACAAGAGTTCGATGTGGAGATTCGTGATCGAAAAGGTTGTGAAAATGTCATAGCGGATCATCTATCTCGTCTTGAAGATCCAATTGAAGGTGAAGATGGCAAATTGGAAATTGGTGAGTGTTTTCCCGATGAAAAGCTCTTTTGTGTAACAATCTTTGCTTTAAAGGTTCACAAATGTTGGTTTGCCGACTATGCAAATTACTTGGTCCTTCATGAATTGCCTCCAAATATCACTAAGGATTATGACAAGAAGAATTTCTTCGTGAAGTGAATTTCTATTATTGGAATGATCCTCACTTGTGGAGAAGATATGCCAATGGTGTGATCCGGAGATGTGTGATGGAGATTGATTGGCAAAAGATCATCAAGGAATGCCACAATGGACCAAGTGGTGGACATTTTGGAGCCAATAGAACGGCCATGAAGATTTTGCAAAGTGGTTTTTATTGGCCTTTGATATTTAGGGAATATCAAGCATTTGTCAAGACGTGTGATTGTTGCCAAAGGATAGGAAACATCTCTAAGAGAGATGAGATGCCCGCCCCAAAATATCATGATTGAGGTAGAGTTGTTTGACGTGTGGGGAATTGACTTTATGGGCCCTTTTCCAACTTCGTGTGGATTCTCCTATATTCTTTTTGCCATAGAATACGTGTCTAGATGGGTCGATGCCATTCCAACCTCGACAAATGATGCAAAAGTGGTTATCAAGTTTCTCAAAAAGAACATTTTGACTCGGTTTGGAACTCCGAGAGCATTGCTTAGCGATGGGGGGTCCCATTTTAACAACAAATGGTTGGGAAGCGTGCTTGCCAAGTATGGAGTGAAGCACAAAGTCACTTCACCTTATCACCCTCAAGCTAATGGTCAAGCCGAGCTTGCAAATCGAGAGATCAAGCAAATCTTGGAGAAGACGATCACCACTCGAAAAGATTGGGCATACAAGCTTGATGATGCGTTGTGGGCTTATAGGACGGCGTACAAGACTCTCATTGGTATGTCTCCTTTTCAACTCATATTTGGGAAGTCTTGTCATTTACCTTTGGAAATCGAGCATCAAGCATATTGGGCTACTCGAGCCATCAATTTTGATTTCAAAGGAGCCGAATATAGTCGCATTGATCATCTTGTTGAGTTGGAGGAATGGAGAAATGAGGCTTATGAGAATTCTCAAATCTATAAGGAAAGGGCGAAGAGATTCCATGATATGGGCATCCGGAGGAAGGAACTTGGTCCGGGAGATGAGGTGTTGCTTTTCAATTCTAAACTTCGTCTTTTTCCGGGAAAACTTAAGTCTCGATGGACCGAGCCTTATGTCATCTACAAAGCTAACAAAAATGGCACCTTCGAGCTCTTGAAGGAAGATGGTTCCAAGTTCTTTGTCAATGGCCACCGTCTCAAACCCTACTTCAAGTTGGAGAGGACTCGTGAGGAGTCGGTTTTCTATCTCAATGACCTTTGAAGAAAATGAGGTAATGTCAAGCTAACGACGTAAAATAAAGCGCTCGTTGAGAGGCACCTCAATATGTATCCTTTTATTTTTTATTTTTAGTTAGTTTGAATTTTATTTTCGATTTTTGGTTTTACTTTTAGTTTCATTTTGAAAAAACCATAAAAATTGAAAAATTAAAAAATTAAAAGAAAAATTAAAACATGTTTAGGGGTTTCGATAGAGGGTCAGGAGTCAGCCCCTCCCGTTGAAAGGGCCGAAAAACGGCCCAAAATCGAGCCGGAATGCAGTTTGGCGTTTGGCCGGCGGTTTGCCAAACTGCCGAAAACCGGCCCCAAACCGCCGAGAACCAAGCTGGATTTTTCAGGATAGATGGCGGTCTGACTAACGGTCTGCCAGACCGCCGGTTCACCTTGCACAGACTGCCGGTCAACCCTCTTCCCCCTTTATTTCAATTTTTGTGTTATTTTCTCATTTTTCAATTTCAAACTTTATTTCTCAAGAACAAACCCATTTTCCCTCTCTAGAACTTCAATTTTCTTCCTCTAATTACTCCCAAATCACTTGGAATTAAGTTTAATCCTTCCATAGGTCCATTACCCATCCCAAAACTTACATTTTGAACCAAAGAAATCACATTTTCTCCCCTCCTAGCATAAAAAACGAAAATTTATTTTTCTTTGGAAAGAGTTGAATTTCTTCACATTTCTTCAAGATAATGAGGTAATATGCTCTATACCTTTGCTCTTATGGGATTTTACTTGCCATAAATGAATGGATATGAGTGTTTTGTTTTTCATTTTCATGAAAATAGGTAGAAATTCTAGCTAGGTTTTCTTTTGACTCTTGAAGAAATTTTTGAATGAAGAAAGTGGACATGAGCATGAATTGAATATCACGGTTTCTTTCCTTTAGGAATTATGTTATGTATACTCTTGAAATTGCACTTTCATATGAATGATGTCTCTTTATGCACTTGGGCATGCTTAGAATAAATTTGGATAACTTTTGCATCAAGGGTGAACATTTGAATGTTTATGCTTGATTTTTGGATAGGGATTTATTTCTTGAATGTTTCAATGCTTGAAGAGGTCATGAATTGAGGAATTTTTGGTTTATAAGAAGAAAATTCATTGCATTACTCTCTTGAATTGGATTTTCATATGAACTTGAATTTCTTTTCACTTGAATATGCATGAATAAGTTAGAAGAATTTTTCTTGAACTTACGGAGGTCATGTGAATAATGTGCTTGAGATTGGTTTTAAAATTCACTTCTTGAATTCTAAAATGGGGGGTAATGAGTGGGCAAAATGTTGCTTGATAAGTAAAAATTCATTGTTTCATTCTTGAATCTTACTTGAAATGTTCATATCTTGTAGAGAAAAAGGAGCAAAAGGGAAAGGTCCTTCAAAGGCACCCTGAAAGGCCTTGGTCACTTACTCTAACAAAAGGCAAAAAGATGGATCTTCTTCTTCTCAATCAAGAAACACAACCTCAAGTACAATGAATCCAAAAGTCCCGAAAACTCATGAACTTCACTTGAGTAATAATAACGAAAGGGCGGCATTCGCTACACTTGTCTCCAAGGGCATTGAGGAGACAAAATTCCTATCTAGGGAAGTGTTGGAAACCCTTGGGCTTTATGACAATGTGAAGGCCCTTTTTGATAATGTCGGGTGGGGTGATTTCCTTGATGATACCATTCAAGATCGGAGGACTTATGCCAAGGTTACTCTTGAAATGATGAGCACGTTGGAGGCCACGAATGTACATGCCTTGCAAAAGATCAAGTTTCAAGTTTACGGTGAAAGGCATGAGATGTCCTTAGATGACATTGATGATGCATTTGGTGTTCCCCACGGAGGTGATCAACTCATAGAGAGGGTGTTCGACCATAATACTTTTTGGAACAAGCTCGTTCCCACTTTACAAGAAGGGTATAAGTCCGGATATTCTAAATCTGATGAAGTGAGGAACCCGGTGCTCTGAATGGTTTTGAAGATCCTATCTCACACCATCTTAGCTCGAAAAGAGAACACTTCAGGTGAGGAACGATGACCTATTCGTTCTCCATGTCATGCTCACCGGAAAAAGAATTAGCTTTTGTAAGCTTTTCATTCTTCAATTGGCAAAGCAAGCTCGAGGTGAAATTGGAAAGATAAATATTGGTGGGATGCTTACACCAATTGCAAGAAAAATCAAAGGGAATCTTGGTGGCTATCCTCCGATGAGAGGTGATTTTCTTTTCGATATCATCAAGCTCCGGTATTTGAGGTTCATTAATTCGGTTTCCCCTCTATATTACTTCCGAATAACTAAGGAATAGTTGTACCCATTGCCCAATGCAATTTTTGGTGACAAATGTCGAAGAAAGGGAAAATTGGTACTTGAACACCTCCTTGCATTATGTGATCATGAAGGGTCACATATTTAAACATGGTGAGGGGAATCAATACTCACTTGGTAGAAGAGGTCATGTGGAGGTGGAAGAGGAGAACATGGAAGAGATGGATGACGACTCAATGGGAGATGAAGAAGGTCCAAGGAGTTCATTTAATGGAGAACGGTTTGAGGTTCTTAAGAGTTGAATGGAAGGCATGTAGAGTAGTTTCAAATCTTTAGAAGCTCAAGTCACCGTTATGAGACAAGAGGTGACTTCTATGAGGCTCACTCAACTTGATGAAGTGAAACGGAGCGAAAGGATGGAAGCTTTTCAAAAAGAAGAGGCACAAAGGAATGAAAGAAGGGATACACAAAACAATGCAATGATGGAGCTTCTTGAAAACTTTCGGGATTATCAAATCGGCCAAGGCACCACTTGGCCAAGCCGCGCTCATCATAGCTTGGAGAGTTTGTAAGTGTAATTTAAATCCATTATTTATCTTTCCCTCCAAACTCATTTTAGAATTTATTTTCTAAAATAAGTTTGGGGGAGGGGGGTATGATAATGAATTTAAATTACTTACATGTCATGTCTTTATATTTTCCCGTACCCTCTTGTCTTTTGCTTCCTTGCTTGTTTCTCTTAATCTTGGTTTGAAAAGTTGAAAAGTATGACTTGATGAATTTTGCAGTTCGCTTGTGCTTACTTTATTGAGATGAATTTGCTTTGATTAAGTGGATGGAAATTATTGGTTGTTGGAGAGGAATTTGTTTTGTGATGGATTTATATTCTTGGGGTTGTTTGGAGTTTGCTTTGGTTATTGTTGGTTTTGTTAATTTTTGGAGGTTGATTAGGGGTAGATGGAAAATCTTTCTTGTTAGTTGATTTGTTGAAAAGTTTGGGTCAATGAGCTTAATTGATAAAAAGTTCTTCTTTGGTTTGTTGGTTTTTGAACGTGAGCTTGAATGTGAAATTTTTTGGAAAGTTAAAAAGTTTTTGAGTTGAAAGGTTAAATGAATGCTTGCATGTTTGAGTATGAAAGAACGTGTTTTAAGTACTCTAGTGTTTTTGAGTGAGATGCCAATGATTGATGCAAAGTTGGTGACATTTTTGAAAATTTTCAAGATAAAGTCAAGCATGATTAGGGTCATTTCACTTGAATAGCTTGAATGATTGATCTTAAGCATTTAGATTCTAGACAAAAAGTTTGAGAGGATTTTGAGCCTTAAAACTATGCATCTTACATAGTTGATATTCTTTCTTGAGAGCTTGATCTTGCATTGCATTTTCTTTACTAGAATTTGCCTTGATACTCTTGTTAGAAATGTTACATGTGTGCATGATTAGGAGATAATCTTAGGCCATCATTGTATAGCCCATAATCCCTAAACACTATCCCATATATCATAACCCTTGTTGTCCCATTTTGAGCCTTATTAAGCTTTTCATTCTAAAACCGGATGATAGGGGGTGAATGATGGTTAAGGGAACCTTGGTGAAAGTTGAAAATTCATAAGGAAATGGTGGGTGATGGTGAAGGGTCTTGTACTTGGTTTTGAGTTGAAATAGCACTCCTATAAGCTAAATTTTAAAAAGGAAAAAGAATAAGAACAATGTTCTTATTGTATTTAAAAAAAAAACACGTAGGAACAAAGGTCTTACAAGAAAAAGAAAAGATTAAGAGCATAAAAGAGTGTTTCTTTAGATATTTTGTAGAAGCTTGGGGTTTCAATTGATAAAAAGGGGTTGGATAAGGTAGAAGATGAAAAAATTCATACTTAAGAAGGTGAAGAAAGAAGGTGAAGGAGCTTAGATGTAGATTTAAGTCACTTAACCTAAAATTCCATACCTTAACCAATGTCCCTACATTACAAGCTTAAGAAAGACCTTTTTGATCTTAAATTGTGCATGCATTGCAGTATTGGAAACTTGAGTTGATAGACAAGCTTATGGTTAAAGTTGTGTATTGCATGATTTCGACGAGTGCTTACCCTTGTTCATATATTAAGTGATAGAGTGATACACACACTTCTTGTGAGGTTTAGGGTTGTGCTTGAGTGATTGAGTTCTAAGCTAGGATAGTGAGTGATCTTAGGAATGTTTGGCTTGACTTGAGAATTTCTTTGAATTAAAATAGTTTTTGAAGTGATATGAGGCATCAAGGAATTCAAAATGCACATCTCATACGTGTTAAGTGTTTTGATTGTTCGTTTCATTGTTCGAGACGAACAATGGCTTAAGTTTGGGGGAGCAAAAATTGATCGCTCTCAATTATATATTCTGGTCTTCAGGACCTAATGTTTATAATTATTTAGAACTTATCACTCCCCCTCACGATAATAATTTTCCAATATATTCCAATACTCGTGCATATATTTCTTGTACATAGATGTGGAGAGGTTTAGTGAATAAATCTGCAAAATTATCACTAAATATACAATAGTTCTTTTATAACTCATATGTGCAATACAAGATAATCATTATACATCCTCACATAGGATATTGAGGGGTTTGTCAATCTACCAGTCCGAAATTAGGTATTTTAAGGATCAAAATATGTAACAAGCATCCAAATATTCCACCAATATGAATCTCATCATCTTTCATAAATTTGACCATGCTCTAGTCAACCTTGAAGTTAACAAACATCATCTTCAACATCATTCAAGACCAAAGTTTCTTATACCTTGAAGATAACAAATAATATGATTACCATCATATAAGTATATCTCCTTCCAGGAGAAATTTTTCATTTTGCTAGCAATTTAAAGTTAATGATATCAGGCCTGATATAATAGTACTTCAGTTACTCAAACTAATAAACTTCTGGTTCATAATTTCTTTGTTATCTTATGCACTTCAAGTGATGATATGAAATGTTAAATGGATGCAATTTATTGAATATAACATTTTGAAATTCACATCAAGTAGACGAATGCTACAATACTCCTTTAGGGAGATACTCAGAATGTTATACTCTCCTTCAGGGAGATACTCGAACTGCAGGCCGAGATAATATTTGACTTACACAAAAGTCTTTCATTTCCAAAAACTCTGTCATTAAGCATGAGTTAAACTTTCTCAACTTCTTTGCATGTACAAACATTTATATAACATTAATAATAAAGATAAGATGTAACTCACATCTATCGATCAATATGATCAAATATGTTCTCAAAATATTCGAAATATGATTATCATCATATAAGTATACTTTCAGACAAGACCAGTTACAAATAAGACCAAGGTTTCTTATACAAAATAAGACCAAGGTTTCTTATACCTTGAAGATAACAAAGAATATGATTATCATCATATAAGTATATATCCTTCTAGGAGAAATTTTTTTATCTTGCTAGCAAATTTTAAGTTAATGGTATCAGGCCTGATATAGTAGTACTTCAGTTACTCAAAATAATAAACTTCTGGTTCATAATTTCTTTGTTATCTTATGCACTTCACGTGATGATATGAGATGTTAAATGGATGCAATTTATTGAATATAGCATTTTGAAATTCACATCAAGTATACGAATGCTACAATACTCCTTCAGGGAGATACTCGGACTGTTTATAATCTCCTTCAGGGAGATACTCGGACTGCAAGCCGAGATAACATTTAGACTTACCCAAAAGTCTTTCATTTTCCAAAATCTTCGTCACTAAGCATGAGTTAACTTTCTCAACTTCTTTGCGTGTACAAACATTTATATAACATCAATAATAAAGAATAAGATGTAACCCAGACCTATCAATCAATATAATCAGAAATATTTCCAAAAATATTCAAATATCTTTTGACAAACACGCAAGAACATATATCATTATTAACATATCCTTACTTCAAGAGGATGAAAATATTACTCATAATACATGTTGCGATTTTACTTTCCTTCATATAAGGAAATTTCAAGTCCAACGAACAGGGACATATATAGATATCCACTTTCAACAATCCATACAAAAATATGTTCATGATATTCATTAATAGGATATCTTATTCGTCAAAGAATGTTTTCCCAGCAGGACACAAATGAATGTTTCTAAAGATGAATCAAGTTTAATGGGGTGGTTGAAAATAAAGCGAGTAGCTCGAGTGTTTTTAGCAGAAACCCTCAATTGATTAATTTTTCTGTTATGCATTATGTTCCGTTACTTGTTATATGTGGCAGTATGAATAAGATATCCTATTGATGAGATATCATGAACATATTTTTGTATGGATCGTTGAAAGTGGATATCTATATATGTCCCTGTTCGTTGGACTTGAAATTTCCTTTTATGAAGGAAAGTAAAATCGCAACATGTATTATGAGTAATATTTTTATCCTTTTGAAGTAAGGATATGTTAATAATGATATATGTCCTTGCGTGTTTTTCAAAAGATATTTGAATAGTTTTGGAAATATTTCTGATTATATTGATTATTAGATCCGGGTTACATCTTATTCTTTATTATTAATGTTATATAAATGTTTGTACACGCAAAGAAGTTGAGAAAGTTAACTCATGCTTAGTGCCGGAGATTTTGGAAAATGAAAGACTTTTGGGTAAGTCTAAATGTTATCTCGGCTTGCAGTTCGAGTATTTCCCTGAAGGAGATTATAACAGTTCGAGTATCTCCCTGAAAGAGTATTGAGCCAGTTGATCTGTTTGGTGTGAATATCAAAATGTTATTTGATAAATCGCATCCACGTATCATCTTGTATCATCACTTGAAGCGTATAAGATAACAAAGGAAATTATGAACCAGAAGTTCATTATTTTGAGTACTAGAAGTACTACTCTATCAGGCCTGATACCATTAACTTAAAATTGCTAGCAAGATAAAAAATTTCTCCTAGAAGGAGATATACTTATATGATGATAATCATATTCTTTGTTATCTTCAAGGTATAAGAAAATGTGTTGTAAAATAATATTGTAGAGAATAGAAGAAGAACACAAGAATAAAGTGGGAGAAGAGAGAAGACGGCGGCGAAAGTTACTACTGCTAAGAATTTTCTTTCAACTCATTTGATGTCCCTACAACATCAACAGCTATCATAATATCATCTTCTCATCAAATACTTTTTTTTTTCAAGCACTTTGGAGAAAAATTAGAAACGAATTAAACTATATAAAAGTACCATCAATTTCTACAACATAACTAATATGTTCCCTCATACATGATTTCAGTAATCAATTTTTTATTTTTTATTTATTTATTTTTAATCCAAATTAGATGGATAGATCCTTTTTGCAGACGCGAGAAAAAAAAAAAAACTATATACTCTATCCATAAATATGAAACTGGCTAATCACATAAAAATCTAAAAACAAATAATTCACATTCTATCGAATCGTAAATGCCAGATTATTTGGAGAATCAACAGAAAAAGTTAGGATAGTACCTTGAGGAAATATGCTATTATTTCTCCAGGCAAATCAGCGAAATTTATTCAATTAGTTGAAAAAAAACTATTGTGCTTCAAGATCCATGGATAGAGACACGTAACGTGTTGTAAAGTAAATATTGTAGAGCAGAATAAAGAACACAAGAAGAGAAAGAGAGAAGGGAGAAGACAAAGAACCGCGCCAGAGACAGAATAGGGTTTTTCATTAATCTCATATTCTCCGTAATTTACAAATGGGATACACACGAGATATATATACAAGAGAGAGAATCCCTAACTAATAAGTAATGTCTATATTAAATAAATATTTACAACATATAGATTTAAATCGTCAATTTTAGATATCATAAGATGATGGGTATTTTAATGGCAACACTACAAAAATAAGGAAAATTCAAATTAATGGACTAGCTATATAATTGTGAGGCATTATTTATATTTCGTGATAAAATTCAATATATGATATGCAATTCCTTGATTTTATAATTTATACGATGATTTATTTCGAAATATCATATATAGTATATATATCTTAATAAAATGGGTAACTATTTTAGATTTTTTTTTTCGGTCATAGTAGAAAGAAAAATATTAAAATATGTGTAACATATATTTTCATTAAATGAAACATATTTTTAATTGTAATGAATTTATATAATGATGCGAGCAAGACATACAAATTATATGGAGGTTACTAATATATATCACTTAGGGACGGAACTAGAAAATTATTCAGTGGGAGCTGAGTTTTTGAAATTTTCAAATCCGACATAACACTCTAAAATTCAAACTCGTTGGTAGTATAGAAATTCATTAAAATGTCAATAATTTTTGTAAATTTTTAGTTTAAAAAAAAAGGATATATATATGGTGGGGGCTAAGACCTGTGGCACATGATCAACCAGAAAAGTTTATATACAAATAAATCTTAGTGTGAAAAATGAAAAAAATAAAAACATAAACATAGAGAAGTTGATTAATTTGTTATATTTTCAATAATAAAATAACATGGGTGTATATTTGTATATAATTAAAATCCAGACACATCCTTATTTGAAACCTATTAAAAAAAGATCTTTTTTTAATCTCTAACAATAATAAAGACCATTCTATTAAGGCAGAATACATCCATAAGTCCCTTTACTATCATATACATTCTTTACATTTAAATAGATCCCTCTACTTTCATATTAGATTTTAAATAGATACTCTTACTTTTATTTTTGATTTTAATAAGTCCTTTGTTTAACGGATTCAACATCATATGATATCATGTGTATTTTTTTTTTCCTGATGATTAAAGAGTTCTTTTTTCTTTTCTTTTACTTTTTTCGCAACACACCTCTCCCTCTTTCTTCTCCATTTCCACACAAAGTAATCAATTTTTTCCCTTTACTTCATCATCCCCATGAGTTCACAATATTCTGATTCTTAGAGAAAATGATTTGAAATTCCTAATTTGAGCAAATTCTGTTAACCAGTAAACTTCGTTATTGGCCTTCATCCGTTGGCTGCTGCTAAAAATGTGCAGGCTTGAGATTAATTACAATTTACAACATAATTCTTCAACACCAAATGTAGGCTTTCACAATACGAACCACAAAGCAAATCCCATAGAAGCAAATATATCTAGTTTCGGATTCATCAACTTTAAAGGCAACAATTAAGAAGAGTGGAAATATGATTATATTTTCATAGACGGTTTATCGTTTTGCTCCATTGATATCCTGAAATAATGTCTATCGAAAAGCCAGAGGCAATGGGGGAGAGTATATATAATATGCAGATGGAGGCGGGTTCGACGAACATTCTTCAAAGGATTTATTTTATTTTATTTTATAGAATAAATGATGATAAAAAGATAACGGAAAAGTTAACGGTTTGTCACATCCGTTAAATAAGGACTTATTGAAATCTAATATGAAAGTAGAAGCACCTATTAAAATGAATAAATTGTACAAGAATCTAATAAAACAAATTACAAAAGTATAAGGATCCGATAATGTGTTTTGCCTTCTATTAATGCAATTTATTGCATCGGTCTTTAAATTTAAATTTGTTCCTAGTTATATATGCATAATAGTGAATACGTAATCGGAAATATTTTTAATATCGAACTCATTGCGCACACATACTCACATAATATTATAAAATATAATTGGACACTTTTTAATAATACAGAAAAATTGAACATTTGCAGTTCTTGTAAAATTTTTCATGCACCATATGACCGAATATTTTGCAATATTTCTAACATTGATTTATATTAATATCATAAATGATAATTTATTACCTTAATTAAGCTTTTAACCACCATTCAAAAATAAATGAAATATAACGTGATAGAAAACTTAAATTTTGTTCTTAATTTCAATTCTGTCCAAACCAAAATGGTTGTCATAGGATTTTATGTTAAAATTCTAATAGTTACGGAGTACGGAGTATTAGTTTGGGATTTTGTCATTTGTTTATATATAATATCGGTCACTTTCACAGAAAATATTTATATTTCTTTGATAAAAATGGTTGTAGTTTTGAGTCCATGGCTTTTAAAAGTAAGATTTTATTTTAGTGTAATTTTTTTAATTCGTTTCTTTATCAAAAAAAAATTAAAATATTTCGAATGTTAAGATATACTACTAATTATTTTTCGTAAATTTTATTGACGAAAAGAGTAGCATTTTAAATTAGATATTTAGGGTATTACAAATTTGGCCGGAATCCAATTTCGGGGAAAAATTGCACCGATTTAAAAGGTTCATATATTTTTTTGCAACAAGCAAAAGTTTAGGGAAAAAATCAGAATCTGTATAAAGATCGTGTATTTATATACCAATAGCCCTTTGTTTATTTGATAGTTTTTTATTTTTATTTTGTATTTATTTGGTTTGTATTAGTTATTGTGGTATAAGTATTACTCCTGCATTTTTTTTCATGCATTATTTTTAATATTGGGAGATGACGGTTAAATTTAATGTATAAAATTTGTTAGGATATTTTGTTAAAGGGGAACTTAAATTTAGTTATGTTTTGATTGAATTCCAAAACCCTCATAGAATATTTTCTTATTATTTTTTGGTGATCCTGCTCAAGCTACAAGCTGCACTTAAATGAATTAGAAGAACTCAAGTGTTATGGAGTTCATGATTGCAGTGTAACTTTATAGTGTCTAGGTGAGTGAAGACCAGAGAATGCTTGCAAGACCAGAGTGTACTTGCAAGACCAGAACATCGCAGATCTGAGCGTGCTTGCAGACCAGAGCGTCAGACACAATGCGACCAGCTCGATCGAAGCGACTGAACAACTCAAAGAGCGTGCTTGGTTTTAAAGCATGAAGGAACTCACTTCCATCATGCAATGCGTCTCCAGCCTTAGCCGTTCGTGCGTCCGCAGTGAAGCAATCAATGCTAGCGAGAGCGTCTGCAAAGCAGTTGGGAAGGGATAGCCGCCCAGACCACGTGTCCGCTCACAATTGCTCAACGGACTGTGATGATAGGTCTAATCGTCGAACTTGCAGGGCTAGGCTCAACTAGTCAATGACTATTTTCCTAGGACTGCACCCTAAAAGGAAGAATTCAAATTAGACTAGGAAAGTAAGGTGCACGCAATCTATCTCTCCAACAGATAGACTTGTGCTCCTTCCTAGAAATTAGAAGGTTCATGCTTCAAGGAAAAAAAAAAAAAAAGAGGAGAGTGGTGAGACGAAAAGAAGAAAAAGAGAAGAAACCCATATACCTCCCACAAGACCTTAACCTTCTAGTTTATCCACTAGGCTTCAACCTCTATATCCATAAGCCTTAGAGAGAAATCCCATCCTTCTATCTTATGCTTACTTGTAAAAGGATTTCTCGCTAGTTGGAAACTATACAAATCCAAACCCAAACCTAGAAATAGCCGAGTGGTTGTTTAGTTTGTGTGTTTAGTTTGTAAAGGTTGTTTAGGCAGTAGCAGTCTGTAATAGCTACAAGTTGTAAGGCTCGAGAGTGCCTGTGCTAAACTCTCAATTGGTTCGTGAGTACCAGCAAACTCACAGAGGCTCTTGGGTGCCCGTGTTAAACCCCAAGGTTTGAAGTGGAGTCCATCAGTGAGTGAAGGTGATGAGAGTGGATGTAGGAGGCGTTCTCCGAACCACTATAACTTTTGTGTTATGCACTTTACTTTCTTTATGCTTTGATTATTCATAACACACTCACAAACGCTTTAAGTGGTAAACTGTTTTAATTGCAAGATAACTAAGCAACTTTTATCTGCTCTCCACATTCTGCACAACACAAACTCAAGTGAGAAGCTTTGAAAGTTTAATAACCTTCAAAGCATCCACTTGTAAAAAGAACGAAAAATGCAAAAGAAATTAATTACTTCTCCACACACGTATTCACCACCTCCCCCTCTACGTGTATGAGCCGCTTTCTGGACCAACAAAATTAATTTAATTTATCATACATAGAGAAAAAGTCGAATGAAACATTCTTAAATTTTTAATCATAAACAAAAGTTAGTTTACTGTAAAAGAAAAGTTACAATACTTAAAATTTTGAATTACTCAAATAATTATGAACAATTATTTTGATTTTTTCTACTACTCAACTAATTATCTAATTCCCATTACTCATGTTATTCGTTTTTGATTTAGCCCATATTTGAGTTATTATTTATTTGTATAAAAAGAAAAACAATTACTTAATTACATTATTTTTTATTTGGTTTGAGTAATATATATATTTTTTAAACCCGAGTAATAGGTTATTAATTTCTTTTAATTGGGAGAACACAACCATCAAATTGTTATCCGTAAAAAAGAAGGGGAAACAAGGAAAACTAGAATCTCTTACATAATAATAATAATAATAATAATAATAATAGTAATAATAATAATAATAATAATAATAATAATAATAATAATAATAATATGACTCGCCGCCGCCGCTCTATTATTTCAGAAGAGGCAGGGATTATTTTCTCTGCATATAGATGTTTAATTATTTTCTGCATTTTAATTCTTTTTTTCTGATGTTGAATTTTGAATTCTTTTTTTCAATTTGATGTTGAATTCCTTTTCTGAATTTTAGAATTTAAGAAGAGGCGAATATGTTGTTTAATTCCTTTTTCTTCACTTTGATTCGTTTTCATTTTAATTCGTTTTCAATATATTTAATTCGTTTTTCTGCACTTATTTTTTTTTTCGTTTTTTGATGTTGTTGAATTTTAAAATTTGATGTTGTTTAATCCGTTTTTCTGAAAATTATTATTAAATTAAATTAAATTTAAATTATAAAAATAAATCCTTATCCACAACTAATTTAGAGAGGGACAGAGATAAAAATTTGCACAACAATATAGAAGGACGATGAACAACGAAGGCAAGCTTTTACTAATAATATAATTAAACATTAAGTAGTCCTACTATACATACCAAATTAAAAATAATAATAAAAATGCGTACTAAAGAAACATTAAGCCTCCGGGCAGTGCTCGAGTAAAGCATTTCCTCTCCTTTTTCCTTATCCTCCACCACTACCACCTTCACCACATCTCTCACTCACGTATTTGAAAACTACTATTGTGCCAGATTTCACACTGTTTGGTACGAGAAATTTTCTCCATCCACGGCTGAAACAATACTTTCCCCTATTCCGATTCATGATCCTCACCTTCTATCTCACCCCTTCCTCATCCTCTAGTTCCACTTTCTCTTTCTTGGCAAGTCCGGTCGCCATTGCAAACTTTTTTGGAACATGCTATCATATCATAAAATAAAATTATTATTTTAGAAAAATTAGATAGATAGGAAAATAGAAAAGAATTCTTATATATCAAGTGATGTGAATGTGATGATTACTACCACTCTTTCATCAAAGATAGTGGACGTTTCTTGATGAATCCCCATTTCACTCCTCCTCTGCCTGAATCATCATCATTAGGGACGACTGTTGAAAGAAAGCACACAATTAAACTAGCGATTAAAATAAAAGCTTAATTAAAGATAATAAATAAAGCGGGGATTAATTAAGGAAAAATTTACCTTGTTCAACGGGAATGATCTGCATCTGCATCTGCATCTCCATTTCCATTTGGAAGCGTGGATTATGGGAAAAGCGGAAATTTGAATGACTCTCGTAGGTGTTGGCCCCGTAAACGGTGACCTGGAACGTGGAGTCGCCGGCGTAGGAGAAGACGAGCAGTTCGAACCTCTGAAGCTCCATTTCTTGGAGGAATTTGGAACAGCCTTTGGTGAACAAGTAGCAATCATCGTCTTCTTCGTCTTCCCATGTAGCGCCGGAAACGATTCTCAGCTTCATATCACGACGTATGGTTTCGGGGTACTTTTCTGTGAAGCCTTGAGAGAGTCCCTACACAGATCAGAAGAAGAAGAAGAAGAAGAAGAAGAAGAAGAAGAAGAAGAAGAAGATTATTATCATTATCAAACAAATTAACAATATAAGGAAGAGAGATGTAGAGAGAGATGAGTAATAATTAAGTTACGTACGAGTTGATGAGAAGGGAGATCCATCAAGAACTTGTAAAATGAAGGACTCTCCATCGGAACTGAGGCTAGCTGTGTGGAAATTGAAGACAGTAGAAGAAGAAGAAGAAGAGAAGCGGTAGATAATAATTTAAGGAGAGTACGTGGAAAGTCCTGCTGCGCGCGTTTTTTATTTCCCACTTAATTAATTGCTAGAACTACTTCACTGTAGAAAAGTAATTAATGAAATTAGTAGTATTCCCCCGTCCCATTAGAATATGCATATTTTTTGAATATATGTGAGGTATAAAATAATAAAACATGCATATTCTAATGAGACAGAGGGAGTAGAACATTAATGTAGTACTTCCTCTGTCCCATTTAAACTGGTCAGTTTGATTATTTTATACCACTCATTTAAATAAACAATAGGCCAGTTTAAATGGGACGGAGGGAGTACGTTTTATTACCTTTTTCATGTAATATCAATAGCATGTTACATTTTGAGGTTTGAAATCGACTGATACTGTATTTGAGAAATTAAAGAGATGCCCAATTAAAAAACTTTCTACTCTACTGTTTCATTGATATGTTTGAGGGGTGAGTTGTTTTTGTACAGCTGTGACCTATATATGGATTGAGGACTGTTGTTGATATAAGAAACTAGCCAACACCTTTACGTTTTGCCGGAAATGGGGCTTTTTACTTTTTCTTATTTCTTTCTTGATTTCCATAGTTTTGGTCCTTTTGGATATATATGTCCCTCGATAGTATATTATTTATTACAATAATGATATTTGGTCATAATTTGGCCGGCCACACAACGATATTTTTTTATAATATATATCATTTTAAAAATAATAAATAATTATTATAATTAATTACTTTTATATTTGAATTTCAAAATTTTTTCCCCCCAAAATTACATATTTTTCTTTTTTTTATAAATAAAATGTAACAAATTATTTAAAATAATCAAAATTATCAAATAATTAAAGGGTTAATTTTTTAAAAATACATAAATTATATGAAAAACCACTTTTGATTTCTCTCATAATCTAAAAAAAGTTTGATATAAATATATAAATTATTACATGTTAAAAAAATAAAATAACTAAGATTATGGCCGGCCACATTATGGCCGAATAGCATTACCCTATTGTTGGAAAAGTAGAACTTGCCGGGCGTACAATACAATCGAAGATTACAAGTGAAATAAGAAAAAACTACGAACAAAGTGAAATTTGAAGTCGAGTCGAGGAAACCCTCTTTCCGCAAGACGAATTACGCCCCGGCTAGTGCTCGCGGATTTGGCGCTTCGTCCCCAAAGATAAAACGACTTCTCGTCTTCTTAGTAGCAGCACCACAAACTAAGAAGCTCCGGCGAACTGGAAATAAAAGGCGAAGGAACTGAGCTCAAAAACTGAATGCAGTAGAAGAGAGGATGCAAAATGCTTTGAGTTGTGTGTCCTAGAATGGCCTGCAGAGCCTTCTATTTATAGGCTGCTCATTCAGGAGGGACATCAATGCCATAAAGGCATTAACAGCCACTAAGGTAGTGGGTTAGTGGTGGAGTGGAAGAGACTGACTGTTCAGCTGAAGAGACACTTTCCAGAGTCTTCTTCCGGATGGGCCACGAATTGGGCTGGACGGATAGGCCTCATTCGAATTGGGCTAGGCAATTGGGCTTCCACACATGGCCCAAAACACTATATATTTTGTGGTCCAAAAAATATAGTACACAAGGCCCTAAGCCCAAGCCAAAGGCCCAAAGGACCACCCAAAGGACCAATTGCCAAGATCCAAGTCCACGGCCACGAAACCCGAACCCGAACCCGAGGCCGAGGCCGGAGCCGCGCCGTCCGTGCCATCCGGCACGGACGGCTGGGCCGGATCGAGTGTGTGCTCACGCGAGAGCCCAACCACACACTTTTCCACTTACTTGGCCCACTTGTTATTAAGCCCACATGTTTACACACTTTTAAACAGCACACCACATTAATATTTAATCAATGTGGTATAACTTACACTTCATTAACTAATGAAGTAACTCTCCACCAAACTTTGAACATTTATATCTCACTCACCGGAAATCAGTTTTGAGCATATAAATATACCACGTTCATCTACTCCACGAGTAGAACAATAATCTAATATTTAATTTACGTAATAAATTAAATATTAATTATTATTTATTTGGTCTAAAACCAAATTTCCAACATTCCCCCACATGAGTGAGATAGCCATATGCAAATGTATGCAAATGCAAGAGCTCAGTCCTCACGAGGTATAAAAGTATTAGGATAGGTAGTTTGTGGCTTTGAACCTTCCATAGTCAACACCATCGAGTACACAGGCGGCATAGTAGCGCAATGCTTTGAACTATCCCTCCATGGCGTGCACCGAGACAACGATGTTAACGCTTATACACCTCAACCTCATCCGTTCTCACGTTTTGTGTCCATTTCGGCCTTGAACACCCCTTTGGATTCATAAGTGTATCTAACGAAGCGGCCTCACTTCACACTTACATAGGTGATTCTTTACCGAGTATCTTGCCATACTCAACCTCCTCGAAGTATTTAGGAATCATTAAAAGTCATAGACTTAACCTCACCACTAGGCAAGCTTTCAGCACTCAAACGCTTTCTAAGGAATAGATAAATGTGAGTGTTTTCACACGAACTTTCATAGCTTAGTTTTCCCTTTGAACCAAGTTCTTGGGATTTCCAATCATCATGGTTGGGTTACCACTATGATAGTTCTTAATTTGTGGATTTTACTCCCATTCCCTCTAGCAACTTATTCATTTGATCACGGTTTAACCCTTTGGTTAGTGGATCCGCTAGATTATCCAACGACTTTACATAGTCGACTGAGATAATCCCAGTAGTGATCAAATGTCTCACGGTATTATGTCGTCGACGAATATGTCGAGACTTACCATTATACAAACCACTTTTTGCCCTACCAATAGCCGCTTGGCTATCACAGTGAATCATCACCGGAGGCAATGGTTTCTCCCAACATGGTATGTCCTCAAGAAAGTTTCTTAGCCATTCGGCTTGTTCACCAGCTATATCTAAAGCTATGAATTCGGACTCCATGGTGGATCGGGCTATACACGTCTGTTTTGTGGATCTCCACGTAACAGCTCCACCCCCAATAGTAAACACATACCCACTTGTAGAAAGTGAATCTTTCGTGTCCGAAATCCAATTCGCATCACAGTACCCTTCAAGTCCCGGGGGGTATCTCAAAAAATGTAGCCCATGACTTTGAGTATACTTCAAGTATCTCAAAACTCGTACAAGAGCTCTCCAATGCTCTTTGCTTGGATTGCTCGTGTAACGACTCAATTTGTTAACGGCACATGCTATGTCGGGTCTAGTGCAATTTGTAAGATACATTAAACACCCTATGACACGAGCATAGTCTTCTTGAGCAACCGACTCACCTCGATTCTTGCTCAAATGAACATTAAGTTCAATAGGAGTTTTAGCGGGCACGCTATCAAAAGCGTTAAACTTCTTGAGCACTTTCTCAACATAGTGAGATTGTGACAAGACAATCCCATCGGATTTCCTTAGTATTTTCATACCAAGAATAACATCCGCTAAACCCAAGTCTTTCATGTCAAAGTTCCTCTTTAACATGCTTTTCGTTTCGTTAATTACACGGATATTGCTACCCATAATTAACATGTCATCTACATAAAGACACACAATAACATATCCGTTATTTGTGTTCTTAATGTAAACACATTTGTCACATTCGTTTATTTTAAAACCATTTGATAGCATCACACTATCAAATTTCAAGTGCCATTGAAGTGGCGCTTGCTTCAATCCATAAAGGGACTTAACCAGTTTGCAAACCTTCTTCTCTTTACCAGGTTCTACAAATCCTTCTGGTTGTTCCATATAGATTTCCTCCTCTAAATCTCCATAGAGGAAAGCAGTTTTCACATCCATTTGATGTATCTCGAGATTGTGCAATGCAGCAATTGCGAGAAGCACCCGAATGGATGTAATCCTTGTTACAGGAGCATAGGTATCGAAATAATCGTACCCTTCTTTCTGCTTAAACCCTTTGACAACCAAACGGGCCTTGTACTTGTCAATTGATCCATCGGCTTTGTATTTCCTTTTAAGGATCCATTTGCACCCCAAGGTTTACACCCTTCGGGCAAATCAACCAACACCCAAGTGTGGTTTTGCCTAATGGACTCAATTTCACTTTGTACCGCTTCTCTCCAAAGCGGACTGTCCTGATCTAGAAAAAGCTTCTTTGATCGTCGTAGGTTCTTGATCCAACATGAACACTACATAATCCGGACCAAATTGCTTTGGTTTCCGAACTCTACTACCACGTCTCAGTTCACTATCTTCCGGATTAGACCTTTGTCATTTGCGTGACTTAGGTTCTTCATCCTCGGATTTAGAACTCGTGGCTTCACCTTCAATTCTATTGCTAGAATTGGTTTCTACATTACCCTTGTCTTTACAAGGATATATGTGTTCAAAGAATATTGCATTCCTTGACTCTATCGTTGTACCCACAGTCATGTCGGGTACTTCCGACTTGTGGATAACAAAGCGATAGGCGCTGCTGTTATGTGCATACCCAATAAAAATACAATCAACCGTTTTAGGGCCAATTGTAACTTGTTTAGGTAGAGGCACTTCAACCTTCGCCAAACACCCCCACACTTTAAGGTATTTGTACGATGGTTTCCAACTTTTCCATAACTCATAAGGTGTAACATCTTTACCTTTGAGTGGAATCTTGTTCAGTATATAGTTGGCTGTCAAGACAGCTTCCCCCCACATGTTTTGGGGCAACCCTGAACTAATCAACAAAGCATTCATCATCTCCTTAAGAGTTTGATTTTTACGTTCAGCAACGCCATTTGATTGGGGTGAGTATGGAGCCGTCGTTTGATGAATTATACCACTTTCGTTGCATAATTCCTCAAACGGAGCGACATATTCGCCACCTCTGTCACTTCGAATACTCTTAATTCGACCACTTAGTTGATTTTCAGCTTCATTCTTGAAGTGTTTAAACGCTTCAATAGCCTCATCTTTACCTCTTAAAAGATAAAGATAACAATATCTCGTGCAATCATCGATGAACGTGATAAAGTACTTCTTACCACCACTGAGTTTGCACATACTTTAAATCACACACGTCGGTGTGAATTAAATCAAGGGGTTTCGTGCTCCGCTCAACCGAATGAAACGGTGGTTTTGTCATTTTTGCCTCAACACAAACTTCACATTTGTTTTGAGTGTTAACTTCATTTAACTTTAGTAAATCTAAATTTACTAATCGTTTTATAGCATTTAGATTAACATGTCCTAATCTACAATGCCATAAATTAGAGCACTCAACAATGTAAGAGGAAGTAGTAGCATTTTCATTACTCTTAATAGATTTGGGTACATGGCGTATAGCCAATACATTCAACCTAAAAGACCATCAGAGAGGTAACCCTTTCCAAGGAAAGTACCACTCTTTGACAAAATAAACTTGTCAGACTCAAAAACTAGTCTAAACCCCTTATTAACTAGAATAGAGCCCGAGACCAAGTTCTTTCGGATGTCGGGAACATGCATCACGTTCTTCAAAGTTAGAGAATTGCCGGATGTAAGCTTTAGCACCACATCTCCAACTCCGACAACCACGGACGAAGCTTGGTTCCCCATGTTGAGCTTCCTCCCCTCAACAGCTTGATAGGTTACAAAGTTGTTCCTATCGGCACACACGTGCGCAGTAGCGCCGGTGTCGATGAACCAGCCTCCTAGCTTTTCGACTTGGTTGACCTCCTCGGTGACCACAGCCGAAAAGTCTTCTTTCACCCACTCGCCGTCTTTCTCGGCGACGTTGGCTGCATGCTTCTTCTTCTTCTTGTTCTTGGGCTTCTTGCAGTCCTTCGCAGTATGCCCATGCTTGCCACAATTGTAGCAATCACCATCAAACTTCTTCGATGGTCCCTTCGCCTTGCCCTTGTCTTTGGCATTTGGTCGATCAGGCTTGTTGGAGGGACCACCATTCTCCATCAAATTCACCTTGGCATCAGACGGTGCTTTCGGTTTGTCTTGATCGTGCACATCAGACTCGATGCGTAGCTTCACAATCAAGTCTTCAAGAGTCATCTCCTTTCGCTTGTGCTTAAGGTAGCTCTTGAAGTCCTTCCAATGAGGGGGCAACTTCTCGATCAATGTTGCAACCACGAACGCGTCCGGAAGGACCATCCCCTCAGCATGGACGTCATGTACAATGAGTTGGAACTCTTGTACTTGCTCCATCATTGGTCGAGAATCGACCATCTTGTAATCCAAGTATCGTGCTACCACGAACTTCTTCGTACCCGCATCATCGCTACGGTACTTCTTGTCTAACGCCTCCCAAATTCCTTTGGAGGTGTTGACACCGGAGTACACATTGTACAAGCCATCATCCAAGGCATTTAGGATGAAATTCTTGCACAAGTAGTCTCCATTTCGCCAATTGTCGTAGAAGGCTCGAACATGGAAGTTGGCCTCCTCTGCACTTGGTACAGGTGGTTCATCTTCCGTTAGGAAGTTCGCCACCCCCAATGTTGTTAAATAAAACAACATCTTTTGTTGCCACCTTTTAAAGTCGGCTCCTCCGAACTTCGGCGGTTTCTCGGCGGGTGGCATCACCCTTGGTGCCGAGCTCGCTCCCATCAGGGAGCCACTTGGGTTAGGCCCATAGGCCGCCCCCACAGTTGAGCCCATGAAAGGTGCTCCAACAGTTCCACTAAAAGTGGAACCCACGGTGCCGCTTGAAGCAGAACCACCGCTTAACAGAAATGGGTTATTGAAAGCCCACGAACTTGAAGGCATGGTCGAACCTCCGGTGTTTGAATTCATTGCAGATGCTGTTGTAAAGCTTGGCAATGAAGTAGTCATTGTTGACGGAACAGTGGCGGACATGGTGGATGGCAATGTTGAAGCTCCAATGGACGAGTCGGTGGAAGCGGCAGCACTTGTCATCTTCGAATAGGTGATTGAACTTCAAACTCCTTGGAACGGCAAGTACTAATTCGTCTTGCGTTTGTTGGAAAAGTAGAACTTGCCGGGCGTACAATACAATCGAAGATTACAAGTGAAATAAGAAAAAACTACGAACAAAGTGAAATTTGAAGTCGAGTCGAGGAAACCCTCTTTCCGCAAGACGAATTACGCCCCGGCTAGTGCTCGCGGATTTAGCGCTTCGTCCCCAAAGATAAAACGACTTCTCGTCTTCTTAGTAGCAGCACCACAAACTAAGAAGCTCCGGCGAACTGGAAATAAAAGGCGAAGGAACTGAGCTCAAAAACTGAATGCAGTAGAAGAGAGGATGCAAAATGCTTTGAGTTGTGTGTCCTAGAATGGCCTGCAGAGCCTTCTATTTATAGGCTGCTCATTCAGGAGGGACATCAATGCCATAAAGGCATTAACAGCCACTAAGGTAGTGGGTTAGTGGTGGAGTGGAAGAGGCTGACTGTTCAGCTGAAGAGACACTTTCCAGAGTCTTCTTCCGGATGGGCCACGAATTGGGCTGGACGGATAGGCCTCATTCGAATTGGGCTAGGCAATTGGGCTTCCACACATGGCCCAAAACACTATATATTTTGTGGTCCAAAAAATATAGTACACAAGGCCCTAAGCCCAAGCCAAAGGCCCAAAGGACCACCCAAAGGACCAATTGCCAAGATCCAAGTCCACGGCCACGAAACCCGAACCCGAGGCCGAGGCCGGAGCCGTCCGTGCCGTCCGGCACGGACGGCTGGGCCGGATCGAGTGTGTGCTCACGCGAGAGCCCAACCACACACTTTTCCACTTACTTGGCCCACTTGTTATTAAGCCCACATGTTTACACACTTTTAAACAGCACACCACATTAATATTTAATCAATGTGGTATAACTTACACTTCATTAACTAATGAAGTAACTCTCCACCAAACTTTGAACATTTATATCTCACTCACCGGAAATCAGTTTTGAGCATATAAATATACCACGTTCATCTACTCCACGAGTAGAACAATAATCTAATATTTAATTTACGTAATAAATTAAATATTAATTATTATTTATTTGGTCTAAAACCAAATTTCCAACACCTATTTATTAATATCAAAAACATTATAAATTAATAAATATCAATGTTTGCGACGTAGAAATTAGGAGAGAAAATCCCATCAGCTTTTGGGAGTTATGATCACTAGCTAGCTTTGTAATATGCTTCAATGAGTAATGACAATGATTAAGGGTGAGCAAACCCGAACCATTGTAGTTCCATTGGTTTGGATTGGTTTTTTGGTACATTGATTTAGATCTGTTTTTCAAAAGTAAAACCAAACTATTTTCGGTTTGGATCGGATCCAAGTCTTTAGTTTTCGGTTTCATCCGAACCGAACTTATTTTATATTTATAAAATATTTAATATTTATATAGTATTAATATTTTATTAAAACCATATACTCAATTTCAATTACACAAATCCCTCAAATCAGTAATCCTACGCCCCTCTTTCTCTTGCGCCGTTGCGACTCTGACGGGCTATTTTTATTTTGTTGATGTTGACGTGCACTTGTTGCTTTTGGATTTGTTGATGTTTTTGAGTTATTGACTTGTTGAATATTGGATAATTTAAGCAATTTGAATTTTGTTGAAATCTTGTTGAAGTATTTGTTGCTACATGATTTTGCTACTAATAAAAGTTTAGGTCAACCAAACCGAAACCGAACTGAAGTTTTCGGTTTGGTTTGGATCGGTTCTTGAGATAATTTGATTCGGATTGGTTCTATTTTTTAGAAGCATTGGTTTAATTGGTTTTGTAGTTTCGGATCGGTTTTGACCCGAACCATCCGTTTGCTCACCCCTAACAATGATAAAATTTAAGAGGTTGGGTATTTTTTTTTGTTGGATTCAATTTGCAAGTTAGGCTATTTTAATGAACAATAATGATATGATAATCTCTATACTGGACAACTAATTCAAATTTTGTCAAGTCATTTTTCCACGAGAGATAAGAGCATCTCCAGCCGCAAGCCCACTTTCGGGGCTTGCGGCCACTTTTTGGTGGAGAGGGGCTTGTTGGGGTTGTTGTATATAGCTAAAGCAAAAACATGTTTTAGTATATATGACATGTATTCCACTGGTAACAATCACCTATCTGAATAAATATATTAATAAGAATAAGCCCTATATCTCATGTTTTAGAACACGTGGACGGCTCGGGTGTCAGGGAGATCACGCAGCGTTCGACAATAATTATGAGATATAAACAGTTTCACAGTCGAGATAGCTTGGGAAAACTATCGGTTTAGACTGCAACATAACGGTAGTGGCGGGTCTCAGTCGCTAGTTATGTTGGTACGGTGGAACGTATTGACAGGATCGAGTGAGATAAGGTTCTTCTGATACTGACCCTAGCAATAGGTGAAGAACTAGAGATCTCGGGATTTAGAGATATGATCTTAATCTCGATATGCTATTAGAGATATATGTGTTGTTCACTGTTACTTTGACTTGTATAGCTAATGGTCTATCGCAGCATCCCCGATGACTTGCATCTTGGGTAACATGAGGGCACATAGTATGTCTAATTAGTTATATCGAGACACCGTGTCCGTATTAGGTTGAGAGATATCCCCTCAGGGAGTTCACAAGGTTTATTATACCAAGTCATGCATGCTGATTAAGTTCAGGTATAATAATAAAGGGTGAACGGGTACTACTTGAGGAAAATAAGATGTTAATTAATTATGAGCAGTCAGAGGAGCTCTAATTAATTAATGGATATTGGAGTCATTAAACACGGGGATAGCTCTAAATAAAGTATCAGCCCCAATCTACAAATTGGGACAGAGCGGTGATTCAGTTGTGATTCTTTAGTGGAATGCATCACAGCTCTAATGAAATAAATGTTCTGGGTTGATCATGGTTATTTCATTAGGTAAGGCTAAACTCTGTCTGGTACATAGATCCCTGGGGTGGCCCAAGAGCTCTTCAGGAAAGGAATTCAAGGTATTATTGAGGGATATCAGTTTTGGACTAAAAAGAGACATTATGGGTTTGAGCCCATTAATGTGGCGCCTACTGTAGTGTAAGGGACGCCAGTTTCCTCTTTTAGTGTTCATCTGATCTCAATAATTGTACTCTGGTTAATTATATAATTATGGAATAAATTAATATCTAATTAATTAAGATTTATTCTGAATTAAGGAATTAGATAATTAATTTAATAATTATATATTATTTTCCTTATAATAATTAGGATTAATTCTAATTATATTTAATTAGAATTTGTTCTAGTAATTATTAACTAAACCGGGCTTTAATTAATTAAAGCCCGTGACTTAGTGGACAAGGAAAGTGGCGCCCCCTCCTCTTATAAATAAGGAGGAGGAGATTCTCAAAAACCTAAGTTTCTGAAAGGAGAATCGGCGCCTATCATCAGCAGAGGGAGAGTTCCTGGTTCCAAAGTTCCTAGACGCCCACACAGTCGAAGAACTTCGAGGAAAGGGATCACACCTCAGTAATCTAGACCTGTAGATTACTCCGTCGGCACAGATCTGAGGTATAACATTCTAAACTCGATTATGTGATTTAGTTGCATTTAAATTATCACATCCAATTCGAAGATCCTGTGGGAAAAAGGAATGCTTTCAAGCAGCAGTTCCAGCAGGGCTCTCTCCAAAAAACTCCTCCAGCCCAAGGGCTCTCTCCCCGGACTCTCTCTATTTTAATATATTATTTTTAATTCTTTTTTTTATTCAATTTTCGATTTATTTTTTACTTAGGTTTTCGCTTCGATTTTATTTATATATTTAATATATTATTTTTCAATTAAAAAATAACACAATTTTTTGGAGAATTTTTTATTTATTTAATTAAAACGAAATACAATAATTAAAATTAAAAAAAAAACAAATTACAATAATGAAGATAGCTACTGTTAGATCATGCTCCGCATTCTAGTTAGGAGGAGCTGATGCTGCTCCAACTGTTCCGGTGTCATGTTGCTTGTATCTGCTGAGCAACTTTTTATACGAAGCCATGAGCTTTCCCTTATAGGCTTGGGCTTTCCTCTCCAAGACTTGAGTTTTCTTTTGTGCCACCATAACGTATGTCTGAGCAGCCTCCAAGTTTGTCGCCAAAAACTGCTATTTGGTTCCCTCCGGCACTGGGCCCAAATCAATCGCCCCTTCTCCTTCTTTGACTTTTCCTTTATTCCGAGCTTGGGCCTTTGCTTATTTGGTCCCGATCGACCGACTGCGTTCAGGAAAATGTCCATCCTCTTCCGCTTCTGGAGTTGGATGAACCATCAGTGCCTTACTGCTTTGTTGGGAACCCCTTGCAATTTATTTTTGATGATGTTTTTCGTAACCACACTTAGTTTTATTTTACTCATTTAGAGTTTAGGTTGGTTGGAACAACCTACCCTGTCTATTACAGGTCAACACTTCATTAGTTTTTAACAGATAATCACTTATAAAGGTAAGATCGTGTTTAACGATCTGACCTATAGAGATCGTCTTAACCTGTTGTTCCTGAGTCAACCTGTCTTTAGAAGTCCAGATGCTCTCCTTGAAGAATTCAAGATCACTGGAGTTCCACAGTTCGAAGGTCAAGCAAATTTATCTACATGGATCCGGACGACCTGTTCTCTGGTACCTACTGCCAATTAGTACGAAATCTCCCAACAACTAGAAGTGAGTCAGCAGTACGGCCCCTCTGCCATCACTGACTCTTCCAACGGCAATAATTCAAATTCGGAGCTTATAAATACTTCAAGCTTATTCCAGAATCCTTACGGGAAATTCATTATCAAAGCCAAAACTCTGCAGAAATCTCTATCACTCAAAGCTCAACTTAGCACTCGAAACAAGATAATTTCCCAAGTGTTACGTTCTATAGATTTTTGATTCTGGAATTCAAGTTCTTAAGCGATCACTGCTGCTTAAGAACACCATAGATTTCTTCATATTAAAGTCTATAAAAAGTCTGTAGTGTAGAAGAAGTTTGAATAGTTTTCTCCATTGTTAAGTTTAGCTTAGCAAGTTGCAGAAAATCTAGTTTGTAACAAGGTTGTAATCTCTAAGTTAAGAGAAGTTTGTACGGGTCACAACCTAAAACTCGTGTTTGGTTTTCATCAAGATTAGACGGAGACTGAAACTGATTCTCAGTTAGTATAAAAAAGAAGAGGAAGTAAGGAATTTCAGCTACGACGGTAGCTGACGTGGACGTAGGAAAGGTTACCCGAACCACGCTAAAATCAATTGTCCTGATCTCTCTCTCTCTACTCTATTTACAGTTGATCTTACTTCATTCACTAACCTGCATTCAACAACATACAATCTTCTTACCTAATCTGTTGAATACTAGTTAAAGAAAAGATTTTCAAAGAGTAGCCAAACTCACTCACCAACTTCCGCACTGCACGTACGATATGTTAAAGCTCAACAGTGAACTTGTCTCTGCTTAACAGATCATCCTCATCGACCTGACAAGTCAATTTGGTCGTAGATCTATTTTGAAAGTCAAAACTATTGGCAATTGGTGTATTCCCCCCCCCCCATACACCAAATTACTCTTTCTGGGACCAACATGCTTTTTATTACAATAAAAATCTGTATGCTTTGGCAGAAGCTTCAACTGGTCATAGGCTGCTTCATATTGGATAAGCTGCTTCATATTGGAAAGGCTTCCCCGTTGCTTTTGTATACAGCGCATTTGCAGACTTGTATACGTCGTGGGCATCATTCCCGCTCTTCCAGTCCCTATTCACTCGAACGTAGTAGCCGTGGAAGAGTTTGCATTTGGGCATGATTCGCTACCAATGCCCCTTAAGCTATTTCACATTTTTAGGCTTGTAGCCTATACTTCCAATCGTAGCGTTATAGTACTCATTCCGTCTCACTTTGTTAGTCACATAGATCAAAATTAAGAAAAGAAAAGATGCTGGGGTGATTCCCGGTTAATCTGTTAAGTTGATTGAATTTTCCTGTATTATCATTTTATTCCTTTCATTTTAGTAATTAAGGGCTCATAGCTTTAAGTACTTTAAGAGCTCATAATTTTTTATATTCCTTTCTTAAGCTATGAGCCCTTAAAGTACTTAAGAAATCAGTTTTTAATTGGACTTAATAAGTTATCATATACTACTATAATATATATATATATATATATATATATATATATATATATATATACATATTTAAATGAATATTTACGAATATCGAATCGAATATCATAACTTATTATTTGTATTTGAATATTAATCGAATTATATAAAATATTTGTTTTCAAATTCTAATCGTAAAATATCGAATACGAATCGGGCTAATCGAATACAAATCACGAATCAAATAAAATTATTTGATTTGCTTACAACCCTACTAGCCAGTACTCCGCTGCAGAAAATTAATGAAATTTTGAAAAGGAAAACATCACTGTTGTAGTACTCCGTATTACTTTTTCATGTAAAATCAGTATTTACATTTTGAGCTTTGAAATCGACATATTTGATAAATTAAAGAGATGTCCAAAAAACATTTCACTCTATTGTTTCATTGATATTTTCAAATATTGTATGGTTGGGTTTTGCTAAAGAGCCATAATATGGCTGGCCATAATTATATATGCAATTTGTTGCATCGGTCTTTAAATTTGTCGTAGTTATATATGCATAATAATAAACACATAATCAGAAATATTTTTAATATCGAACTACATTGTGCACACATACACACATAAAATTATAAAATATAATTGGACGGAAAGCTTGAACATTTGCAGTCTTGTAAATTTTTCATGCACCATATGACCAAATATTTTGCAATATTTCTAATATTGATTTTATATTAATATCATAAATGATACTCCTTCCGTCTCACCGAATTTGCCTTGTATTCCTTATTGAGCCGTCTCACCCAATTCGCCTTCTTTCCTAAAAAGGAAAGAATTAGATAAAAATAGGGGATTCATTAACATTAAAAAATTAGGCCTAATTGAGATTAATAAATCCTAATCTAAACCAACTACTCCCCACCTACCATCATTTATTTCCCCAACTAAAATAAAAGAAAAAAAAAACCCTAATATATGAAACACACTCACGCACACAATTGGGTCCTTCCATTTTTCTCAAGAACTCTCTCTCTCTCTCTCGTCTCTTTCCCTGAGGAACCCTAATCTTCATTCTTTGAAATCAAAATCTATCATTCGCTCTCAATCTCTCCCCTTTTTTGATTTTCTCTCAGTCTCCATGGATAAGAATCCTTCGCCGAAGAGCAGTCTAGATCGCTGGATCACCGTTCGCCGCCCCCCCAATGCCATGACGAAATGGAGCAAGAGGCTATCGTGGGAGTGTAGTCCTTCCCCGCCGTGCCGAATCGGAGCAGTGGGCTCGCATGCGGCGATTGGTGGTCCGACGATGGACCTCCTGACTCTCCACCTCCTCCGAAGCCCCGACCCATCTCTGTCAATCCTTGGAGGTACGGGAATCTATGAAATCCCGACAGATCTGACACATCTTCAATTGTCAGAGATGCCGGCAGTTCGTGGGAGGCACCTGTTCATATTGGTCCGTCGCATTCTCTGACGAAGACTGAAAGTTTGCTTCTGCCCCTTCGATGTTTGTCCTTTCAATTATTCTCCCTTAATGTTTTAATGTATGCTGCATATGAAATGTTTAGTGTTTTGTATGTATAGAATGTGCTCTGCCTTAGCTGCTTTGGTATGTTGGGAAATTGAAAATCTATGAGGAATTTCGACAGTGGTGCTTTTTATGAAATTTGATTCTATTATTCTCTCTCTGCATTTATATACTGCTGTTCATTACTTGCTGGAATATATTTGGAGATTGATAAGTTGGATGTTGTTGTGATGTTCTAGTATTGATCATAAGTTTGTCTGCATAGAAATTTGACTTAAAAAAATTAAGATAATTCCTGTCAGTTGTTGAATCCTAAGCCTATGCATCAATGCCTCTATGCCATTTATCTGCCCTTCTTGAATGAGATAATCAATGCAGTCTCTTGCCATCTCCAATGGAACATCTAGGTTATCTGGTAGTGCATCTGCCCTTATCAAAGCATCATTTCCCATGTGTGGCAATTTGTAGTTGTTGTGGTCTTTCACTTTCAAGATTTCTGTCATTACACCTTGCAAGGATAAGAACACCTTGTTAAGAGTAGAAGGCTGCAACTCACAGAATGATTCCACAACTGCTTTGACTAGGTCATCAACTATTTTGCATGTTCTTTGTTGTTGCATTAACTTGATTGCCCTGAAAAACCCTAGATCATTTACATTGCAATCAGGCTATTAGGAGGTTGTTGTACTATGCATATGTTAAATTCCTTTGCACTTGCACATGCCCTGAATTCTGGATCAGAATCTGTGATATGAGGCTTTACATTGTCTTGTTGAATGATTATGTTCTTGCTTGCTCCTTCAGGCCACTTTGCCTTTATTGCTAGAATTACCTATTTTGGCCATGTAAAATGTGTTGGCTATGATTGAATGGAATATCTAGGATAAGATGAGGTAAAGTAAGGAATGCCTAAACATGATCAATGATGAAAAGCAGAATTCTAAGGTCAAAATATGATAAATATATACCTTGTTGATTATCGTTTCTTTCATCACCTTTCTTGTGACTGAATCTATTGCTTTGGTCTTTAAGGTTCCTCTATATCTGTTTCTTGATTTTCTCTTTGCCTCATCTTGATGAGTAAATAGAAAAATTCCAATCTCACAATCAAACAACACACTCCCACCCTCATTGAGAATGGGTCTTGAAACAGCACACAAGAACATTATCTTCCCAATAAATTTCTTGCTTTGGCAAGCCCTATATGGTTCTTCCTCATCAGGGGTCAAGTAGTATCTATTTGAACCCTTGGTGATGTAGAACCATTTTACATCAATATGCACAACATTGTGTATGTTGAATCTTAACCTCTTCAAGATTCTATCAAGTTGTAAGGATTCTAGTGAGAATCTGATTCTAAGGAATTTATTATCGGCTGTGAGATAGGGTTTGATTGCATTAGTATGTGAAAACTGATGGAACCGTTGCTTGAAAGCATTCCTTTTTCCCACTAGATCTTCGAATTATACGTGATAATTTAAATGCAAATACATCATACATTTGAGTTTAGAGAATTATACCTTCTTGATTGCAGACGGAGTAATCTACAGGTCTAGATTACTGGGATATGATCCCTTTCCTCGAAGTTCTCCAACTGTGTGGGCGTCTCAGAACATGGAACTCGGAACTCCCTCTGCACTCTCTGTGATAGGCGGCACGTTCTCCAAAACCTAGATTTTATTTATTTATTTATGAGAATCTCCTCTTTATTTATAGGAGGAGGAGGTGCCACTTCCTTCCTTGTCCACTAAGTCACGGGCTTTAATTAATAAAGCCCGGTTTAGTTAATAATTACTAGAACAAATTCTAATTAAATATAATAAGAATTAATCCTAATTATTATAAGAAAAATATTAGATGTAAATATTAAATTAATTATCTAATTATTGAGCCCAGATGGACACCAAAAGAGGAAATAGGCGCCACATTATGGGCTCAAGCCCATAATGCCTCTTTTCAGTCCAAAACTGATTTTCATCAATAATACCTTGAATTCCTTTCCTGAAGAGCTCTCAGGCCATCCCAGAGATCTATGTACCAGACAGAGTTTAGTCTTACCTAATGAAATAATTCCATGATCAACCCAGAACATTTATTTCATTAGAGCTGTGGCGCATTCCACTAAAGAGTCACAACTGAATCACCGCTCTATCCCAATTTGTAAATTGGGGCTGATACTCTATTTAGAGCTATCCCTGTGTTTAATGACTCCGATATCCATTAATTAGTGAGAGCTCCTCTAACTGCTCTGATGTGTCTTTTTATTATTCTATTTTTTTTTAGTTATTTTTATAGTTTTAATAGATTTGATTAGCATTTTATTTGTGTTTTTGTGTAGGAATTTGCAAGTTTTGGAGAAGGATGAGCTTGGAGAAAAGTTATGGAATATTGGGATATCTTTGTAAATACAAGAAGAATTGGGGAGTCGAGAATCAAGCAAAGACTTATTTATATTAGTGTAGGATTTGAACTATTATTATTATTATTATTATTATTATTAGTTTTTATTTTATTAGGAGAATAGGCAGTAGACTGAAACCGCAGGGGGAAGTTATTCTTATTTTCAAATTAGAGAAAAACCGCACGCAAGGAGTTAGGGAGTTATTTTTATTCTTTCTTTTCTTTCTTGAAGGAGGAATTATTTACGCAGAGGAGAGGGGAGAAAAAGGGAGCGCACTTGAATTTCAATTGGATCTTGTTATTTTGAACTGACTACTTTTTGGAAGAAGAAACATTGGTAGTTTTATTTATTTTTTTATTTTCTAGTAGTTCACGTGAACTTGTGTTTGGATGCTAATACTACTGCATAAATTAGTTCTTATATAGCTTTCGTTCTTTGCTCTTTTTCTTCCTTACGTTCTTATTTTCTTCTTGTTAATTTACTTATTATGAGTAGCTAGGTTTTTAATTCGGCAAGAATAATGAATCACTAGGCTAAATTCTGTGAGACCTAATTGTTTGATAATTGATTTCTGTAGATTTCAGATTATTCCTTATGCTTATTGTTTATTTCCGATTTTGTTTAAGCCTGATCAACTTAGATTTAATTGGAATACAGTCAATTAGTTCCCCCAATCCGTAATTGTTGGAATAGGGCTAATTTGTGGCAAAGCTATCGTATTGGTAGTAGGAATAATTTGGTAGATGAGTTATTACTTGCGTTCTTGGGTAACTTGTCTAATATCGGGTTCCTTCTTGTTTAATGCTATTGAAACATTAAATCTAGAACTGGCGTTACCAACTAGGTTGTGTTTTGATAAGAGGTTTAGCTAGTTTAAGCGTCTCTTGCTAGCTATCGAAAAAGTATGTAAGAATTGGGGTACGTCCGTTGCATTCACGGTATCCTATAACCGATTGATCCATAGGAGTTGATTTATTATTGCGTCGATGATCAGAGCCATTAGACTAGTGAAGAGTTATTCTATGCCGGATTGTTTTTATTATTGATTTATATCTCATTTGCATTAGTTTATTTCATGTTTTCGTAGTTGTTAATCAAACTCACTTTTTTAAGGCGTGGTGGCTACACCGAATTCAATCTTTAGGAAATTTAAGTAATTAACCCGTTCTCTGTGGTTCGACCCTGCTTATTGCTTTACTAATCATAGTTCTTAGCAAATTGCAGGAATTATTTGGTGGTAAACGACGTCCACCAAAATGGCGCCGTTGCCGGGGAACGGTCGTTGATTGTTTTCTTATTTTTCCTATTGATTTTTTATTTTTTTTTATTTTGTGTTGTTTATGAGCAGATCTTCCAAGCCTATTCTTCTTTTTGATCCTGAAATCGAGAAGACTGCGAAAAGGTTAAGGAAGTTGCAGAAACTGTCAGAATCTCAAAACATTCTATCTGCCCAGAAGGAGTGCTTTTCAGAAACTGATACCTGTTCTGAGTCTGAATTTGATTTAAGCCATCTGTTTGCCCAAACAGAAGGTATTCTTGAAGTCGAAGCAGAAGTCCATACTCTTCTCGTGGACATTGAAAGTGAAATGGCTGATCCAAGATTGTGCGATCTTGCAAGTCATAATGAAGATGATCCTCCAACGCCAATAAGGATGACCGAGGTTGAAAGGTCGATTGAAATAAAGCTCGGGCTTCTCAATGTTTTACCAAAGTTCTATGGAAAAAAAAACGAGGATCCTTACAACTTCTTGAGTGAATTCATCAAGATATGCAAGGTTCAGAAGCGCCCTGAAGGAATCACAGAGGATCAGTTCAAGTTGGCTGCGTTTCCGTTCACTCTAACAGCAGAAGCAAATGCATGGTTCAACGGTCTCGCACCAAACTCCGTTACTACATGGATTGAAATGAAGAAGTTGTTTTTGGAGCATTTCTTTCCTCCAACCAAAACAAATGCTATTGAACATTAAATCTAGAACTGGCGTTACCAACTAGGTTGTGTTTTGATAAGAGAATAGTTAGTTTAAGCGTCTCTTGCTAGCTATCGAAAAAGTACGTAGGAATTGGGGTACGTCCGTTGCATTCACGGTATCCTATAACTGATTGGTCCATAGGAGTTGATTTATTTTTGCGTCAATGATCGGAAACATTAGACTAGTGAGGAGTTATTCGAAGCCGAATTGTTTTTATTATTGATTCATATCTTGTTTGCATTTAGTATATTTTCTTGTTTTCGTAGTTGTTAATCAAAACTCACTTTTAAGGCGTGGTGGCTACACCGAATTCAATCTTTAGGAAATTTAAGTAATTAACCCGTTCTCTGTGGTTCGACCACCCTGCTTACGCTTTACTAATCTTAGTTCTTAGCAAATTGCAGGAATTATTTGGTGGTAAACGACGTCCACCAAAATGGACACGATTCAAGAAATTGGTGGATAGTTGTCCCAATCACAAGTTCTCTGAAGGTGATTTGCTGCAATATTTCTACCAAGGAATGAACACCGACACCAAAAATCTTGTGAACTCATCAAGTGGAGGAGGATTTTCTAACAACACAGTGAGTGAAGCCAAGAAGTTGATTCAGAACTTGGTAGAAGCTACCAGGGAATATGATGGGGCTAATTTCCGTTTGCTAAAGAGAGTTGCACAAACGAGCTCCTCTAACTTTGAGGAGAAGTTTGAAGAGAGGATGGGAAGAATGGAGAAGGTGCTAAACACTGTTGTCGAGAAAGTAGCAAGTGTTGGACAGAAGGAGAAACCATGTGGCACTTGTGGAAAGTTGGATCATTCAACAATCCAATGCTGCATGACTGAAGGAGATGGCTTTGTTCAAGAGCATGTTGATGGAATTTGGGAAGCTCAACCACCAAAGAGAGATCCTTTTTCGAACACTTATAATCCTGGTTGGAGAGATCATCCCAATTTCCGTTGGGGAGGACAAGGCAATCAAGTGCAGCAACAACCTCAACATGCACAGCAACAACAAAGCTATCGACCACCTCATCAAAGGGGATTTCAGCAAGCACCACCCTATCCACAAGGGAAGCAAGGGAAATCTCTTGAAGTCATGATGGGAGATTTGATTGGCTCACAACAGTTGCTTACAAACAATTTGCAAACCAATAATGAAGCTGTGCATAAACTTCAACAAGCACAAAAGGAGCAAAAGGTTTGCATTGATGGTTTAGCTCATCAAATATCTCAACTCGCAGTGTCTGTGAATGAGATAAAGGGGAATCAAGGCAAATTGCCTTCGCAAGTTCAAGTGAATCCAAGGGAGCATGTGAGCCAAGTCACCTTGAGAAGTGGCAAGGAGCTGAAAAATCCGCCAAGCAACACTGTGGAAAAAGGTTCACATCCAGAACCTGAAGATATTACCTGTCTGCCCAAACTGGCCGAATTCTCTGGATATCAGATTGGAAATACCAGCAGTTTGCCCAAACAGGATAAATTCCCAGAATCATCTTTGCCGAAAGAAATTGAAGTTGAAGAGGAGATTGAAATGGAGAAACCCCCAAAAGAGCATGAACGTTTGAGTTCATCGGATGTTGTTCCTGCACCTTTTCCTCGAAGGCTAGCAAATAAGAAACCAGTGGAGAACACCATCGATTTCATGACAGCTTTTGGAAAGCTGCAGGTTAATCTTCCATTCCTCCAAGCTATCAAGCTACCCCCATTCAGCAAATTCTTGAAGGATTTTATTGCTGGGAAACATAAGGAGGCGAGCAAGGTTATTATGAGCGAGAATGTGTCAGCTGCCATACAGAAGAATTTGCCACCTAAATGCAAGGATCCAGGTATGTTTTCTTTACCTTGTTACATTGGAGATACAAAAATTGAGCATGCTATGTGTGACTTAGGAGCTTCTATTAATGTCATGCCTTTATCTGTTTATAATAGATTAAAGGGTGTGGAATTGGTAGAAACTAGAATAGTTATCCAGCTAGCTGATCGATCATGTGTTTATCCTGAGGGTCTTTTAGAGAATGTTCTCGTAAGAGTGAATAATTTTGTCTATCCTGCTGATTTTTATGTGGTGAAAATGAGTGATGTGTCGTCTAATGGATCTGCGGGTGTTCTGTTGGGTCGTCCTTTCTTAAAGACTGCTAGGACGATAATTGATGTGAGTAATGGTACCATATGCTTAGAGTTTAATAAAGACAAATATACTTTTAGCATTGATGATGCCATGAAGAGTCCTACGGATGTTGAGAATGCTTTTGTTATTGATGTTATTAACCCTCTTGTCCAAGAACATCTTGAGACTGAATTTTTGCAGGACAAGCTGGAGCTAACCTTGATGAAGGGTCTGACTAATTTTGATGTGGACAAGTCGACGGATGAAGAAATTAAAGAAACCATCATGTCTCTTTATGCTCAGCCAGAATTTTCAGAATCTGGAAAAATGTGCAGTCTGCCTAAACAGGACCCCAGCGACAGACCATTGCCCTCCGATGTGTCTCCACCCCAGTTGGAACTTAAGCCTCTTCCTGAAAATCTGAAGTATGCTTACTTGGGAGATAATGAAACTCTTCCGGTCATCATCAGTAGAGAGTTGAGCACAAGTCAAGAAGAGAAGCTAATCAGCTTACTGAAGAAACACAAGAAAGCTATTGGATGGACTCTCGCTGATATCACAGGAATTGCTCCGGATGTATGTATGCATTACATATTGTTGGAATCTGATGCTAAACCCTATCGTGATCCACAACAGGAAGCTGAATCCGAATATGAGGGAGGTTGTTCTCAAGGAGATACTTAAGCTGCTTGCCTTGGGAATAATTTATCCTATATCCGATAGCAAGTGGGTGAGCCCTGTCCATGTGGTTCCGAAGAAATCTGGATTTCAAGTGGTGAAGAATGATAATAATGAGTTGGTTCCAATGCGTCTTGTTACTGGTTGGCGCATGTGCATCGACTATAGAAAGTTAAATGCTGCCACCCGTAAGGACCATTTTCCCCTGCCGTTCATCGATCAAATGTTGGAGAGGTTGGCTGGGCGAGTATACTTCTAGTTTTTGGATGGTTACAGTGGATATTTTCAGATTTATGTACATCCAGAAGATCAAGAGAAGACAACCTTTACATGTCCCTTTGGCACATATGCTTACCGAAGGATGCCGTTTGGTTTATGCAATGCACCAGGAACCTTTCAGAGGTGCATGATGAGCATTTTCTCAGACTTGATTGAGAAATGCATTGAGGTGTTCATGGATGACTTTACAGTCTATGGGGATTCGTTTGAGGAGTGCCTTGAGAATTTGGATCAAGTTCTGACCCGTTGCGTGGCTAAGAATCTGGTGTTGAATTATGAGAAGTGCCATTTTATGGTAAAAGAAGGAATTGTGCTGGCCACGTAGTTTCGGAAAGAGGAATTCAAGTTGATAAAGCAAAGGTGGACTTGATAGCAAAATTGCCCTACCCCACAAATGTGAAGGAGATCAGAGGTTTTTTGGGGCATGCTAGATTTTACAGACGGTTTATCAAGGATTTTGCGAAAATTGCACAACCTTTGACAAAACTGTTGCAGAATAACGTTCCGTTTGCCCTGACGGATGACTGTAAGGTTGCCTTTGATTTGTTGAAAACGAAGTTGACTTCAGCTCCTGTTATCCAGCCTCCTCAATGGGGACATCCTTTTGAACTTATGTGTGATGCGAGTGACTATGCAGTGGGCGCAGTTCTTGGACAAAAGTTGGATAAAGAAAGCCACGTGATTTATTATGCTTCCAAGACACTAAATCCGGCTCAATGCAATTATGCAACAACTGAGAAAGAGTTGTTAGCGATTGTTTTTGCCTTTGAAAAGTTCAGATCGTATATCTTATGCTCAAAGGTCATTGTGTACACTGATCATTCCGCATTAAAGTACTTGCTCACGAAGAAGGAGTCTAAACCACGCTTGATAAGGTGGATACTTTTGTTGCAAGAGTTCGATTGGGAGATTCGGGATAAGAAGGGGGCTGAGAACAATGTTGCTGACCACTTGAGTCGTCTAGTTCAAGAGGAAGACAAAGCTCCCATCAAAGAGACTTTTCCGGAAGAGCATTTATATGCTGTCAGGAACGGAGATACCACCAATCTGGCCAAACGGAGCGTATTTCCAGGAACAGATTCTCGAACTTCTACAGGTAAGTTTCCTTGGTATGTAGATATTGTTAATTATTTAACTGCTAAGGAAGTTCCTTCCACTTTCACACGAGCACAAGAGTTTAAGTTAAAGAGTGATTGCAAGTATTATTTTTGGGATGAACCTTACTTGTGGAAAGTTGGTGCTGACCAAATTATACGTAGATGCATTCCTGAAGAAGAACAAGGTGATATTCTCTTGCATTGTCATTCTTTTGCTTGTGGTGGTCATTTTGGTCCTAAACGAACTGCTCGAAAAGTCTTGGATTGTGGTTTTTTCTGGATTACATTGAATAGAGATGCATATCTTTTTTGTAAAAGCTGCAAAAGATGTCAATTAACTGGAAATATTTCCCGTAGAGATGAGATGCCCCAAGTTCCCATGATTTTTTGTGAAATATTTGATGTGTGGGGTATGGATTTTATGGGACCTTTTCCAAATTCACATGGAAATCTTTACATCTTGCTTGCAGTTGATTATGTGTCGAAGTGGGTGGAAGCAAAAGCCACCCGAACTAATGATTCTAAGGTTGCTTGCAGATTTTCTGAAAACTAACATTTTTAGCAGATTCGGAGTTCCAAGAGCTGTGATAAGTGATCAGGGCACGCACTTCTGCAATCGAACCATTGAAGCATTAATGAAGAAGTATGGTGTTCATCATAGGTTGGCCACTCCTTATCATCCACAGACGAATGGCCAAGCAGAGGTATCGAATAGAGAGGTCAAACAAATTCTTGAGAAGACGGTGAACACCTCTAGGAAAGATTGGAGTTTAAGGTTGGATGACGCCTTATGGGCATATCGTACAGCCTATAAAACTCCAATCGGAATGTCTCCATACAGATTGATTTTTGGAAAAATGTGTCACTTGCCGGTTGAATTAGAGCACAAAGCTTTTTGGGCTGTAAAGCAAGTGAACATGCAATCAATCAAGTGTGAGGAAGAAAGGAGGTTTCAACTTGAAGAACTTGAAGAACTTCGTTTGGAGGCTTATGATACTGCTTTGTGGTATAAGGAACGAACAAAAATGTGGCATGACAAGAATTTGAGAGGAAAATCATTTCAAGTTGGCCAAAAGGTTCTCTTATACCAATCCAAGCTGCGGTTGATGCCTGGAAAGCTGAAAACGAAGTGGATTGGTCCGTTTGAAATACTGTCAGTTTGCCCAAACGGAGCAGTGGAAATCAAGAGTTTGGACACCGACAAGAAGTTTACGGTGAACGGGCATAGATTGAAGCCGTATTTCGATACATCTCATATTACGACAGTGGAAGCAATTTCACTGTTACCTCAAAAACATCGTTGATTGCATCGTAAAGTCTAGCCAAAGACTTAAAATGAAGGCGCTTGTGGGAGGCAACCCACATTTTTCTAATTTTTAGCTTAGATTGTTCTTTTCTTTTATTGCAATTTCCTAATATAAATTACTCTATATTTTGTTTAGGTGATGGAAGAATGTAAAAGGCATAGAGTCATGTTGCAATGGAGAAGAAATTTACTACGTGGAGTCGCTCTATTGTGTTCAGGAGATGTTCTTGGCCTAATTCATGAAAAGAGGGAGTTTTACATTTCGTAATTTTTATTTTCATTGTTTGTTGGATGTACTTGTTTAAGAACTAGGATGTTAGTGAGTAAAAAAATAATAAATTAATAAATAAATTAATTAAAAAAAAACAAAACAAAAAACAAAAAAGGGGGAAGATACGGGAATTCATTCCCAAATTGAATTGCTATTTCTCAAACCCTATTTTCCTCTTTCTTTCCATTGCAGAAGTCGGTACTTGAAGATCACATTGCAGCCACCACTCACTTCATCTACCATGCCTCCGAAGAAGAAGGTTGCCAAAACCAAAGCCAAGAAGCACGAAGAAAAATCAGCCACAACGAAAGTTATTTCTTCTGCGACTCCGGCTACCACTACTGTTGCGGCTGGAAAACGCAAATCCACCTCCATTGTTGCAGACCCACCACCGAATGCAACCTCCAGCCGCAAAAGACCCGCATCTGCAGTACCTCAATCGGAGTCCTGATGACTCCGACTATGAAGCAGAGACCACTCCTACATGCTCAGCGGAGTCATTGGTCAATTCGGCAACATCGTCGGCAGCCCCGGACGACAATCTCGAGCCTATCAAGTATACAGTTACTCTCACTGATCCTAAAGCTATTGCCGAGCTGCTGCATTTCCCGGGAAAAGATTGGAAAAACTCGGCAATTTTGAGAACGAACAAAAAGTTCTCCTCAGGTAAGCTCCTTGATTCAGCCTCTTTACGGCGCTTGAAAGTGTATGATGAATTTGTTACGTATTTTCGTAACATTGGCTGGTCTTGGTTACTTTCGATTCCACGCGGTGATATGTATCAAGAAATCGCAACAGAGTTTTTCACTACTTTTCATTTTACTGAGACAGATGATATTGATGTTAAGAGCATTTCATTTCGACTATTTAATCAGCATCATTCTCTGTCCTTAACTGAGTGGAATGTTAGATTAGGAATCGTTACTGCTGAAGCAGCACTTAGTGATTCGCATAGGAGTGCCTTGTGTGGTTTGCCGTCTTCGATGAATTGTTCGGCAAATTCACAATCTGTTTGGGAAATACTTGCTCCTACCTCTGCTAATCCATTTGATGCTTCTCGTTCTGTTGCTTCTGATTTGAATGATCCTATTCTGAGGATATGCCATATGTTTCTTGGTTATAATTTGACGGGTCGATCTACAAGCTTTGCAAAAATGGGGTGTAATGATCTGTTTTTCCTGTGGTGTATGCATAAGAGCATAAAAGTAAATTTGGGTTACTGGATTGCTTATTCTATGCATTTAATCAGTACACACCCTTCTCGCCACCTTACTTTATGTCATTTGCTTGGTGCTTATGTGATTCGTAATGTGGATTTGATTATTACTGACTCTCTCACACTCTGCAAGCCACCCTCTCAGTTTGATATCGATACTCTTTTGTTGTCCAAAGTTATTTTTATTCACTTTGAGGGTGAGCCCCAATTTTTTCAGCCGGGAGCTTGTCTTCCGAGCTCTTGTACTTCTGCAGGGACTAGTGGATGATGTTTACACTGAAGTGCAAACACTTAAAGAAAATGTTGCTACTCTGAGCACTGCGGTTGCTTCGATTAAAAAGGACCTAGCTACTTTAGGAGAGACCATTCTCGATGAGCTGAAAAAGAAGTAGTCCAGGTGAAATCCTTCCTTTTTATTTTGTTCTATTGTTTTCTTTCTTTTGTTTTTCGTGTCAGTTTCTTCTGTTGTGTCGTTTAAACTTCTTCATACTTTTTGTTTGCTTGAGGGCAAGCAAAGTTTAAGTGTGAGGATGTTTGTATGTGTTTTAGTCGTTCAGTTCAGTGTCAAGTAAGCCGAGTTTGCCAAATTTGTTGATATCTGTGAATTATCTCTGATTGTTGAGTCAAGTTATTTACTTTGTGAGTAAATATGCTTTCAATTGGTGAAATGAGATTCCAAATATTGGTAAATTATTGAATGAGACTTGGGATGATGAAAATGGCAAGAATTGAATATTTTAGCCTCACTTATATCAGGTTTGAGCCTAAGAGTAGAGCACTCTCTACTATTGTTCATTTTGAGAGTTTCTTGTACTTCACAAAGTTGCAATATCATGTGAGCCAATTGTAATGCATGATAGAAGGCACTAGGATGAACCAATTTGGCCTGAGTTTCATTGCCCTACCCTTTACATTGACCCCTAGTGAGCCATTTTGAAGCTTTGACTATTTTCTTTCATTTGAGCTACTAAATATCAAGCCAAAGCCTATTTTTGACTTTCTCTTGGCCCTATTATGCATGTTGTGATTCAAAAATTCATCTGTTGTTATAATCTTGGAAAGGCACTGCCATTGATTTAGTTTGAGCAGAGAAATTGTGCAAGTTTGCTTGTATATATTGGATCGTTTTTGGTTCAGTTTGGCCAGACAGATGGTATTTGTAAGTTTGTGATTCAAGTTTATCACTGGAATGTATTAATGAAGTTGAGTCCAGCATGAAGTCTGGTATTCTTGTTCCAAGCAGGGGAATGAAAAAGGAATTTGAGAAAGGTGCAAAATAACATAAAAAAAAAATAAAAAAAAATTAAAAAAATATAAAAAAAAAAAAAAGAGAAAAAAAGGAAACGAAAAAAAGAAAAAAGAAAAAAAAATGCATATGAGTTAGTAGAATTTTCCCTGTTAATGAGGTTGTTTTCTCTTGCTCAGTGAATTAGTTGGAAGTGGTGTGTTGCCTATAATTTGTTTGATGGATGATGATTTGAATTTCACATGCATAATACTTTGTTTTCAAATTCTGAAGCCTAGGAATTCCTTTAGATCCTTCCCATGAATCTAATCGACCCCTAGCCCCATTACAACCAAATGAGAAAGTCCTTCTTGAGTTACTTGTTGGCTGCTATATATTGTGACGGCGTGAAGTTTGTTTTATGAGTGAATTACCTGAAATGAAATGATCAAGTGAGCGAGTGAGTGTAACCTTGGAGAGTTATTTGGTTTTTGCCTGTTTTGATCAAGTTGACAATAAAGAGCCTTTATTTGAGAATTTTAGATTTGTCATTTGAAGGATGATATTCATGTTGTAAATCTCTTGATCTTAACATAAAAGGGAGAAGTTGTGGATAGAAACAGGTTGGCATTACTTGGTTGTTTTGTGTCGAGTCAGTTCGTGTCTCATTTCTTAACCCTCTCATTTTCTTTTTCATTTTTATTGAGTCTTTTTGTTATTCTTCACTTCATACTTGAGGGCAAGTATGATTCAAGTGTGAGGATGTTTGATGTGTCTTTTTATTATTCTATTTTTTTTAGTTATTTTTATAGTTTTAATAGATTTGATTAGCATTTTATTTGTGTTTTTGTGTAGGAATTTGCAAGTTTTGGAGAAGGATGAGCTTGGAGAAAAGTTATGGAATATTGGGATATCTTTGTAAATACAAGAAGAATTGGGGAGTCGAGAATCAAGCAAAGACTTATTTATATTAGTGTAGGATTTGAACTATTATTATTATTATTATTATTATTAGTTTTTATTTTATTAGGAGAATAGGCAGTAGACTGAAACCGCAGGGGGAAGTTATTCTTATTTTCAAATTAGAGAAAAACCGCACGCAAGGAGTTAGGGAGTTATTTTTATTCTTTCTTTTCTTTCTTGAAGGAGGAATTATTTACGCAGAGGAGAGGGGAGAAAAAGGGAGCGCACTTGAATTTCAATTGGATCTTGTTATTTTGAACGACTACTTTTTGGAAGAAGAAACATTGGTAGTTTTATTTATTTTTTTATTTTCTAGTAGTTCACGTGAACTTGTGTTTGGATGCTAATACTACTGCATAAATTAGTTCTTATATAGCTTTCGTTCTTTGCTCTTTTTCTTCCTTACGTTCTTATTTTCTTCTTGTTAATTTACTTATTATGAGTAGCTAGGTTTTTAATTCGGCAAGAATAATGAATCACTAGGCTAAATTCTGTGAGACCTAATTGTTTGATAATTGATTTCTGTAGATTTCAGATTATTCCTTATGCTTATTGTTTATTTCCGATTTTGTTTAAGCCTGATCAACTTAGATTTAATTGGAATACAGTCAATTAGTTCCCCCAATCCGTAATTGTTGGAATAGGGCTAATTTGTGGCAAAGCTATCGTATTGGTAGTAGGAATAATTTGGTAGATGAGTTATTACTTGCGTTCTTGGGTAACTTGTCTAATATCGGGTTCCTTCTTGTTTAATGCTATTGAAACATTAAATCTAGAACTGGCGTTACCAACTAGGTTGTGTTTTGATAAGAGGTTTAGCTAGTTTAAGCGTCTCTTGCTAGCTATCGAAAAAGTATGTAAGAATTGGGGTACGTCCGTTGCATTCACGGTATCCTATAACCGATTGATCCATAGGAGTTGATTTATTATTGCGTCGATGATCAGAGCCATTAGACTAGTGAAGAGTTATTCTATGCCGGATTGTTTTTATTATTGATTTATATCTCATTTGCATTAGTTTATTTCATGTTTTCGTAGTTGTTAATCAAACTCACTTTTTTAAGGCGTGGTGGCTACACCGAATTCAATCTTTAGGAAATTTAAGTAATTAACCCGTTCTCTGTGGTTCGACCCTGCTTATTGCTTTACTAATCATAGTTCTTAGCAAATTGCAGGAATTATTTGGTGGTAAACGACGTCCACCATGCTCCTAATGAATTAATATCTTATTTTCCTCAAGTAGTACCCGTTCACCCTTTATTATTATACCTGAACTTAATCAGCATGCATGACTTGGTATAATAAACCTTGTGAACTCCCTGAGGGGATATCTCTCAACCTAATATGGACACGGTGTCTCGATACAACTAATTAGACATACTATGTGCCCTCATGTTACCCAAGAGGCAAGTGATGCTGCGATAGACCCTTATCTTGCAAATCAAAGTAACAATGAACAACACATATATCTCTAATAGCCTATCGAGATTAAGATCATATCTCTAAATGCCGATATCTCTAGTCTTCACCTATTGCTAGGGTCAGTATCAGAAGAACCTTATCTCACTCGATCATGTCAGTACGTTCCACGGTACCAGCAATAACTAGTGACTGAGACCCGCCACTACCATTAATGCTACAGTCTAAACCAATAGCTTGCCCTAGCTATCTCGACTGCGACACTGTTTATATCTCATAATTATTATTGAACGCTGCGTGATCTCCCTGACACCTGAGCCGTCCACGTGTTCTAAAACATGAGATATTGGGCTTATTCTAATTAATATATTTGTTCAGATAGGTGATTGTAACCAGTGGAATACATGTCGTATATACTAAAACACGTTTTTGCTTTAGCTATACACAACAACCCCAACAAAAACAGGATGTTTTTTTGATGCCATCTGCACAAAGTGCTTCTAGTGATGTTAAGTAGATTTTCCATAGCCTTTAAACTGTTTTCCATCTTTCTCAAACTGGTTCTAAGACTCAAATCCAGAATCTTGATTTTTTAAAATTAGGTATGTGCTTAACCCATTTTTTTTGTTTGTATGCCCACTTAAGCTGTGAATAGGCTTACCTTCATCTCGCTGTTTTTTTTGCAGCTGCCCACAGTTGAGAAACACAAGATGTAGAGATATTCCACTTGGTTGCAGCTTCACCTATGGCGCCTCTCATTGGCTTTCCATTGTTTGAAGTTGTTAGTATGAACTGGATGATCAAATTCCGGCCTTCAGTTGTCTGATTCTTCGGTGGCCTGCCCATCTCTTCTTCCTCTTCAGTTTTTTTTTTTTGGATGAAAGTTATACAAATAGGGGTGATGCCGTCTGTGTTTAAAGGGATTTTAGAGGTTTTCCTCCTTAATTATAGTTTGAATATTGGTGGGAAAGCAGATTTAGATGAAAAGTTAAAAAGTGTAATGATCCCACATGGTGTACTTGTTTATCTTTCCCTTGAAGTGTGAAATGTGATGCATTTTGATTAAATTGTTGATTATAATTATTGTAAATGCAATATATTGATTTCTGTTTTAACATTTGCATAATTTGTTGGTTGAATTTGTATTGAAAAAAAAATAAAAATAAAAACTAAATTACAGAAAATAAATAATTACAACAAAAAAATTAATATATAAAATTTTTATTTATTAAATATTTTAATAAATAAAATATTGTTATTATTCAATAATCATTTATCTACTTTACTTAACAAATACCTTAAACACTCTAAACACTCCCTCCTTAATCTCCGTGCCGAAAAGAAACAAGGTGAATTCGGTGAGACGGAGGGAGTAATTTATTACCTTAATTAAGCTTTTAACTATCCATTCAAAAATAAATGAAATGTAACGTGATCGAAAACTTAAAGCTCATGATTTTACTATATTTAAATTAATCGATTTTTTGGATAATCCTTTAATTATAATCCTTAACACATCCTAAGTAAAGTGTATTGTAATGTGTTAGGGTAAAATATCACCTCTTTACGAACAACGAATCGTGTCGCAACACGCGGCGATCTGTTCAACATATTGAGGTCAAGGGAGCTCACTAAAACCCTACTAAAGGTCCCTTAGCCTTATTCTCAGAACCGGAAGTCTATTATGGGCAGATCTCGTCTTATTAGTCCTGGGAAGCTGATCCCTCTTTGTACCTTCTGGTTCGTTAATCAGAAGGTGGCAACCTACGTTTGGCCTTGATGATCTGGCATTGATGAACAAGCAGATGTTCGAGGGATCTGTTCTCTAGCAGATCTCCTGCCTTCTCAACCAGATCCCACGTAGGATTTGATCATATCATCACATACGGCCTGTAGTCTGAGCAACTCCAGTTAGCTCACCGGACCACCCTACATGGCACCCTGCCATTGGTTGACATCCTCACTTCTACTGTAGCTAAAGGGACGCCACTATAGCCCTATGGTCCCCTAGTAAAAGACGATTCTACCCTTCTCTATCTCATGAGTATAAATAGCTCATTTTCTTCACACCCAAGGTAAGAGACTTTCACTCCGCACATACACATACTCTGGTCACAGCAACTCTCTCTCTCTTTCTCTTCACTAGAGGTTTTCTCCACCGGAGAAGATCTCAAATTCCTCTACATTCTTGTACTGACTTGAGTGTCGGAGTCCCTTGCCCGGGGAACCTCCCCCCGGGTCCTGTTTTGCAGAGAGCTTGATGGAGTTGGAGCTAGAGTTCTTCTTCCATTGAAGCTCGGGTTGAGAGAAAGTTGCTTTCTTTCTCTCTTATATATTCCCGAAAATCCTTTTGTTGTTTGTAGATCCTTAACCCAGAACTAACATAATGCTTATATAGTCATACAATTTCGGATAATCAACTTGAGTATTAGCATATTTAATTATCAACTAGAAAAGTATCACTTTTTAATTTTGCAAAAAAGTTCTCTTGTTGTGATGAAATTAATCAAATTACCCTAATTTCGCCAATATTTTTGGAAACCACTGCAAACTAGAATCTTCCAAATTATACTAAAGGAGTGTTCTGTTGTGATAAAAATTTATGTTTATTCTAACAAAAAAAACAAAACAAAAAAAAAAAAAACAAAAAAAGAGAGAAATTTATTGAGTTCCACTAATTACAGGATTTATTAAGTAGCTTAGATATATAATTTCATTATGTTTAGATTTTAGACGTCAATTACCCTTTATTAATTGAATAATTATTATTTGATTATTTATTTATTTATTTTTGTCAGAAAATTTGAAGCTTTTTATTAAACCTCCAACTTGGCACCAGTGGTGCCCACAAATTACAACTCCGATGACAACAACAGAAGGTAACAGCAGAGAATGAATATTAATTATATTTGATTATTTTAATCATTTTATATTTCATTTGATGTTGAATCATTGTCCTCAAATGTTCTGGAGTCAAATTAACTATCGATTTTTTTTTTTCTTACTAATAATATTGTTATCTTCCAATCATATCCAAACAGTTGAAATGAAAATATTGTTGTATACTTCAATAATATATATTGTCAATTCTCTTAGAGCTAGTAAGACCCAAATCTTAGCAAATTCTATGTGTGTGTGTGTGAATATAAATAAATTTGTGTTTCAACCTATTGACTAAGATGGATAGCTAAATCTCTAACTTATATTAGAAAATAAAAGCGTCGTTAGTGAATGGTTTTAAATAATGTTTATGTAAGCCGCACACGCATTTAGGTTGAAATTTGTTTGCTTGAAGTTAATGTGTCAACTTCAATTATAATCGTAAGAGATTCCTTTCAAAACTATTTCACGAAAAAAAAAATATGAATCTATTTCAGTTCATACTGCATGTTTTCAAAAATAATAATAATAATAATAATAAATTAGTTCATACATTATTCTTTTCATAGATGCTATATATGATACACTAGTAAAATAAATATGTAACAAAAATAGAATGAAATAAAATTTATATGTCAGAAAAAGATTATTTTCACATAACTACAAGTGTGTCAAAATAATATTAAGAAAAGCACTAAAGATAAAACCCTAGTAGTGATTTAATTAATGTTATTCACTTTGATTCGATTCAGTTTCAACCACACCACAGTACATTCTACGACCGTTCTTGAGGGTGGGCGCATGGGCGACTGCCTAAAGCCCATCATCATTTTATGGGGCCAAATTATTTTAGTAAAGTTATTATTGTATAAGTAATTTCTAAACCAACTTTTTTTTTTAAAATATTATTTGTATGTGTAGCTCTGAAGTCCAACTATTTAAAATTGTTTCTTAAACAAGAAAAATACCTTAGGCTCAGAATACTTTTTTTTTGCACTGGTCCAATATGCTAACCGAAATTTATATTATATAGAAAATCCATCCTAAATATATATTTATAAACCGTGAAATAAGATTTTAGTATCTCATTTTTATTTTTCTTTGCATCTCTTCACCCACGCTTCGGCGCAACAACATCTCTTTATCTTATTCTTTCTTCTTTGCCTATTTAGGGGGTGTTTGGCTATATTTATTTTAAATAGCTTATAAAATGTTTCAAGAGCTTATTAGATGTTTGGATAATAGAGCTTATAAGTTCAAAAGAGATTAAAAAATTAAAATCTGATTTTTATAAAAAAAATCAAAATTCAAAATCTATAAATTTATAAAAATCAAATGTAGATATATATGTTGAATGTATATATAAATAAATAAAAAGGTGAAAATGTAAGATTTTGAAAAAATAAGTTAGATTAGGGTAGACGAACTTAATTTTTGGAGGACTTATAAGTTGTTGGAGCTTATTGTTGAAGCTTATAAGCTCTTATACAACTTACTTTGCCAAACGCTTTTGATGAGCTTATAGAGCATGGGTTGCGGCTCGTATTTTTCGTAGGTGTCTACCAAAAATGTCACTGCAGCCCTTTCGCAGGCGGTAGTGAAGGGCGTGTGCATGTCTTTCTAATGCGCCTACGAGACGTTGACATGGCGGATCCTTATTGGCCGATTTCTTTTTTATTTCTCTATAAATACTACATTTATTTTTCATATTTTTCATTACAACCTTCTCATACGTTCTCATTCTCATTATTTCCTTTTGTTTCCTTCATCTATAATTTTATTTTGCTAGCAATGGATCCAACAGAGAAGAATCGGTCTTGGTCTAGCTCTCCAAATTTCTTCAAAACTAATCGATCTCCTTCATATCTAAATGTTCCTACTCCAACATCAAACTGCAATTTATTCGGATCATTTGCATTTCAAAAATAATTATTATTGAATATTAAACTTTTTTTTTCTTATTTTGTTTCGATTCAATAAATTTGCATTTTCAACATAATTATCATTGAAAAATAATTTAATTAAAAAATGAAAATAATAATAATAAAAACAAATGAAAACCGGTGTGGATGCTCTAAGCAGTTAAACATTTTATAAGCGGTTTTGAAGAACTTACAAGCTAAGCCGAACACTCCCTTAATTTAAAAACTGATTGCCATCGTCAAAACTTCATTCCATTTTTTTTTTCTTGAAATGATATTTAGAGGACCGATTTTATAGTTTTGCCCACACCGGCCCTTGTACATTCTTAAGTTCTTCACATAACTTCTTGACTTCATCAGTGTCTTGATTCAGTTTCAGCCATAGTACTCCTTCTATCCCACACCGTCCTATTCATGATGACACACTTCCTTATATGGAAAGAATTAGGCCTAATAAGCAAAAATTAGGACCCACTATTTGGACTCTTACTTTACTTAATTAAACCCTAACAATAACTAATTAAATGTACCCAGCAGCCCAGCCTCTTCGTCTGCCCAGCCGCTCCCTCTCTATCGTCTACTTTATTTGCCCAGCTGACAGCGCCGCCGTCCCGCCGGAGTATTTTGGCGGAGCCCCTCAAGAAGGGGTTCGTGTTGAGGGCTCCTGCGAATAATCGATCTGGGGAACCGCCCCTAGATGTGCTCTTCAGATCTGGATTTTGGGATTTTCTAGATTTTGGGCTTCTCCCCTCTCAATTATGCTCTTCATTGAGGGCTCTTGCGAAGAATCGAAAAGAAAGAATCAAAGAGATCCTCGCCCCTATTGAAAGCCTCCGTTTCCACCTTTGTCTCCTTCTTCGAGCCGACTCCGAAATGACATTCTCGAGTTCTCATCCTTGATCTCCTGTCTCTCCTTCTTCCACTGTTCACTAAGGGCTTCTTCGGTGCTGAAGCGGCATGACCAGCCGCGGCGGCAGCCCTCATCCTCTCCTCTCTTTATAATTTTCAATAAAAAAAATTAAATTATTTCAAAATAATTAATTTAAAATATTAGTATTAAAGTTAACATAAATAAAATAATACTAATACATAACTTACTACCTTAAAAAACTTTTCCTTAATTCTCGTGCCCAAATCAAAAGCGTCGTCTTGCGCAAGACGGAGGGAATATGATAGGATATGGCCCAACTACTAGGCCCAAGCATTAGGCCCAATATAAATGGGCCCCGATATTAAGCTCAGCCTATGTAAGTTTGGCCCAAGCTAGGAAGACTTCTTGATCGACTACGACTCAGACTCCAATAGAGTGTAGAAGACTCAGATATCTACTATGAAGATGTCGATAAGCCTAAAGAGTCCTTATAGGAATATACTTTGTATTAGAATCAAGCTCCATATGAGTAGCTATAAATAGGGGTTTCCTGGACATGGCCAATTTTGCCTTTTAGGTGGAGGACTTCAACCTCTTTTGCCTTGAGGGCACGAGTTAATTGATGGATTCGTTCCATCCAAGGAGATACATCAAAAAGCTTAGGAGACTACACAAAGGCGAAAGAAATTTTTGATAAAATTGGAAATTTTATTAAGGCCATTACGGCACAGGTAAAAGCGACATCCTAGCGATGCCGTAGTACATATGGCCTAAAAAAAAAGAAGGGGAATCAATTGACCCCTCCAGTAGCCTCATCCTCCTGATGAGGTTCTTCCTGCTTGGCCCGGTGCTTGGCTTGTCCATCGAATTTTCCACCTTGGCATCAAGGGTGGCAATTACAGCCTCGAGAAGATCGCCCGAAGTCACTTCATACCCGTACTTGGATTTATCCAAGTCCGGGTAATCCGCGGCTATCTCGTCGATCTTCTCCGATGCCACGGAGGTGTTCAGGATAGTGGCCAGCTCGTTCGCCAGCTCAGAAAAAGCCCCTGACCTGAACAACCTCTCTGCAAAAGCATGGAGTACCTACCCCTACGAAGCAGCCACTTCGGCTTCCCGGCGCCTAGTTTCTTCCACCTCGGCCTTCACTGAGGCCACCTCACCCATCAGTGAGGCCACTTCGGCCTAGCACTTCAGCTGCCGCCAGCGCGGCGGCTTCCCTCTTCTCCGCCTCCTGGGCCTTCGCCTCAACTGCGGCCAACTTGCTGGCCAAATCATCTTTGGCCGCTTCCAGATCCCGAGCGACGTGAGCCATCTTGTGGTATTGAACGACCCCATTGTTGAGGAAGTTCGCCAGTTCGGCAACCATGTACTCAGCTCCTTGCGATAACATTAAAATGGCATCAAAATAAGGCATCAAAAGTAAACATAACACACACATGGCAGTGTAATACCTCGGGAAAATGCCGCCGACGAGCTGATGTTTGGCCAGAGGGCTGGCCAGTAACAATGGCACCCTCCGTGGAGGGTACAGTGAGGACCCATGCCTCTTTGCTCGGACGCGCGTCGGAACGGGGCGGAGGAGATCCCACGCCTAACCGTGGAGAGTCTGAAATGTCCACGGTTTTATCCGATGACGCTGCGGACGTCGTCATCTCCGGCTCCAAAGCCGACCTCATCCTCTTCTTCTTGCTGGCGCCGAAGTTCACTGCAACAAAGCAAAATGATAGATTAAAACAAACTCAACAATTGAAAGAGGACAAAGCGCGAAACACATAATTGGGCCCCACCCTTCACCGGATCCACTATCGAAGTAGGATCATAAGGGCTCAGCCCCACCATGGCAAGCTCGATCTCACAATATTCTTCGGAGACGACGCCGAGCTCCCCCAGATTTCTCTCAAGGTCACCAAATCTCTCTTCGGTGCCTTGGTCTCCTAACCTATCTATCTTCCAGATCAACTGGGGGACCTCTTCAGGATCGGTAGAACCACCCCGCACTCGGTTTGAATTGGAAAAACCTAAGGATCATCCCTAGGGTAAGAGGTGAACCGAGGCGAGTGGCCTCGATACCAAGACCAACTAATTGCCTAAAGGAGTTCGGCATAATCTGCCCTAGGGCGATGCCGAACCTCCGTTGCAAATCGGCGATCATAGGAGGAAGGGGAAGGCGAAGACCGCAACTTAAGCAGTCCTCATAGACTATAAAAAAACCCACTAGAGGCGCACAAGCCCTATCCTCCGAAGTGGAACAATAAGAAGAGCGGAAGTAGGAAATAAATACTTTTCCGTGATTTTTCGGACTCTAGACGCATCCAGAATCGACGAAAAATCCAGAACCCTACCGGAATTTTTGTCTACGGCAGAAATAAGAACCCTATGTACACTAGGGATAGGGGAATCGACTATATAGCACTCTACGTCTACGTAAGGCGACTGACTCGATGTCGCCGCCGGAGAACCCGGCGGCGAACTGGACTCCTCACGGCTTTCGTCGCAGTGAGAATGCCTAACATGAGAAGAAGGATTCGTGGAGGAAATAACTTACTTGTGTAAAGCAAATGTGGAAGTTTTAACGATGGTGAGCGACGGTGACAAAAATGGTAGATACGAACAGTGGCGGCGATGGAGATGGCAAGAACTCGAGAAAATTTTGAAAGTTTTGAAAATGTGGGGAAATGGCGTATCAAAGAAGCTTTATCCCTATTCCGCCTTTTCAGTCACAGTCGTGCCCTACTTTATTAGGAACCCAACCGGCGCATTAATTAAAAGTGACTGACACATTCTGTGTCCGGCTTCAGCAAAACGATACTCATGCCACTTCGTCGAATTCATTTTTCGACGGGGCAAAGGCATTTCTTCTTTACCTCATCTCTTGACGGAAAGGTGTGCATTTGACTTCGTCAAATTTATTTTTCGACGAGGCAAAGCACTTTTCTTTGGCATCACTCCCAACTCAGATATTCCCCCTACATATCCTCACTTCTACACCCTTTTTGGGGGGAGGGATGTGATAGGATATGACCCAACTACTAGGCTCAAGTATTAGGCCCAACATAAATGGGCCCCGATATTAAACTCGGCCTATGTAAGTTTGGCCCAAGCAAGGAAGACTTCTTCGACTACGACTCAGACTCCAATAGAGTGTAGAAGACTCGGATATCTACTATGAAGATGGAGATAAGCCTAAAGAGTCCTTATAGGAATATACTTTGTATTAGAATCAAGCTCCATATGAGTAGCTATAAATAGGGGTTTAGAATAGAATGAGAGGAGAGAACAATCTTGTAACCAATACTCATACTAGCAATAATATTCATACTCTTTCCGCTCCGTGGACGTAGATCTATTCCGATAGATCGAACCACGTAATTCCTTTGTGTTCCTTTTACTTTCGTGTTCATTTATTTCTTATTGGCGTTCATTAATTACCTACGAAAACAAGATCGATCAGAGTACATTCTTAAATTCTTCATAGAATTTCTTGACTTCATCAGTGTCTTGATGTGGGTACACATGAACAAGAAATTCGAAATCAAAATAAATATGTAGATTTAAAAAAAATATACCGTTGATTTATTTAAGGCTAATATAAGGTAAATGGCTAATCTTTATCACTGCTTCATTTCGAATTTGAGTAACAACCTGCATACCTAATCCTAAATAACCCTAAATTAAATGAAGCCCTGGAGAATGATGTTGTTAGAGACTGGACCTTCTTACGCTTAGTCATGTCTTGAGGTAGATTTTTGGGGAACTTGAAGTTGACTGCAGGAAACGAAAACTGAACATAGTTGGGATCCTATGATCTCTGCTCATCATGACTTCTTTTAACTGGAAATTTAGGTGTACAAAATGATTTAGGTTTACAAAAATAAACATGATTACTTTTCGCCAAACAGAACCAAAGATCAACAGCAGCATGCACAACAGATCTGATTAATAGATCGAAAACCAAACCAATCGAAAATCCTTAATTCAAAACACTAGCCTGATTTCGGCGCTATTTTGTATTCCTCCTCGCCATAGAGAATATAAATTCACCTAGAAATCTGAATCATAGAAAGCAAGGAAGAGATCGATCTACTTCCCGTCCTGAACCAATTGTGATTCCGCCATGGTCGACGAAGGAACTCCTAGGCACAACTTCAAGGTAATCGCCACAATCGCGTTTCATAACTTGGAAGGAATTTGCATCAACAAAGTTCAAGGTTCCAGGGGAACATTTGTCACGACTCTCACATTTTCTATAGACGGCCAGAAAAAGAATGTTATGCATGTTTATCACAGACGGAAGGAGGAAGGAGGGAATGATTAGGGCTGAGCATAACCGAGCCGGAACCAAGCAACCGAACCGAACCAGGCAGTTTCGTACAATAACGGTCTCAGCCAAAAAAATAGGAACGGTCGGTTTTGGTTGGTGAGTACATAACCAAAATTTAATTTGGCCGGTCACAGTTTTTGTTATATAAGTTTGGTGCCGACCGAAAAACCGAACTATAGCTAATACAATTTTAATTTTAAATTTTATATTTAAGAATTATGAGTTTATATAATTAACCAAAATAGATATAGGTTAACTTTATAACTGCATTTAGTTTCTATTCCACAACAGTCTTGTGGTAAATTCTTGGAACTTTGCACTTTTTGTGATGTTCATTGGTGAATTATATTGTAATTCCTTAGCTGTCTCTAAAGCCATTTTACAAATTCTTGAGAAAAAAATATGTTATGATTGTATAGTAGTTAGTAGTGTGGCTACATTTTGAGTAAATCAATGAAATATTATGGAATAATTAGAGAAGAAAACGTGGGGAAAAAGCATTTTACCTCAATAATTCGGATTGGCCAAAACCGAACCGAAAACAACCAACGGTTTTTGGCTAATTTTTGGCCGGTTGAGTACAGTCACTTTGGTTGGTTCAACTATAATTTTAAATTTTTTTTGGTTATCAGTTAAATCGATTTTGTCCGGCTTTTGGCCGAACTGGCCGTATGCTCAGTCCTAGGAATGATAAATTAATAAATTTTCATTTTGGCTACGTATATTGTGGGAATTCAAAATTTACCTTTTATTTACAAGTTTGGCAAAATATTTTAAAGTATTATAGTTTTCATCTCAATTACTCCGTATTTCATACCCAACTAATCAAAGCTACATATTATGAAACTTTTAAATGTTAAGTGAAAAAGGTAATGAATATAAAAGCTCTTAGAAATTACACTTTTTTTTAATAAGTAATGCTTAATATGTAATATATAGAGATAATGTACTTTTTTACCCACTTTCATATTGTAATATCAAATTTTGCTTTGGAAGATAATTAACTTAAATTTTACCCATATTTTGGGTTGGTGGACAAAAATACCCTCAGGTTTTAGGTTCGGATGAATTAGTTACTTTAGTTTATTCCTTGCAAAACTTATTTTGAGTAAATTGTCTCTCCAATTGATTTTCGAAATCAAATTCTCTATTCCTCCCCTGTTGCGATTCAATTCAATCGTAATTTCTCCAGTCTTCTCCTACTCAACATCTGATAGTGCGGCGATTGATTCAATTTGCGAAGTATGAAAAGTCGATTTCTTTGATTGGTGAAGATAGAGGTAGCGATTGCTTTTACTGGTGAATATCGAGTCAATTTACTGACTGACGATGTTTGATGAGGCAATTTATGTAATCTCCGGCGACATATAGGCTGCGGCATCGGGTATAGAAGCGCGATTTTGATTTTGCAGTAGAGTGTTGTTCACGATCTTACAATTTTGAGGTAATAGGCTTGATTTGTGGTTTTTTTTATTTTTTTATTTTTTTATTTTTGTTTTTGTGATTTTTGCTACATCATATCTTTGATTTGTTATATATTAGTTTTGGATTCGTGCTTGTTTGATTTGACTTGTTTGTTGTTAGTTTTTCTAATTTCATTTGATGGTTCTGTGATAATTATTTTGGCTTAGGTTGTTTCATGTTGTTCTTCTACAAATATAAACACTTCTTTTTATTTTTTGTCTTTTTTTTTTTTTGGTTGGTGTTCTGTTTTCGAAATTGTTGTGATTTTAGCTTCAATGTGTATTATTTCGAAGTATATTGAATGTATAAGAGTCATCAATTTCATCATGTATGCGATATTAGTAATTTCATTTGATAACATGTTGGTATGTTTTTTTTGCAATGCTTGTGTCCAATGCTGTGTTGGTATATTTTTTTTGTTTTTGTAGGCAATGGTTTCTTCTGTAATTGTTGTTCATGGTGGAAGTTGGAATGACAACATATATGAGGGGGGGGGGAGAAGGGATTTTATACCTATTCCTTCTAATGGGATATCATTTGAAGAATTGTTGAGCAAAGTTGAAGTAAGGTTGAAGAAGTATGGGACTACAAATGTCTTCGACATAGATGCTTTAATTCAGCTGCAATCAGGTGACATGTCAAGAATGAGAATCTCTGATAACTTTGAATGGTCTTACTTGAAAGAATTGGTGGATGTGACTACTATCTATGTGAGTGTTTGTAATAGACATAATCAATCTGAATATAGTAGTATAATTCAAATGAATTCTGGAACTGTGGTTGATAGAACTGATTCTGGTGGGGTAGACAGCTATAATGTGTATACATTAGATAATTCAGGTGATAGTAGTGCTGCATATGGTTTTGCATGTGGTCGATGGGTTATTCCGGGTGCTTCGTATCATGCCTCTATTTCTTGTGATGAGATGGTCATAGATCCTGAACCTGTTATAGGTGAGCTTGTTAGCGGTTCTACATTTTGTAGTAAGGATGCGATGGTATCAGCTATTGCGGTATACCACTTGAAGAACTGTTTGGAGTTTCGAACTAAGGTTTCGGATACTGAGCGATATCATAATGTTTGCAAGTTTGCTGAAAGTTGTAAGTTTAGTGTGCGAAGTAGATCACTTGGTCAGTCATGGAAAATATATAAATGGATTCCACACACGTGTGAGAGAGATTTGAGGAGAGCGCCTCATCCCAAAGTGTCTTCTAGAGCAATAGCTGTGCATGTTGGTGCAAATATGTCAGAAGATGGTTGTGTTCTTAGGCCACGCGATATCCAAGGTCAGATTCTTAGAGAGTTTGGTGTTAATTTGAAGTATTCAGCTGCTTTGGCTGGTAGGAATCTCGCCTTTAACATGACTTATGGAGACCAGGACAAGTCATTTCAGGTATATACTCATATAACTTTTTTAAGTTTATGTTCTGTTTGTTATTGTTACACAGTAAGAAATTGTGTTTTTTTGTACTGTGTACTTGTTTAGGAGTGTTACACAGTAAGAAATTATATGTGTTTGTACTGTGTACCTTCGAGCAACTGCTTTGGTTGTTGTGTGTAATTCTTTGTGTATATGTGCAAAATTGTATTTCTTTTATCTGATTTGTTGGTTCATATTATTACAGTTGCTGCCTAAATACCTATACATGCTACAAAAGTTAAACCCTGGTTCGATTGTTGATTTAAAAATTGGTGATGGTGGTTGTTTTGAGTATTGCTACTTCGCTCTCTCTGCATGTTTAAGGGCATTTTGTGCATGTCGCCCTATTATTGTTATTGATGCAACCCATTTGAAGGGGAAGTACAAGGGCATTATGTTTGTTGCATCAACAAAGGATGCAAATGAGCATATTGTCCCTCTTGCTTTTGGTATTGGTGACAAAGAGAAGGACTTGTCTTGGAATTGGTTTTTAGCACACGTCCGACAGTCATTTGGAATCAGAGAGAATATGTTGATCGTCTCTGATCAACATGCAAGTATAAAGAATGCTGTGGTGTCTGTTTTTCCTGATGTCGCCCATGGTCTCTGCTCGTATCATATACAGGGCAACCTTAGGCGATCAGGGTCCACTGTGATTGAGATTTTCCAATCTGCTGCAACTGCTTACAGGATTGAGGATTTTGATACCCACATGGGTAATCTGAAATCAAGATATCCAAAAGCATATGCAAAACTTTTGAAAATTGGTCCGGTTAAGTGGGCTCGTTGTAAATGTCCGGTGCGGAGATATTCTTTTGGTACTTCTAATGCTGTGGAGTCTTTGAACTCTCGATTAAAGTGGGCTAGGAAATTACCAATTTGTTCTTTGTTGGAGTATGCCCATAATCTTGTGCAAGAGTGGTTTTGCAATCGGCGTGCTACAGCTGAATCTAGAACTCTAGAACTTTCCCAATATGCTATGCAGAGACTTGAAGATGCTATAATAAGGGGCCGGGTTATGAAGGTTGTGCCTATTTCTGATTCAAAGTTCAAGGTGATTTCGGGTTTGAAGAGTTATATTGTTGACATTCGGTCAATGAAGTGTTCTTGTGAAATTTTCCAAATGGATCTAATTCCATGTTCGCATGCCACACGAGTTATAAGGTAAGAGAATTACCTTATATTTTTACTTATATTTTGTTCATTCATTATTTTAAAATTCATACTAATGTCCATTTATTTTTATATTTTTTCCACTTTTGTTTTATAGTCATGTGAATCAGTCTTCGATTGGATACGTGCATTCGTGTTATAGCACTCAATCGTGGCGTGAAACATATGCAACTGAGGTTATGCCGGTGCCTGATCCATGTGATTGGTGTGTACCATCAGAAGTTGCTTCAATCGTTGTTGGAACTCCATCTAATCCTAAACAAGCAGGTAGACCACGCGTGAATAGGTTTCAGGCTGGAGATTATGTAGTTGCTGGAGCCAATGGAGGAGCTGCTGGAGATGTTATATCTTCTCTATCTACTGTTTCTGCTACATCTGTTGAATGTGTTGGAGAGTCTGTTGAATCATTAGAAATTGATTCAAACGTTTCTGGAGCTGATGGAGTAGATGTTGGAGCTGATGGAGTAGCTGCTGGAGCTGATGGCCATGCTGGATCTTCTGTATTTGTGGGAGCTGCTGAATCTGTTGAAGGTGTTGGGGAGCTTGTAGCCCCTAAAGTCTCACGTGAGTGTTCTCGATGTCATAAGAAAGGCCATTATCAAACTACATGTACTGCATTCATCGAGATTAATCCCGAGGAAGGAGTAAAAGTAAGTGCTAAGCGTCCTCGGAAGCAAAAGTCTTGTGGTATTTGTGGTGTAGTTGGGCATACATGCACAACTTGCACTGATCCACGTAGGTTTGAGTAATCTTGTTTTTAGTGGTAAGTGGTACTTATAATGTTAAGACGTACTTTTGATTTTTTATCTTTATGGTAAGCGGTACGAATAATAACAAATCGTACTGATACCCAAAACAGTTATGTCTGTTTTTCAGTTAGTGTGTTTGGATAACAAAATATAAAATAGTATTAGTATTTCTATTTGTAGCATATTTTTGAATAACATTGTTTCTTATATTTTCGATAAGTATTTCCAAATATATGTTCTAATGCATCTGTACGTGGTACTTATAATATTAAATTGTACTGACACTAAAAAAAAAAAACTATTTTGATGTTATGAATATTAGTGTGTTTGATATACTTTGTTTTTGAACAACAAAACATTATTTAGTATCAGTATTTATTTGCAAGCAAGTTAATTATTTTTGGATAAAATTTTTGGTTTGTGTTTTGTTTCTCGTATATGTAAGAAATACATAATTATTGAATAAAGTATCACCAATTGTTTCGTGTTATGAGCTAGATTAAATTGATCTGATTTGAACAACAAAATAGTTATGTAGCACCAAGTTTCTACTATTGCATGAGAAATAACAATTGGTAAAACATATCCAACATAAAGACATTGTTACTAGTATGTTTTTCTACCATATCATACTTGCAAAAGTGCTTTAAATTTTTTCCATTGGAATTGGGCCATGTCCCTCAGCTGTGCTGAATCCATAGATGGTACGTGCAATGTGGTATCTGTAAAAATCAAGATCTACAATGTTGTTCAGTCCCTTGGGCCCCGGAGTCTTTGCTATTGTCCTTTCAACCTGCTTCAAGGAGTAAAGTGCACTACTGACACTGTCCGTCTGCTTCTGCTTGTACGCATTCTTCGAGTTGGCAGGGAGAAAGCATACCTCCCACTGGGTGTAACGTGGATTCTTGATTTTTGTGACTCATAGTATAGAATGGCCTTCATGATTTGAGGAAACACCCTGGACAGTGGGATGAGGAATTTCTTCTCGTTGTTTCTGTCGGTTTCTTCATATCCCCAATTCTTTGGGTCGTTAATCCATATTTTCTGTTTCTTCATATCTATTAGTACCATTACACAATGATTTTTAAATACACATATTGTCACAACCTGAAATAACATAATAAGCAGATTTCAGTAAATTGTGTTAACTAATAATAGTGTATATTCAAAAGTTACTAGATTGACTGAAACAAGTATTACCTTTTCACATTCCACCCAACGTTTCATGTTATTCCCCCATTGAGGACAGCTTGCATCAGCATACTTTAACAACACAACCATTTGATCACATGTTATCTGCTCTTCCTCGCTTGCCTTGAATGTTGATGATTTATACAGATGCAATGGGTGTTTCTTATGTCCGTGGATGTTGTTAAACACATCATCAACTACATTCTATAAATAATTCAATGTGAGTACAATTATGGTTTTACACAAATTCCATATTATTATAATGAAGTATACATACCATGAAGTAGCTTGGTGCAATGACAATATTGTTGTGACTATCCACTACGCCTGCAAATGTGGGATTTGTTGCTAGTATGGAGAGGTAGCAGTTCATGTGATCTTCATCAAGCATTCTTTTCGAGTTAAGAATTTCTTTAAAGAATTCTTTGTCAACTGGATATATCAAGCCCACGTTTCTCATGCTGCACATTTAAATATTTAAGAAATTAGTGTAGATTTTATATAAGTAAATGCTTTTATTCTTGGGCTTACATTGTTGTTGGTGAGCTCAAGAATATTTCGAATGTGTCTAAGCCAGCTCTTATGTCATTGACGAGATACGGACTTCTCAGTACTCTTGATGGGAACTTTTGCCTGATTGGTCTTATATTTCCTGGCTCAAAAACTTCTAGGGCAACCTCTTCCAATGGAGTAGGAGCAACAATAATTTGCATGTCTTCCGGTTTGTATCATTTTCCCTCAATCGATGCCATTAAATCATCGAGAAGTTTATCAATGTTTGTATCTGTCATGCTGTCATTCTGTTTCAAACATTGGAGGTAGTTATGGAACAAATATTCATATATATTTTCGTACCATGTAGAGTTAGACATAGTACGATTTTACGATCTCATACTACATTATCTGTTATGCAGTATAAGATTTATATCAAATGTAACCCATACTTATAGATCAAGGTAATATATATTTTGTACTTGGAAAATATTTTTCAATTGTCATACAACTAAATCAAAACATAGTTTTAAAATCTACTTAGTAAAATTTAAAGTGAAACATTATTTTTAAATCTGAATTCTGTTATGCATCTGAATGCATGTCTTGTACCTTTTCATGATCTGTTGTGCCAGCCGTTTCTTCAACCTCCATTGGTGCTGATGTTGTCTTCATCTTGTTTGTGTCATCTTCTTCAGCATCATTCTCTGCATCTCTGTATGCCCTCTTTGATCTCTTGTATTTCTTCAGTTCAGCTTGTTTTTCTGCATCTTTGTTAGATCCAGGATTCTGTTGTGCTGCTTTAGTTGTTGACTCCTCAGGTGATTTTGTTGCTGCCTCCTCTGATTCCAAGATTGTTGTTTCCATTGTTGCATTTTTTGATTCTTTTTCGGCTGTCTTCAATGCTGCCTCATCAGCTTCAATGTATGATGCTTTTGCTGCTGTCCTCAATGCTGCCTCATCTTCTGCTGCATGCTCTGCAGCAATAGTTGCTGCCACATGTTCTTCTATTAATGCATCTGCTTCTGCATCTTTTTCTGCGGCTGTTCTTGCTGCATTCTCTGCATCTATTGCTGCTTCTTCTTGGTAACCTCCTAGTCCAGAGTAGTCATGTCCAGCATTGTATCCTGGTGATGCCATAGTGTTGTTAAATTGAAGATCAGTGGCATGGTGCTCATGTGATTGGGCTCTGTCACCAAGGTGTTCCATGATACTGTCAAGCTTTTTCTGTATTTCATCTATCTTTGGCTTCATCATGTTCGCTGCATATTCACCTATTTTTTTCAACATGGATTCATCAAGTTGCTGAATTCCAAATGCAGAACAGTTTGAATTTGAAGGAGCAGCTCCAGTAGGCAGAATCTCATCCAGGTGCTTCTTTTTCTTTTGGTCATTATGATCGTATTTCAAAGCAAATGGCATTTTGTCGGGGTCATAGGAGAGTGATTTCCAGTAGTCTGTGGCAAGCTCTTTCTTAGTTGGCTTCAGTTGCGGCACAAGTTGCTACACATAAAACAATTGTAAAAGTACATTAGGTACATGGTACACCTTGATCTAAATCTTACTTATTACAATGTTTAGGTACACAGTACTTCTTAAACTAAATTGTACTTATTACCATCATATCTAGGTACGCAGTACTAGTTAAACTAAATCTTACTTTTTATTTACCATGATATTTAGGTACTTAGTACTATTTAAACTAAATCTTACTTATTACCATTTACTAACTTATTCAACCATGTTCTGTTTGAAGTTCTTGGAAGAATTTTCATACCATTTTTGGATCTTCATCTTCTGGGTATGCGTAGTCCTTTCTCACATACTTGTAGCGAAGGAATCGTGGCCTCTTTCTTTTCTCATTCCTCAATCCTATCACTTTTCCAAATTCTGGAAATGCTTCAAATATCCAGGCCTATAAATTTGAAGTGTATTAGTTTACTAGATAAACAAATAAATATTTTTGATATCAAGTATCAATGGTAGTAAACTTACAGAGAATGCGATGGTGTTTCCTTTTATGTGGTAGCTGACTTTACCAGAATTTGGCACTCTGTCTTTTTTCACATTTCTTATTTGATGGGTGAGTGCTTGGTACGAGTAACTACCCCATGGGAAATCCTCCCATTGCTGCTTGTCTTCTAACAAAACCCATAGCCATATGGGGATTATCTTCGTGCTTTGTTCAAATCCGACAATATATGTTGTTGCTATAACAACTTTGCAATTTTTATGTAGTCGTCAACAGTAGCTTTAACTTCTATCTCTTTCTTTTCTAGTCCGTCTCCTTCAAAATATGTGAACTTCTTGTTTTTGAACATCTCAAACACATCTTTTGTGGTGGTCTTCTCATTGCACCGGAATAGTCTAGCAAATACAGATTCTTCTGGTACTTGATGGCTCTTGTATGGGTTGAAATTTGATTGGCCAAATCGAAGGCCAGTGACAAGTGCAAACTCCTCTCTAGAGAAACGGAGAATGACATCACCAATTTTGAACCACAGTGCCGTGGTATCAGGATTTGGATTAGGTGTGACTTGTCTGAACACAACGTAATGCAGCATAGTGCCGTTACGTGTGTTATATTTCTCCAAGTACAAGTAATTGCCTAAACATGATTTCTTCACTTCCTTATATGCTGGGTAGCTAATATCCATCATAACAGACTTGATTTCACCAACCATTGATTCATATCCAACAAGCATTGTCCTATGTGTATGTCCAGCTAAATGGTATCTTTCATAGTCCCATGTAACCTTCAAATAAGGCAGAATAAAATAATTCATGAGTAATAGCAATCCAACAAATAAAGCTCTTTATAGTCAACGAATTATATTTTAAAATCTGCTCACATAATGTACGAAGATCCTTGTTTCATAACACTTAATTTGAAGAAACACTGATTTCAACAGCCTATGTATCAAATTTGAATGGAAACACACATGCATACTATATTTCAATTCAATGTAATGCAGACTGAAACCTAAATTCTAGTACAATTTTCATATTTTCGTGACAATTAATGAAAAGGAAAACTGATTGGAAGAGCATATATATCAAAATGTAATGGAAAGTGGCATGTATACCACATTTCACTTCAGTGTAATGCAACGGAACCATAAATTCCACTATCATTTTCATATTTTTGTAACTACCAATTGAATTAAACCATCATTCAAGCAGTATACATGCCAGTTTCATACTGGAACCCTAAATTCCAGTATAATTTTTATATTTTATTGCACATAAAAATGAAAATAGAGTTCGAATTTTTTTTTAAAAAAAAACCCTAGTATTGTTACCGCTAGATGAGCAAATGGATTTTCATTTGTTTCCACGGTATGATCTTGTTGTTCTTCCCTGATTTCCGTTGATTTCGCAGTTTTTGTTCGAGCTTTGCTTGTGGAAGCTTCTTCTCGTGTCCTCTTTGAACCGCGCTTCGCCATTTTTGCCTTTTTTCGTTTTTTCTTGGTCGCAGCTTCGGTTTCAAACGACGGATCGTGTGAAGGATTGTTCGTCCTCGGCATTGCTGAACGGAATCGTGAGGGAGGAAGGTCTAGGGTTTGTGACGGCGAATCGTTCTGAGAAAAGGGGCTGGACGAAAAGGGGCTGCAAATGGAGGTAGCGGTATATTCAGGGGCAATTTTGTCCACATACCGAAAATATGGATATTTTTTGTATTTTTTATCTTCCATAACAAAATTTGGGTTTTTAATGTGTCTTTCGGTATTTTTTTTTTTGCCTCTAATATATATATATATATTCTAATAACCAAAACATGTTAGGTATTACTAGAAGTCAGTAAACGATCTCCCGTTGAAATAACAAAACAGGAAAAGAAGAAAATGGATTCCTTTCCTCTTCTCATTTCTCTATTCTTCATCGCTCTCACTCTCTTCCATTCCTCGAAACGCCGAAGAAACCTTCCTCCGGGGCCATTCCCTCTTCCTATCGTCGGAAACATGCTCCAACTCGGCTCCAAACCACACCACTCATTCGCTCAGCTCTCGAAGAAATACGGGCCTTTGATGTCCATCCATCTCGGAAGCGTATACACCGAAGATGGCGTGAAAGAAATTATCCACAAACACGGCCAAGTCTTCTCCGGCCGAGTATTCATGCAGGCAGCCGAGTATTTGCAGAGAAGAGATGTTTTTCTCACACCAGTTTGGAAGCCAGCGAGTGGCTCCGGCAGCAGAAGCTGCAGCAGCAGATGGCGAAATAAATAAATTTGAATCATTATTAAACTGCCTAATTTTGCCAATATTTTTGGAAACCACTGCAAAATAGAATCTTCCAAATTATACTGAAGGAGTGTTCTGTTGTGATGAAATTTCTGTTTATTCTAACAAAAAAAAAAGAGAGAAATTATTGAGTTCCACTAATTGAAGGATTTATTAAGTAGCTTAGATGTATAATTTCATTATGTTGTATATTTTAGACATCAATTACCCTTTTATATTAATTGAATAATTATTACTTGAGTATTTTAATCATTTAAATTTCATTTGGTGTTGAATCATTGTCCTCAAATGTTATGGAGTCAAATTAACAATCGAAAAACAAATTCTTAAATCTTCCAATCATATCCAAACTGTTGAAATGAAAATATTGATGTATACTTCAATAATATATATTGTCAATTCTCTTAGAGCTAGTAAGACCCAAATCTTAGCAAATTCTACAATTTGGCAGTATATATATATGTGTGTGTCTGTGTGAATATAAATAAAATTGTGTTTCAACCTATTGATTAAGATGGATAGCTAAATCTCTAACTTATATTAGAAAATAAAAGCGTCGTTAGTGAATGGTTTTAAATAATGTTTATGTAATCCGCACACGCATTTAGGTTGAAATTTGTTTGCTTGAAGTTAATGTGTCAACTTCAATTATAATCGTAAAAGATTCCTTTTAAAACTATTTCACGAAAAATATATATATATATGAATCTATTTCAGTTCATACTGCATGTTTTCAAAAAAAAAATAACAATAATAAATCAGTTCATACATTATTCTTTTCGTAGATGCTATATATGATACACTAGTAAAATTAGGGGTGAGCATCGACCAACCGAACACTGAAAAATCGATGAAAACTGACCGCATTGGTCGGTTTACGGTTGGTTTTTTTCCACCGTCGGTCGGTGGTCGGTTGGTTTTTTTGAAATTGGTCAGTTGTCGGTCGGTTGGTCGGTTAATGAAGTGAAAAACCGATAAAAACCGACCGACCAACATATATTATATATATTAATTATTTTTATTCCTAAAGTGTTATCCAAATAGTCAATAAAAGTGTTTTTATGAAGTTGGAGACTTGGAGAATGGAAATTGACATTTGTTTATTGTTTTTATGAAGTTAGAGACTTTCATTTCATTTCTTAAGACTTGTTTTGTGACTTTGTTGATTCGGAATTTATATTTTTATGTTGTGAAATGGGAACACTTTAGATCTCAAAAGAAGTGGACTATTTATATATTTATTTGGTATATTTGCATATATTTTTTAGGGTGAAAATCAAGTTAAAAATAGGAAAATTTGGCTTTTGTTGGTTAAGATAGAAACTGACCGACCGACCGATCTATCGGTCAGTTTTAGGGTCGGCCGATAATCATTTGCGGTCGGCCGGCGGTTGACTTTTTAGGATGTTGGTCGGTTGGTCGGTCGACTAAAAAATGGTCGGTCGGCCGGGCCAACCGACCGATGCTCACCCCTAAGTAAAATAAATTTGTAACATAAATAGAATGAGATAAAATTTATATGTCGGAAAATGATTATTCACACATAACTACAAGTGTGTCAAAATAATATTAAGAAAAGCACTAAAAAGATAAAACCCTAGTAGTGTCTTAGTGATTTAGTAATGTTATTCGCTTCGATTCAATTCAGTTTCAACCACTGTACATTCTATGGGGTCCAATTTTATGGGGCCCAATTTTTTTTAAAGTAAAGTTATTATTGTATAAGTAATTTTTGGGCTGAAATCTTTTTTTTATATTATTTGTATGTGTAGCTCCGAAGTCCAATAATTTAGAATCATTCCTTAAACAAAATATATATATGCTCAAAATACTTTTTTTTTGCACTAGTCCAATATACTAACCGAAATTTATATTATTTAGAAAATTCATCCGAATTATATATATTTACAAACCGTGAAATTAGATTTCAGTATTTCTTTTTTATTTTTCTTTGCATCTCTTCGCCCATGCTTTGGCGCAACAACATCTCTTTATCTTATTCTTTCTTCTTTGCCTATTTACGGGGTGTTTGACTAAATTTATTTTAAATAGCTTATAAAATATTTCAAGAGCTTATTAGATGTTTGGATAATAGAGCTCATAAGTTCAAAAGAGATTAAAAAATTAAAATCTGATTTTTTTAAAAAAATAAAAATTCAAAATTCAAAATTCAAAATCTATAAATTTATAACAATCAAATGTAAATATATAGGTTGAATACTTGAATATATATAAAAAGGTGAAAATGTAAGTGTAGAGGTAAATTCTACAATTGAGGATTGTCCGGTCGGTTCAGTCGATCCGGTCGATTCGGGCACTAGCAACTTGTTATCAACGCGACACAAACACGTTAGAGCCCTAAGGGAACATCGGTGGGGGTGTCAGCCGTAGGGCCTCCGACGCTCAAGTTAGTACGGTGAGTAAGAAATAAATCGAACGCAAACACAATAAATAAAGAGTAATTCGTAAGCAATGGAGATCGCGGGCGATTCAGAGCGTTCGGAGGACGGAGATGATGTTAGAGAATTTAAGATGGTAGGGATCGACAGCGGAGGAAGCTTGATTGGCTAACTCTGATGGCTGTGGAAGTAGAGTGAGTGCAGAGAATGCGGTGAATACGGAGAGTACGAGGGAGAGCAGCGGAGAGCGTAGTGGAGAGTATAAGCGTAGGGTTTTTCTTTCACTTGACCTAGATGGTCGATACTTATAGAACGGCTGTCCCCTAGCGTTTCCCTCTCATGCGGCCGTATCGGTCGCCTCTACTCGTTAAGTCCGTTCTGGATTCACAGGAAGAGATATCTTCCTTTGACTCGGTCTTCGGCTGACGCAGTCAGTCATAGGTTTTGACCGTATCGACCGCAACGGTCGATGTGGCTGACACCTTGATCCGGGTAGGTATTTTGTGGCCAGGTTGTAACGTTGGGCTTGTTGCCTTTGTTGTTGGGCCGTTTTGATTGCCTACTCCGACGGATCGGACTTGTGAGCCAGATTAATTGGGCTTACGAATTTTGCCCACTACAGTTTATCCCCCACTCTTTAGTTAAATTAATTTTAACTGGAGAGTTTAGAGAGCGTGTCGATCAATTTCGCCGACGTGACCCGGAATATAAATACATAGGTATAGATGTAGCGCTTGGAGCAGGTGCTCGTGCTCAAATAAATGCATTAGTTAAAAGAAGGCACATTTGATCACTTGGTAAATTCTTGGAGGCATATTAACCAATAATGAATTAATGATGGGTATAGTGACCCTATAGATTGGAGTTAATCGTGCTTAATAAAGGAAGGAAAATTAACCTTACTCTTGTGGGCCCAAACCAACGTAAGGAATAAGGAAATGCCTATGTTAGTGGCTCCACCTCATCTCCATGAATCAAAGAGCAAGAAAGTAATCTATATTTTATGTTAATTAAATAAGGGAGCTCTGCCATTATCAGATACGAAAGGGACGAACTCGTCTCATGCAGTTATCCACGCATTTTTTCATTTATTAGATTTGGCAACATTGACTCCTTGGGAAAGAATGTTTGAAACGGAGGTAAAAGAAAGAGACGGGCCCTTTGCTGTGGAAAACCAAAAACCAACGGACAATAGCTACTACCTCCATGTATCCACTGCAGTTAGGACGTAGCCAGTAGCTTGCATAGCAGTCTCAGAACCTTTGAAAAGCAATAAAGGGGAAGGTACAATTGTTCTTTACATCAAGCCACCTAATCAGACGACTTTGGAGATATGGAAGAATAAAGTAGAGCCTATCATGCAGTTTATATAGTTGGCACAGTCGATTTTTGAACAAAAATAACTGCAAATAGGAGAAATTGCCCCTTTAAAAAGAGGTAATGGAAAAAAGTACTATTTTTAAACAAATAAATTGTAAAAATGTCCTCTTTAATATTTTAATATGTAATGGGTCCCACTTTTATATTTAAAAACTATGCCTCTCACCCCACTTTCTTCCCAACAATGAACTTATTTCAACTTTCATTATAATATAATTTTTATTTTGTTTTTCAGAAGTAGAATCTCTATTGCACTCCATGCATGCGTATAATGCTATATAATGCTATTGATTTGAATTGAATTGAATTGAATGATACTGAATCATACAATTTTGACTGTATTTTACAATAATTCAATCTGTGATAGTACAAGACTCTACTGTATGCATGCATGCGTGAATAAATGCGTACTGTATGCATGCATGCGTGAATAATGCTATTGAATCATACAATTTTGACTGTTTTTTTACAATAATTCAATCTGTGATATGATAGTACAAGACGAATAATAAATATAAATTTTTTGGTATCCTATGCCAACCCACCCCACACAAAACTCAATATATACAATTATAAAAATTGCGAATAGAATTCAAAAATAAACAGAGTCACCAAAAAAAAAAACTTGTTGGGAGAAGAAGTGAGCTGAGGAAGATGAGGCATTATAAGGGTTTATTACAAAGGATATCGTGCCACTTTCCGAGAAGAAGTAAACACAACATCCGAGCTGAGCTGAGGAAGACGAGGCATTATAAGGGTTTATCATGGAGGATTTCGTGCCACATTGCATCTACTTCATCGTGATTTTTGATTATCCAATAATATAGGTAAATTTTAATATCGATTTTATATATGCTTATGCTTGGTTAAGTAGTTTAGGGATTTATTTTGGAAATAAATTGAATATTTTGAACATGTCGAAAATGAACTTATATGTTTAGGAATTAGTTTATAGATTTATTTTGGAAATTAATTGCTTATTATGTTGTTTAAATTGATTTATTTAAGTGATTGAATTCGAAATTAGTATATATTTGTAATGTTTGTAATATTAAAATTTACAAAGATGTTAAGAAAAAAAGATAAAATTTTGGGTATAGCCAACCGGCCATTCCGACGCCGAAAAAACGCCGACCGGCCGCATATTTCGGTGGCCGGAAAATTACTTTTCCGGTGAACCAACCGGCCGGTTGGCTATACCATTATTTTTCATTTTTCTTTAAGTATGTATAGTGTATCACATTTATTTTTTGAGCTTATAAATTCTTCGTATAGATTTATATTGAAATTAATTGATTATTATTTTGTTTAAATTAATTCTTTTAAATGATTTAATTCGAAATCTTAAAATATTTTTAATATTTGAACTACAATAATTTATAAATATGTAAGAAAAAAATAGAAAAATTTTGGTATAGCCAACCGGTCATTCCGACACCGGAAAAAGGCCGACCGGTTGCTTATTCCGGTCGCCGGAAAATCTCTTTTCCGGTCAACCGACCGGCCGGTTGGCTATACCATTATTTTTCATTTTTTTTCTAAGTACGTATAGTTTATCAAATTTATGTTTTGAGCTTAGAAATTCTTCCTATAGATTTATATTGAAATTAATTGATAATTATTTTGTTTAAATTAATTCTTTTAAATCATTTAATTCGAAATATTAAAATATTTTTAATGTTTGAACTACAAAAATTTATAAATATGTTAAGAAATAAAAAAGAGAAAAATTTGGGTATAGCCAACCGGTCATTCCGACACCGGAAAAGGGCCGACCGGTCGCTTATTGCGGTCGCCGGAAAGTCACTTTTTCGTTGAACCGACCGGCCGGTTGGCTATACTTTAATTTTATTTTTTTTTCTAAACATGAATAGTTTATAATATTTAATTTTTGAGCTTAGAAATTCTTCCTATAGATTTATATTGAAATTAATTGATTATTATTTTATTTTAAATTAATTCTTTTAATATTTAATTCAAAATTAGTATACAATAGTGATTTCGAATTGAATTTGGTACTCTTAAAGAAATTGGTATATTTTATGTGTTTAATTTGTTGTTTTTATATTTATTTGTAGTTGATGATTTATTAATAAAAATTTAATTATGTGATTACAGATGGATTTGGTGTACGTGAACGTTAAATACGGGGGTAAATGGGATGGTTGTAGTTATGAAGGCGGCCAAGAGATAACTATCCCATTATCTTTTGACGGGTTGAGATACCTCATATCTTATTATTGCAACCTCACGGTCTCCGATTTTGATGTTTCTTATCTGAGGATGAACAATTGCGGACAGATTGTCAAATCACACTTGACAAGAGATGAGAAATTATTTGAATTATGCAATGCTGGTTTGACGCCAACGATATTCGTGAAGACGAACGACAAAGCATCATCTTCACATGCCGGGGCATCATCTTCACATGTCCCTACCTTCGATCAACCGCAGTCGTATGTGGGCTCTCTTGATTTTCACAGCCAAGGCACTGATTGGCATGCAGAATTGGAACAGTTCGGGAGGGTTGCTGCTTCTAGTAACTGGTATGAGGGCGTATATCTTGGCGAGAGCAACAATGTTGGCGCGGATCCGGCGAATCATGAAAATATAGTCCATGATAATGCAATTCCAGACCTCAATCAATCGGTCAAGAATGACGAGGAGCGAACGGATGATGAAGATTACGTCCCTGATCCTAAAGAGAGCTCGGAGACCTCGAAGAACGAGGGCGATTTCAATCTATACCATGATGGTAGGCAGATGAACAGGGCCTTATTCGCAGAATGGACTGCTTGGATACAGGGGGAAGGGGGTATGCAGAAACTGTTTGAGATGATGTTCCCAGATTTGAGTGAGGGTAAAGCAGCGGCAGATACCGACACTGACCACATGAGTAATTGGGTTGTCCCGTTAGTCCCCCCCCCCCCCCCGGCCTTGTGATACCGCAGTATATCACGATGATTTCATTAATATTGAGGAGCTCTCCAAGGACTCTGTTTTTTGGGACAAGGATGAAATCTGGATCGCAGTCGGTTTGTGGCATTTGATTAGGAGGAAAGAATACATAGTCGAGAAATCAGATAACAAGAGATTCCTAGCGACGTGCAAATTATCCCAAGAATGCCCCTTTAGGCTTTTACTCACTACCGAGGGCGGGCCTTGGACTGTTTCAAAATTTATTGAGGAACACGTGTGCAGTGAATTTGGTCTAACAAACACCGTTCATAAGAGGAAGGTCCATACGTTGGTGATCGGTTCAATTTTTGCAAAGAGATTGTTGTGTGATTCTCAGTTAATAAAGCCCAGAATAATTCAAAATGAGCTCAAATCTGAGTTTGACATCGATGCCACCTACGACGTGTGCTTGACGGGACGGAATCACGCAATCGAGATGGTATACGGCAAACATAAGGAGTCCTTCAACGATTTGCTCAGTTACCTTCACATGTTGAAGATCACTAATCCTGAGACCTACACCGAGTACGAGATCAGTCCAGATGGCCGGTTCAAATAAGTATTCATTGCTCTAGGCGTGACGCGATTCGCATGGGAAAACGGATACCTCCGGCCGGTTATTATTATTGACGGTACGTATCTCAAGGGGAATGCCCATGGTTTAATGTTTGTAGTTGTGGCCAAGGATGCGAACGAACAACTTTTTCCTTTGGCATATGGAATCGGGCCGACTGAGGATAACGACTCGTGGACTTGGTTCATGCGATGCCTCCGAATGGCATATGGTCCATGTGGGGCTACGTTGTTCGTCTCCGATCAGCACCCATCTATCATACATGCTGTCCAAGTTGAGTTTCCCGAAGCTCGACATGGGTTTTGTTACTGGCACCTTGCCAAGAATCTGGCGATCTATAGAAAAAAGTTGGCGAACTCTTTCAACTTGCCGCATACACGTACGACAAGACGGAGTTCGGGAAATTAATGTCAGGGATTCGTAGCACTAGTAGGTTGGCTTATAAGAAATTGATAAACATCGAATTTGATAAGTGGTCTCGATCACATTGCCCTGCCAGACGCTTCTCCAACATGAAGATGTACCCTCATCGGATAGTGGCCCGGAGTACCTCGTAGACCGGGTGCTCCATCTACATTGAGGTTCTGCGAGATCATCTCTTTTGGCATGCTAAGGCTAAGGCACAGATCGACGTACATGTGGGCATTCAACGACGATGTACGGACTGTTCGGCACATGAAAATTAATCGTCAAAGACCTTGGTTGAAGTACAGACAAGAAGTAACCTTCTTGGATCTCCTGATCTTCAGGATAGATCATCAAAATTTGTCCTTCAGGATACTCAAATGGTGCGTACAACTCATCATCAGACACGCTCCTAAAGGTATTGAGGAAATTCCATCATGAGACCGCAAAATGATGACCGAAACCCGTCATCACCTCCAAAGCCCAAATCATCAATGCCCATGATGACCCGTAAATGTGATATTTCTTGGACGTTGTCTGAAACGTCCTCAAATAGTACTGAAGGGTCTTGTACGTGTACGCACCCCAAGGAAAACCATTGAATTCATCCTCATCATCAATCAACTCCCACAACCACGGGAAAACATTGGCCTTCGCCTCGTGACCGAGAATAAAACAATTTGCCATCAACAAGTTTGACATCTTCACACGAATTTCGCCAACTGGATCGTTGGCCGATGTGAACTCCTTTAGTTGCGAGTTCAACCATGCCACATTCCTATTAATGCCGCCACAGACCACCTGAAATAAACGCGATTCACTTGGATGCCTCTGAATCCTAGGATCAAACAATGTATGCCCAAATCTCAATCCTGTGATGAGAGCGTGGTCTCGGATGGTGTACTCTACATCTTGGCCCCTAATGTGGAACCAAATTCCTTGCTCAGTAACAATACAGCGAGATATAATAGAGTTTAGCAATTTTTTACTGTTTTACTAAGGTATAGCTGTCGCTCAGTACGTCACGGATATCAGCCAAGAGTTTAATCCTATAATAGTTAGTCACATCCATGTTCTTGTTGATCAAATAGCCTCGACGGAACCATGGGGGCTCAGATTCCTGTAAAATAGGGACATAATCGATATTATTATTAGTATTACAAATTTAAGTATTATGTTTAATAAATAATCGTTATGTTTAATATATTAAGTATTGAGCATATAAAATAGTATAAATTTATTGTTAAGATTGTCTTAAATAATTAATTTAAACAAAATATATATATATATATATATATATATATATATATATATATATATATAAGAATAACAATCTATACTTAGAAAAAATAAATAAAAACATTATATACGCTTTTTTAATTAAATCACATACATATACGTATAAAAATTTCTTTTATTTTTCTTAACATATATGTAAATGTTTTAATTTCAAACATCACATACATATACATTTTTTTTATTAAATCACTTAAAAAAAATAAATTTAAACAAAATATATATCAATTAATTTTCAAAATAAATATACAAACTATTTTATTAGCTCAAAATAAAATGTGTTTAATAATATTTACTTAGAAAAAAAATAAGAAAAATTTTGGTGTAGGCAACCGGCCAATCAGGCGACCGGAATATCAATTTTCCGGCGACCGGAATATGCTCCCGGTTGCCCGTTTCCCGGCACCGGATTGGCCGGTCGGCATACCCAAAAAATTTGATTTATTTTTCTCAACACAAATATAAATTTTAATGTTTCAAAAATCACATATATATACGTTTTTGAATTAAATCACTTAAAAAAAACTTAATTTAACAAAATATATATCAATTCATTTACATGAAAAATATACAAACTATTTTACAAGCTCACAAAAAAATGTGATTAACTATATTTACTTAGAAAAAAAATAAGAAAAATAATGGTGTAGGCAACCGGCCAATTAGGTGACCGGAATGTCAATTTTCCGGCACCGGATTGGCCGGTCAGCAATCTCAAAAAATTTATTTTATTTTTCTCAACACAAATATAAATTTTTATGTTTCAAAAATCACATATATATACGTTTCTGAATTAAATCACTAAAAAAAACTTAATTTAAACAAAATATATATCAATTAATTTTCATAAAAAATATACAAATTATTTTATAAGCTAAAAAAAAGTGATTAACAATCTTTACTAAGAAAAAAAATAAGAAAATTACATATATATATATACTAACTTTTAATTAAATCCTAACAAATAATACATTATTTAGACTTCCCAACAAATACAATTTCATAACAAATCATACAAATCATTCGTATCTAATAAATCGAGATCCACAATTAATAAAATTTAAATCGTAACAAATCATACAATTTAAATCATAACAAATAATACCATTTTAATTCATACCAAATCATAACGAAAAATTAATACATTTTTTAAAACATACCAATATTCGGCGTGGTATTATTTCGATCGAGATGCCCATTTCGTTTTCCGGCAAGACTTTGTGTTCCTCGTCATCATCGTTGATTATGTATCCTCCCGACATCTCCGGTGCAATGGCAGCGACGGCTTGTGGGCAATGAGGAACGGAATGGAACACCGGCGAGGGAGGTGGTGCTCGGCGGGGAAGTAATGATGAAGATGATGAAAAGGGTTTGTTGGGGAGGTGCTGCTCGGCTTTGGGAGGGTGAATGTTATGTATTAGTCGGGTGAGTGTAAATCATAAGTTAGGGTTTTTATGTTTTTATTTTTTGTTATTTTGTGTTTGTATTTTCATTTGTTGAATTTATTTATTGAGTAAGAATAATATGAATGGGGAATGGGGGTGTGTGTCGAGTTTTTATTTTTTCCATTGTCCGTATAGGGTTTAGTGCATGGAGTCTTCGGGTGGGGGGAAGGATTAATATTGAGTTAGTTTTGGGTGGGGAGGGAATATTTGACAAAAGGAAAAAAAAAAAAAAAGATTCATGTTTGATGGGTTGATGGCCGACACACTGCCACACTGTACTGACTTTGTGTGTTTGTGTGTGTAGTGTTGAATTAATTGTGGGCCCAATATCATTATTTAATCATACAGTGACATTTTTACAATTACATGTATTATAAAGGTAACTTTTACACTACATCTATTAAAAGGGATAGAAAAGCCATAGCTCCCTAAAAATAATATATTTCCCACAGCAGTGCTGCTTTCAGTCAATATAGTCTCCTCTACAGCTCCCCAAAAGGTAGATACGGTCGATTTTATTTAAGCGGCCTCTACAGCTGAATCCTTCTAAAGCAAGTAGAATAGGGTAGAGTTTTGGAGCAGCAAGACCATCTAACGCAGTCGATAAGGTCGTTACGGTCGATTTCATAGCTATTACTCTTCGTAGGTAGAAGACGCTAGCTGCACTTGCTGCAGCCTGATTTTGGGGGAGAGGGAAGAGTAGAGTAAAGTCTGCTTATGCATTGGATATGGTCGAATCAGTCACTTTTTATCAGTCAATTCGGTCGACTTTTGAACGTGGATTTTTCACAATCTTTAATTCTATTTGCGATTACAACTAAAGCTGCTACCACTTCGGTGGCTGCGGTCGGCGCGGTTGGTGCAGTCGATGGAAAATTTAAAGTTGCTCACTAACTCTTACAGCCTTTCTAACTTGTACAATAGGATAGAATTCAGCTGCTGCAGTCACTTTAAAGATTTTTAGAGAAATATTCAGCAGCTGCTTCCGTAAATCCCCTCACGCAATCGGTATAGTAGATTCTTTTTGAACAAAAATAATAGATTTCCCACGGCTCATGCAATCAGCTGCCTTTCGGTCGCTGCGGTCGCAGCAGTCGACTTTGAGGGAAGGAGAAAAACAGAATAAAGTCCCTTCAAGCTGATACAGTCGCTACAGTCGACTCTTACACTTGTTTTTTCATAAGCTTTACTCTTATCCGCTAGTATAGTCGCCTGTACCACCACCAACAAACATCCAGTAAGTTTTTGAAGATTAACGGAAGGAGATGTTGCTCTCCAGTCGGTCACACCAGCTGGGGTTTCAGCTTCAAATGACTGCAAGGAGAAACGAACAATGGCGTTCAGTTTAAATTTGCTTCTCATCAGGTAGATTCAACAACCGAATCGGTCATCAGTAGAAGGATAGGATGAGAGGCATTCGTTCCTCATTTCCTGTTGCGTTCATAGTCTCTAAGTGCCTATACACAAAAGCTCAAAAATAACGGCTTCGTTGGTTAGTTCGATTGACTTCGGCGGTGGGTAAGAATAGAAGAAGACACGTGGCTACTGCAAGTACTCTAAGCTTTATCGTGTTTTGTTGCTTCACTCATGAGAAGTATTTAACTAGTAAGTGTAGTAACAAAAATATTTTACATTTTTATAGTTTTTTGGAGCTCTTGGAGTGGAGAGCTTTGGAGCAAGGTAGGAGAAGGATTTTGTAGAGAGAAGATTTTTGCGATATCTCCCAAGGTTGGTTCTCTTTCTCTTCATTTACCATTCTAAGAAATCATGCTAGATTTTTGGTGGTATTAGAAAATTGAATATTTACTATTTTTCATGGTATGTGAACTTAGACTCTGTTATGTTGAGTCGTTCAATCGATGGTGTCGGTCATGCTTTGATAGTTTATTCATAAGCAAGACGTTAGTTACATTGGTTCGGATAAATGCATGTATGCATGCTTTACGGTCTCTTTATCTCATGCGTAATAAACTTGTTACGTTCTACTTTATGATTTACTACGGTCGATGCATGTGTCTACTTGAACGGTCGATTGTACGTTGTTTTGCATCTGCGTATTCTCCGCTCTTAAGTTTTAGATAGCATCATCTTTTTTAGGTGCTTTAGCATGTTTCCGAATATTTGGGGTCGTTCGTCGCGTTCGGCTAGTAGGATTGATGAAGAATGTAGTAGTAATTATGTTGACGGTGAGATACCTACGGATGTCCGTTATGATGCTATTGTCGTGAGGGACGGTCGGCACAGTCAGGAGGGATCCCAAGATTTTGATCTTGGCATTGGAGTCACTACTGAAGGTTTGTTTGAGGGGGGTTTGGCTACAGATTTCCTCGTAGGAGGGAATCCGGAATCTCCGTTGGATTGTGCAATCCTGAATAAATTTCGCCGCGTCTACCACATTCCTCGCCATGTTTACTTGCATGCTCCTAAGGTGGAGAAATTCGAGCCGATTGGGATCTACCCGGTATGACTTGCTTATATCACTATCCCTTCAAAGTAGGTTTCAGGCTCCCTTTACCTCGGTTGGTTGGTGAGGTATGTAATTATTATGAGATAGCTCCCGGACAGTTAATGCCGAAGGGATGGCGCACGCTCATGGCGGTCGAAGTACTCGCAGAGTTGCATGGAATAGACATTGGGCGCGATGAGATCTTGACGGGTTACAAGATACAAGTTGTTAATGGTGACCTGGGGCAGGTATCAGTTGAACGCGAGGACAATTCTGGAGTTGGGCAAGCGAATGATGGTGAATGGTGATGAAGCCGATCGAAATTAGCGCGAGGCAGTATTTTTTTGTTCCATTTGCGTCACTTGAGTTACCGCCGGATAGTCATATTCCACGTTTGTGGAGGGATGCGAGTGAGTGTATTGCTTGACTAGTTATGATGTCTGATTTTCATTTTTTACTTACGCATTCATCTCACACTTTTTATATCTTTGTTTCGGTTGTCTTATATTTTTCATGTTTCTCTTTCAGGTCGCACGGGCACTTCATTCGAGTCGAGTAGTGCGGACACTATTCGGAAATTGAGGAAGTTCTGTGACATTGAAGAACGGAGGTGGAAGAAAGTTCTGGTCGTGGGCAATATTAGGCAAAGTCGGTTGTGGAAATCAATCCCTCCTCCTCCGCAAGGTATCGATTGTCCGTCCAGTCATGTGGATCGTGAAATTTTGGTATGTCGTAGAGCTCTTGAAATCTTGTACTCTACCCCTTCTCTATTTTTTCCATCTTTGAAACCAGGTGAAAGGACTACTGCATCTTACCTTATGTCTCTACCTCCGTACGTCACCTTATCCGGAGATGGTGGTTTGGAGCGGCTACGTCAACTGAAGAACGGCTCGTTGAAGAAAAAATCCAAGACAAAGACTCCTGTTGCTCCCACGCCTCCCCCGACTTGTGGATCTCAAGATGGGAAGAAGAAGAGGCAAGTTGATATCAATGAGTACGCCCTTGAGGATTGTGACATTTGCTTGACTTTTCCTCCAACGGCACATGCTTATTCTGACTTTTCCCCCACTTCGAGGAGTCAAAGAAGCTATTGTTTCCTTCCGATTATGAGACGTTCAACCAAATCGGCCTCGCTGCTGTCGGTCAGACTGGCTCTGCTAATGTGATCAAGGTATACTTAACTTTTGATTCGTATATGTCGTTAGTGTTGGTTTTTTATGGTCTTTGTAATGACTACATGTCTCTTTCGTCAGGGTGTGCAAGCGCTACTCTACTCAAATGAGAAGGCTTTAGAGTTCGAGCATGAGATTAAGCAGTTGAAATCTTTGCAAGGTGGACTTCGAAGGGAGATAACGTCGCTCAAGTCAGCTTTAGCCGAGGCTGAAGCGCTAGCTGCCCAAAGGTTGAAGGAGCTGCAGGCTAGAGAGATTGATGAGTCTCTCTACAATGCCGCCCATTCAGAAGTTGAGGACCTTCGAATTCAGTTGGAAATTGCAAAGGCTGAGAATGAGTTGGTTGCTATTCAGACTCGGATCAGGGTGGAAGCTCGTCTTATGCGCCAATGGCAGGAGGGGAAGACCGAGACATGGAATCCCGAGGTTGTTTACGCCCAAGAAAGGGAGCTTGATGAGATGATCGCCACTGAGGAGGAGAATGCGGCCCAGGCCAGTGAACTTGCTGAGGACTTCGATCATATTTCGGTAGGAGAGTTCTTGCAGGATAAGCAGTCGGGCGTTGGGATCGGTCGCCCCAGTGACTGAGGGTCTTATTTTATTTTAGTACGGAGTATTTGGGTATTGTAGTATCGCTTTTGACGATAACTCTTTTGATTCGGCCGGGTGTGTGTACCCGAGACTTATGCATGTACTCTATTATCTGACATTTCACTATCTTCGCTTAGTTAAGGCAGGGTAGGTGTACCCCATTTTCCCTTTAGTCTAAGTCAAGTTGGTTTATTCGGCTTAGACTAATATTTTGTAGTTCTGTTAGCGACGTGATCGCTGGGTGCACGACCTTTATGAAATAGCCTTCTGTTATATTATTGTTGAACCTATCCCCTTATTGTGTTCCTTCTTTGTTGAAGGATGTGGGATGACAACTATGGTGTGTAGTTTTTCTTCTATCAAGCCTTCAACTCTAGCTTGTTGATGGATATAGTCGCGACATGAACGATTGGGCTGTGCTCCGTAGAGCTGCCTACATACCCATTTTTGGGATCAAGCCCGAATGTAGTTCTGACAAGTCCTGCATAGAATTGTCAGAATCGCTGCAAAGGTGGAATGATTTTACATAATTTAATGCACAATAAGATGATAAAAGTAATTGTGTTACTGTTGTAGTCGGCGAACGACTATGTCGCTTCGGTTTCCTTTCGTGCTCAAGTAGAGCATTGGTGGTGAGAAGTAGAGTTGTTTGACTTCGGTGAGCCTTCTTCCCGTCGCATTCACCTTCTCATCTTGCAACTGGAATTATGCTTCGGAGAGTTTTTTTTTTTATCAACATCATACACAGAAGTGTAAGAAGTGTTGGCTGCGCTCCGTAGAGCTGCCTACATACCCGAAATTGGGATCAAGCCAAGATGTAGTTCTCGAACTATCCTTCATATGATTGTCAGTACCAGCGTAGAGAAAGTGAAAACAAAATGAGATGAAAGATTAAGTTTAGGAATGATACTATTCGAGGTGGATGGCGTTCCAGCTATTGGAGATGTCGCGTCCGTCCTTTGCTTGGAGTTTGTATGCTCCGTGCCCAACTACTTTGGTGATTAGATAGGGCCCTTCCCACGTAGGGGCGAGTTTTCCAGCGCCTGCTTCTTTCGTATTCTGAAAGACTCGTCGGAGTACCCAGTCACCTGCTTCGAAACCTCGTGTTCGTACGTGTTTGTTGTAATGTCTGGCAATACTTTGCTGGTACGATGCAAGCCTTATCTTGGCTCTTTCCCTTTTTTCGTCGAGTGTATCAAGCTCGTGACACATTTGCTCCCAATTTTGTTCATCCGTTGTGAGCTCAAATCTGGCCGTAGGTACTTCACTTTCGACTGGAATGAGCGCTTCCATTCCGTAGGCTAGGGAGAATGGAGTTTCTCCTGTTGAGGTTCGAGCGGTTGTTCGGTAGGACCAAAGGACTCCAGGTAGCTCGTCTGCCCACATACCCTTTGCTTTCTCAAGTCTCTTCTTCAGAGTGTTGATTATCGTCTTATTTGATGATTCTGCTTGTCCGTTTGCCTGTGGGTATCTTGGAGTTGAGAAGCTCAACTTGATGTTCCAGAAGTTGCAAAAGTTTTGGAAGTCGGCGCTTATGAATTGAGATCCATTGTCGGTCACAATTTCTTTTGGCACTCCGAACTGACATATAACATTTCTCCATATGAAACATTTCACCTCTTTATCTCGGACTTGATGAAATGCTTCTGCCTCTATCCACTTGGTGAAGTAGTCGGTTACGGCCAACATATATACTTTCTGTCCGGGCGCGGTCGGAAGCTTTCCTACTATATCCATTCCCCACTTCATGAATGGCCAAGGCGAACTGATCGAGGTCAATGGCTCCGGTGGCAGATGAGATACTTGGGCATATCTTTGATATTTGTCGCATCGTCTTACGTAGTCTGATGAATCCGCCTTCATGGTAGGCCAGTAGTATCCGCTTGTCAAGGCTCTATGAGCTAGGCTTCTTCCGCCGGAGTGGTTTCCGCATTCGCCTTCGTGCAATTCGGCCAGAATATACTTTTCTTCTGCAGGGTTAACACAACGTAAATATGGACCAGAAAATGAACGTTTATAAAGTTTACCTCGAATGACGGAGAAGCGGGCTACTTGAGCCTTGATGCGGCGAGCTTCATTTTTGTCATCCGGAAGCAGATCATTTTCTAAGTACTCCATTATGGGTGTCATCCATGTCAGAGTACTTGAGACATCGCATACTTGTTCTTCATTTTTCCAGATGGCTGGCCACTTCAAGTAAGTGATGGGTATCGACTTTGCTTCCTTGGTCTGGATGGAGGATCCCAAGTTAGCTAGTGCATCAGCATGGTCATTTTCTCCTCTTGGGACTTGCTTGATGGTGAACTCGTCGAAGTGAGACTGTAGTTCTTTTGTTTTGTCAAGATAAGCGGTCATCTTGCTATCTCGGGCTTGATAGTTGCCCTGCATTTGATTCACTACGAGTTGAGAATTGCTGAAAACATTGATTTTCTTAACGCCTAACTCCTTAGCCAGTCCCAACCCAGCTATCATAGCCTCGTACTCCGCCTCATTATTCGTGGCCCTGAATTCACATCGAACCGCTTGTTCGATCGTGTCCCCCAATGGTGAAGTTAAGACTAGACCGAGTCCACTCCCTTTACTATTTGTTGAACCGTCCACGCTAAGTTTCCAAACACCGGCCGATTGACCTTCAGTTAAGCAGCAAAGCTCCTTCTCTGCTTGCATTTGCAAGTTAGGAGTAAAATCAACTATGAAATCAGCTAATACCTGTGACTTCATGGAAGTCCTTGGCTCGTAACGGATGTCATACTCGCTCAGCTCCACCGCCCATTTGGTCAGTCTGCCGGAGAGCTCTAGCTTATGCAGTATTGATTTCAATGGAAAGGTTGTGAGGACTATGATCGGATGGCATTGGAAGTAGGGGCGAAGTTTTCGAGTTGCGTGAACAAGCGCCAGCGCCAACTTTTCCAGCTGGGTATATCGAGTTTCAGCATCTAGTATGGATTTGCTCACGTAGTAGACAGGGGATTGTTTTCCCTCATCTTCTCGAATAAGGACTGCGCTGACCGCTGCATCCGACACAGCCAGATACACATACAAGGTTTCCTTGTCCTTAGGCTTGGACAGTAGCGGTGGGCTAGTCAGATACTGTTTGAGTTGTGTTAGAGCATCTTCACATTCTGCCGTCCACTCGAAGGTTTTTGATTTTCGCAGTGTGTTGAAGAAGGGGTGGCAACGCTTCGATGATTTAGATATGAATCGGCTGAGGGTGGCAATTCTTCCTGTCAGCTTTTGTACATCCTTGACGCAAGTCGGGGAAGTTATCCTTTGGATTGTATCTATTTGTGCCAGATTTGCCTCTATTCCCCTTTGTGACACCAAGTAGCCAAGAAATTTTCCTGCAGTAACACCAAAAGAGCACTTAGTAGGGTTGAGTTTCATGTTATATTTTCTAAGAATATCAAAAGACTATCGAAGGTGGTCGATGTGATCTCCCGCGTGGAGGGACTTGACGAGCATGTCGTCAATGTAGACTTCCATCGTTCTCCCAATCAAGTCTGTGAACATTTTGTTGACCAAGCGTTGGTAAGTTGCCCCTGCATTCTTGAGCCCGAAGGGCATGGCTTTATAACAGAAGATGCCGAGGTTGGTCATGAAGGTTGTCTTCTCTTGATCATCCGGGTGCATCAGAATTTGATTGTATCCTGAGTATGCGTCCATGAAGCTCAGCAGCTCGTGTCCAGCAGTGGCGTCCACCAGCATGTCTATATGAGGTAATGGAAATGAATCCTTTGGGCATGCTTTGTTCAAATCGGTGAAGTCTATGCACACGCGCCACTTTCCATTCTTTTTCTTCACGACCACTACGTTAGCAAGCCACTCCAGATAGTGGACTTCTCTAACCAACCCGTTATCAAGCAGCTTCTGGACTTCTTCGTTGATGACTTTGTTTCTTTCAGGAGCAAACTTTCTCCTCTTTTGCTTTTTGGGAGGGTAGTCCGGATTGACTTGTAACCTGTGAACAATAATGTTAGGATCAATTCCAGTCATGTCCGCATGGGACCAAGCAAAATAATCATAATGATTAGCTAAGAATTTGATGAGCTCTTCTCTGAGGATTGGAGTGAGTTGAGCTCCAATCCGGACGGTGTGGTCAGGAAAGTCTAGATGGATTGAGATTTCGTCCAACTCGACCATGTCTGGTTCGTCTGGCTGTTGCGACTTGGTGTCGGACGGTCCCTATTGCTGTAATTGCTATAAGGTGGCTGGCTTGGCTTTCATGGTCGTCTGGTAGCATGCACGTGAATCTTTTTGGTCTCCTCTTATCTCCCGTATCTCCCATTTGGTTGGGAACTTCAGTACTTGATGGTAAGTTGATGGCACCACCTCCATCTCATGTATCCAAGGACGCCCTAGGATGACATTGTAAGAGGAAGTCGGACCGGAATCCACCACCAAGAAGCGAGTGCAAAGGTTGACTCCTTCTGCGTAGACTAGCAAGTCGATCTCTCCCACCGTGTTCTTTTGTTCCCCACTGAAGCTGATGAGCCAAGTCATTTTCTTGACTAGCTTTGCTTCGTCGATCACCATCTCCCTGAGAGCATAAAGAAATAGGACATTGGCTGAACTGCCATTGTCAATTAGCACACGTTTGGTAAGACAGTTAGCAATATAAAGAGAGATGACTAAAGCATCATGATGAGGGTTAAGAAGCCTGGTGGACTCAGAAGTAGTGAAACTGATGGTCTAAGCAGGATGGTCAATCGTGTCCTCTCTCTGACTCTGCCCTGTACCGATTCTGCTTGCTCTCCTTGTGTGTCTTTTAGCTGCTGAGTGAGTGATACCGCTTACTTCGGAACCACCTGATATGACAGTCACTATTCGCTCATGTAATGGAGGATAAGGAGGAGTGATCTCTTATTGGTTATCTTGTCTGTCTCTCGCTTGCTAGAGGGTTTGTTTCCCCTTATCGGTCAGAAGGTCAGTCAAGTGACCCTCCTTCAGCAGCTGGGCCACTTCCAACATTAGAGCGATGCAGTCGTCCGTTCGGTGTCCATGATCCGCATGGAAGTCGCACCATTTTGATCTATCCCTCTGTTCCGGCGGCGCTCTCATCTTTTCTGGCTACTTGACTCTGTTGCCCAATTGCTTGAGAGCCATCACTGCTTCAACAAACGAAATGGATAGGTCCGGCACTTTTGCTCTCTCTCTTGGTCGCGTCTCCGAGGTCTGGCCGTAACCTCTCCTTCTATTATCATACCTCTAAGGTGCTGGGTATGGTTCAGAACGTCAGTCACTCGACCTCCTATCTGATCTTGTATCTCTCCTTGAACTCCTGTGAGGAGGAGATCGTTGGTGGTTGTTGTACTGATCTTCCTCCCACTTGATTTGTGCCCATGCCTTTGCCAACACATCTTCCATTGTCTTGCATGGGTACTTAGTAAGCTCCTTGTAGAGATCGGAGTCATGGAGGAGGCCTTTACGGAAAGTAGTGATGGCGGTCTGCTGATTGTAGTTGGTTATTGACACTTTATCTTTGTTGAAGCGTCCAACGTAGTCTCGGAGGGGCTCTCCTCTTCGTTGGACTATCACGTACAAATCTTCAGAAATCTTCTCCAGTTTCCTGCTACTAGCATATTGCTGCACAAACATGTCGGTTAGTTGAGCAAAAGAAGATATGGAATTATTAGGTAAATTGGTATACCACTGGATGGCCGGTCCTATCAGACTAGAACCGAACCCCATACACATGCAGGCTTCCCTCGACTCGCAAGGGATGGCCACAGTAAACATTCTCTGTCGGTATTGGGTAATGTGGTCGTCTGGATCAGTTGTTCCGTCGAATGGCTTCATGTTGGGAAAGCTAAATTTGGGGGGCACCTCGACTAACGTGATGTCATCCACGAAGGGTGAGTCGGAATAGCAGCTCGCAACACTCTTCTTGATGGGTGCCGGTACTCCTGAAATTCGTTGAATCATCGTCTCCATCTCGGCCAGCTTCAAAGCTAACTCCATGTCGAGATTGGGGGAGTAGCCAACAGTTGCTGGTTGGACATGAGTGATCGGTTGCTCCAAATGGCCAGCAATATGGGCTAGACTGCGTTCAGTCTGAGCAGCTCCACCTGTTAGTGCTGTCGCACCAAACCCTGTAGGTGTCGGCCGGTACATGTTTGCAGGTAGCATCTCGCCGGTCCCTCCGTTGGTTGCGTGGCTAACTCCAATTCCAGGTGTTGTTTGAGTTAGCTCAATTCCCGTATTAGTTTGTCCGATAGTCGGGGCAGTCTGTCCAGCCGTCGGGGTTCCAACCGATCTAGTTGCACGCATCGTTGTTTGTGGAGGGTCGAGGTCCAAAGATACGCGGTTACCTGTAAGAAATGAAACACGAGTTTGGTCAGTATTGGTATGGAGTAAACTCTGATTCCTTACCGAACCAGACGGATCTGTCAAGTCGGGATCATCAGATCCGTCATCATCTTCAACGTGAACGTAATCATCCAAAGGTTGCATTGAGTTGACGGGAACCCTAAATCGAGATGATAGGGCCGTCTGGATCTGGGATGTTGCCGCTTCAACGCGGGCGAGCAGATCGGCCTTTTCCTTCTCCAGCCTCTCCCGACATTCTCGCTCTTGGTTCATCTGTTCTTTCAAGGTCGCGATCTGAGCAGTCAAGTCGGTCTGGACGGTTGAATCGGTCAAGTTATGTTCGTCACCCATGGTAAGTACTCGAAGAGCTTCGTGGTCACGTTGATTCATTTGATTGCCCACTACAGTAAGATTTTGAAATTATTTTTTGGAGGGCTTATAAGTTGCTAGAGCTTATTTCTGAAGCTTATAAGCTCTTATACAACTTATTTTGCCAAACAGTTTTGATGAGCTTATAAGAGCATGCGCTGAGGCTCCTGTTTTTCTTAGGCGCCTACTGCGCAATCATAGGCGTCTACCAAAAACACCACTGCAGCCCCTTCGCAGGCGGTGGTGAAGGACGTGTTCATGCCTTTCTAATGCGCCTACGAGATGTTGACGTGGTGGATCCCCATTGGCCGATTTCTTTTTTATTTCTCTATAAATGCTATATCTATTTTTCACATTTTTCATCTCAACCTTCTCATACTCTCTCATTCTCATTATTTCCTTTTGCTTCCTTCATCTATAATTTTATTTTGCTAGCAATAGATCCAATAGGTCTAAGTCTAGCTCTCCAAATTTTTTCAAAAATAATCGATCTCCTTCATTTTCAAATGTTCCTACTCCAACATCTAACCGCAATTTATTCGGATAATTTGCATTACAAAAGTAATTATTATTGAATATTAATGTTTTTTATTATTATTTTATTTATATTCAATAAAATCTGCATTTTCTTATTAAATAAGCTTTGTTTTCTAAAAGGGAAATAATTAAGATAAATTATAGTACAATTAGTTGGTCTTAATTGCACCCTTATTTTTTAATTTAACACCTTATTTTATACACCTTCACTCCCGTTCATCCCACTTATTTTCATCAATCAAAAGACCCTAGCCCCAAATTCTGATTCCACCATTCAAACTCAAACTCCTATGTTCTACAGACTTGTTATATGCATTTTCTATACTAGGAATTGAAACTTATTTGTAGTTTCTACTGAAATCCCTTTCTACGAATATTGTGGTGTGCTGGAAAAACTAAGAATTCAACTACTGCCAACACCAAACTGCAACTCATTTATTAGAAATCTGAAATATTGAATACAAACTAAAACTAGGACACTTGAAAATCTGTAAATGGGGGAGAGAGGGGTTCAGAATCTTCAGACACAAACTCATGAACTCTAAAATACTAGAAGAATAGTAGAATGAACTAGAAGCAAATAAATCACACATAATAATTAAATAAACTAGTCTAAATTCAGTTTCACCATAATTTCTTCACATAACTTCTTGACTCCATCTTCGTCCAAATTCAGTTCCATCTTCATTTCTTCAAATATCTTCATGATTCCACCAAATATCTTCATGATTCTGCCACTAGATCTGGATTATTGCACAAGAAGGAAGGATGGTTACGACAAATTCGAAATCAGAATGAATGAATCTATATATAAAAATAATAATAAAAAAAAAAAAAAAAGAAAGAACATCCAATTTATGATTACCCGGCTATTGCCTCGGCTTCATTAAGGCCTATTGTAAAGTAACTGGATAACGTTTGCACTGCTTCAAGCCAAATTTGAATGACAACCTGCTTACCAAATCCTAAATACGTTAGAACCCTAAATTCTCCAATTTGAATCAAATGAGGTTTGTTTGTTGTTAGAGAGAGAGAGAGAGAATCAAATTAAGCACTGGACTAGACCTTCTTACGCTCAGTCATGTCTAGTTCATGTATATTTTTGGGGAACTTGTAAACGACCGCAGGAAACCGAAAGGTAACATAGTCGGGATCATGGGATATCTGCTCGTCAAGACATCTTTTAACTGGAAATTTAGGTATACAAAATAATTCATTTAAAACCAACCAGAGATTGATCGACAAACTAATCGAAAATCCCCAATTCAAAACCTGATAGGATACGGCCCAGCTCCTAGGACCAAGCATCAGGCCCAATATAATTGGGCCCCGACAGTTAAGCTCGGCCTATGCAGCTCGGCCCAACTCGGAATAAGAGACTTTATCACCAAGGCAACCAAGACTCCTACATCAACTACAACTCAAGCTCTAAGAGAGATATAGAAGCTCAGTGTTTATCCATAAAGGAGGAGATCAAGCCAAAAGAGTCCTAATATGAGAAGACTTTGTATTATAGTCAAACTCCATGTAATTTACTATAAATAGGGATTTAGAATAGATTGAGAGGGAGGGAGAACAATCTTTGTAAGCTACACATACTAGCAATAACATCAATAACCTCTTTTACTCTGTGGACGTAGATCTATTCCGGTAGATCGAACCACGTAAATCCCTCGTGTCTCTTTATTTTCGTGTTCATTAATCTCTTGTCTACATGCATTAATCATCCTTGAAAAACAAGATCGATCACTGGCGCCGTCTGTGGGAAACGAGAATTTGTGAATTCCGATCAAGAATTTTCAAGGTAAAGCAAATCACGATGACAGGTAGACCTACACGATCTGCTGCCGCTGCTACCCGGCAAACCAGGCAAGATCCGGCAACCAATCCACCGATCAACGAGGATGAAACAAGTCAAGCGCAGGATCAGGATCCCGCTGTGAACAAATGCCCAGGGAAGGAGCATGTGAAAGACAAAACCCCAGATGGACATGTCGATCATATTCCAGTGGACAAATTCGGCCGTGAAAGAGAAGGTCTCGGCAGCAGCAAGGAGGATGACCTATCAAATTTTCAGCATGAATTTGATGATGCTGTTACAGCATATCTGGCAAAAAATCGGGGAGATTTCCTGAAGTTCGCTAAGCAACGAAGAGAACGCAATTGTGGAGACTTTCCTTCGCACAACAACGATTGAGAGCGCGAGGATACATCCGGATCAAGGCACCGGAAGAAGTCCCCAGGCGTCAAAATCCTTGGCACACGCGATGCCAGAATTCCTCCTAGGCGATTTGCTGATGATCGTCAGGGATACCCTAATCACGATTCACCTCGGCGTGACACCATCCCACCTCGTTGCTATGCTGATTCACCTCGGCACGACGCAATTTCACCTCACCGCCGTGGCGATTCACCTCAGCGTGACGAGGACAATTGCCAAGGAGGAAGGTTCGGCGTATATGGGATAATCTCTACACCTTTCACCAATCGAATCCTCTACACGCCCCTCCCGACTTCGTATAAAGTTCTGCCGGTAAAGCCATACAACGGATCATGTGACCCAAGGAATTTCTTGTCTCAATTTCAATACAATATGGTCAACCAGGGGCTCGGTGATGATATTTACATGTGCAAGGTCTTCCTGGAATTATTGGTGGATAACATACGAACGTGGTTCGATAGCCTACCACCTCGTAGAATAGGGTCATATGATGAGCTGATGGATGCCTTCGAACGGAGGTTCTTCCAGAAGGCCGAAGTCAAGACCACTGCGGCACATCTACTTACTATGAGGCAAAGGCGAGGTGAGTCTATCAGTGACTTTATGACCAGGTTCAATGAAGAAAGCCTGAAGGTCGAGCACCTGACGGATGAAATCCTTATCTCGGCTTTCCAAAATGTTATCCAGTCGGGTGCCATATTTAGGGAACTCGTAAGAAACGAGCCCCGTACTGCGAGGCAACTATGGAGCATAGCTGATCAGTTCGCCAAAGCTGACGAAGCCGACAGGCGCAAGCGCGAAACTGACAGGGCCGAACCGTCAGATCGGAAGAAGGAAGATCTTAGTGACCGAGGCCAAGGTCGGTGAAGTGCTCTCGACAGACTCCAGCGGGCACCAATTGAGTCCAGGCTCGGACCCCGGCAAAATCCAGAAAAAAAAAATCAGTTTACACAACTGTCGAAGCTGAGGACAGAAATCTACGAGCTCCACACTAATCTGTTCGAGAAGCCTGCATCTATGACTAGAGGAGGATCAAAACGCCGATCCAAGGATAAGTATTGCCGTTTCCACGAGGACTATGGCCATGACACGGAGGACTGCTGGAACTTGGCTGTAGACATCAAGCACTTGGTGCGCGACGGTACACTTAAAAAGTACCAAAGTCGCGGCCAAAATCAGACCCGACCTAAGGGCAACAGAAAAAGAAAGCCGAACAGAGGAGGGGGAATAATATTGTAATCACTACTCGTACTAGCAATAAAGATCCATACTCTTGCTCCGTGGATGTAGATCTATTCTAATAGATCGAACCACGTAAATCCTTTGTGTCCTTTTCTTTTTGTGTTCATTAATTTCTTGTCTACGTGCATTAATTACCTTACGAAAATAAGTTCGATCAAAACCCTAGCCGCGCCCGATGAGATAATCCGAATCATATAAAGCAAGGAAGAGATCGAGATCGATCGATCGACTTACCGCCCTGAACCATTTTGAATCCGTCACGGTCAAGGAAGGTCCCCTCCGGCGTAACATCAACGTAATCACCACAATCGCGTTCCACAAATTGGATGAAATTTCCATTAGCGGACTTCAAGGTTCTACGAAATTCGCCGCGTTTCTCACTTTCCATCGATTAGTATATATGGTAGAGAATACTACTATTCAGAGATATTAATACAGATATGTTATTCTAAAAAATAAAAATAAATAATACCCGTATGTATATATGCGTAAGTGTCTCTCTCTCTCTCTCTCCATATATACACGAGAGAGAGAGAGAGAAAAGAGACCTAGCTAGTATCCCAAAGTATCCTCCAAATTTGGACTCCTAGGATTTTAAGTTAAATTAGCGATGAAGGGCTTGCAACCCCCCGACAACACCTGGTAATGACCACAAGCATGAAAAGGTACCGCCATATCAGGACCGAATAGATCTAATTGGCTCAATTAGAAACGAATGAGATCTATTCGATCCCTATTACCATATGTCCGCCGAATGGACTCTTATGGTTTGATCGATCTTGCTCTTGGGTCTCGATCGGTCCGAGAACTCGACCGAGAAACCTGGAATACGATCGTCCTTCTGCAATGCTTGATTGGGCCTTGAATGCGCATCGAAAGGGCTCAATCGATCCCAAGCATTTTATATTTGGTTCGGTCAGGATTGATCGTGCATTCGGTTGAGAAATGATCAGGCTTGATCGTGCTTGCGGGAAGACTATGGTTACGCTCGATCGAGCCTAACCGTTATGACTCATTCTTGGGTCAGGATTTGAGAAAAAGAGAGAAAGAGAACGGAGAGAAAGTACAATTAGGTTGGGCTGGAATTTTGGCCGGGACAAATAAACAGTTTAATTAGTGAAATTGGGTTGAATTGAGGATTCCTTATTTTTTTTTAAAAAAAATGACTAATTCTTACTATAAAAAAAACGTGTTGAGAAATGTGGGATGACCAAAAAGAAATGTTTGCCAAGAAAAACGGGACGGACGGAGTATCACACATTCTTCTCCATCTCTACTCACGTTCTTCACACCCTCGTTTCACTTGTGTGGACGAACACATTTATTTTCTTCGTGTTCGTATGCACGATCGGTCTTCACGCTCATTTTGCTCGTGTTCATGTGCACGAACACACTCGTTTTGCACGCCAACATGATCATGTTCTTCATATTTGTGTGCACAATTATTTTTGCTCGTGTTCGTGTGCACAATCACGAACGATACAGGGTTGCACTACTACATGACCAGTCTTAATCGTGCTCGTACAGGCGCAAGAGAGAGACAATTTTTGTTTTGTTTTATTATATTAATAAATTTACAATTGGCATTACATGGTAAAAATGACTAGAATTAGACATTTTACTTATGAGTGACTATATTGACCTTTATCTTATGAAAAAGACTATTTTTGGGTATTATGTACACACACACACAAAAATGAAAGGGAAAGGGGAGGGGAGGGGAGGGGAGGGGGGACCTAGTTTCCAGAAAGATCCTCCAAATTTGGACTCCTCCAATTTTCTTCTATATTGGTACCAATTTTTGTTTTTTCGGAATGTTCCACAAATGTACCTAAGATCAAAATTATACTATAACAAAAGGAAAAAAAAAAAAAAAGCTTGGCCTATCACATTATTCCTACTTCCAATTATTTTATGTTAACAATTTTACCATCTATTCTTTGTAAGCAATTTTATTATTCACTATTGTTGGTCCAGAAAGAGTTAATTGGTGTATGGGGGCGGGGAGAATATATCAATGTCCAACCATTTTCGATTTTATAAAACAAACTGTGACATTAAACTGGTCAAGTAAAGTGTATCAGAGAGAGATCAATTTATCCAGCTCAGTTAGTCAAACTGTTGAGCTTGCTAAACTAGTTTGATGCTGAAGTTGGCGGTTTATGTTGGTAAACGCTTTTAGAAAAATCGTTAAGCTTTTGACGAACCAGATTAATTATGAATGCAGTGTGCAATACGTTGGTTAGTTAATAACAGTTTATAAGTGCATGTATGAAAGGGGCTTGAGAGAAAGAGATGTTGGGGTTATTGTGTATAGCTAAAGCAAAAACGTGTTTTAGTATATACGACATGTATTCCACTGGTAACAATCACCTATCTGAATAAATATATTAATAAGAATAAGCCCTATATCTCATGTTTTAGAACACGTGGACGGCTCGGGTGTCAGGGAGATCACGCAACGTTCGATAATAATTACTCCCTCCATTTCACTTAAAATGACACATTTCAATAGTGGCTTTTCTGGCACGCTTTTTCACGCTTCTTGATGATGGGTTTTAAGATGGATTTTTGAAGAATTCTTTCTTTTATGGGATACTACAACTATTGTAGTATCCCATAAAAGAAAGAATTCTTCAAAAATCCATCTTAAAACCCATCAACGAGAAGCGTAGAAAAGCGTGCCAAAAAAAGCAAAAAAGAAAAGTGTCATTTTATATGAAATGGAGGGAGTATGAGATATAAACAGTGTCACAGTCAAGATAGCTTGGGAAAACTATCGGTTTAGACTGCAACATAATGGTAGTGGTGGGTCTCAGTCGCTAGTTATGTTGGTACGGTGGAACGTATTGACAGGATCGAGTGAGATAAGGTTCTTCTGATACTGACCCTAGCAATAGGTGAAGAACTAGAGATCTCGGGATTTAGAGATATGATCTTAATCTCAATATGCTATTAGAGATATATGTGTTGTTCACTGTTACTTTGACTTGTATAGCTAAGGGTCTATCGCAGCATCCCTGATGACTTGCATCTTGGGTAACATGAGGGCACATAGTATGTCTAATTAGTTATATCGAGACACCGTGTCCATATTAGGTTGAGAGATATCTCCTCAGGGAGTTCACAAGGTTTATTATACCAAGTCATGCATGCTGATTAAGTTCAGGTATAATAATAAGGGGTGAACGGGTACTACTTGAGGAACATAAGATATTAATTAATTATGAGCAGTCAGAGGAGCTCTAATTAATTAATGGATATCGGAGTCATTAAAAATGGGGATAGCTCTAAATAAAGTATCAGTCTCAATCTACAAGTTGGGACAGAGCGATGATTCAATTGTGATTCTTTAGTGGAATGTGTCACAGCTCTAATGAAATAAATGTTCTGGGTTGATCATGGTTATTTCATTAGGTAAGGCTAAACTATGTCTGGTACATAGATCCCTGGGGTGGCCCAAGAGCTCTTCAGGAAAGAAATTCAAGGTATTATTGAGGGATATCAGTTTTGGACTGAAAAGAGGCATTATGGGCTTGAGCCCAGTAATGTGGCGCCTACTGTATTGTAGGGGACGCCAGTTTCCTCTTCTGGTGTCCATCTGATATCAATAGTTGCACTCTGGTTAATTATATAATTGTGGAATAAATTAATATATAATTAATTAAGATTTATTCTTAATTAACGAATTAGATAATTAATTTAATAATTATATATATTATTTTCCTATAATAATTAGGATTAATTTTAATTATATTTAATTAGAATTTGTTCCAGTATTTATTAACTAAACCGGGCTTTTATTAATTAAAAGCCCGTGACTTAGTGGACAAGGAAAGTGGCGCCCCCTCCCCTTATAAATAAGGAGGATTCTCAAAAACCTAAGTGTTGGAGAAGTGAAATCGGCGCCTACTGCAGAGGGAGAGTTCCTGGTTCTAAAGTTCCTAGACGCCCACACAGTCGAAGAACTTCAAGGAAAGGGATCACACCCCAGTAATCTAGACCTGTAGATTACTCCGTCAGCACAAATCTGAGGTATAATTCGTTAAACTCATTTGTATGATTTAGTTGCATTTAAATTATCACATCCAATTCGAAAATCTAGTGGGAAAAAGGAATGTTTTCAAGCAACAGTTCCATCAAGAGAGACACGAGAGTTTATCGTAGTTCGGGAATAACCTCCCTACGTCCACGTCAAATCTGATCCTGATATGAAATCCCTTAACCTTGGATTATCTTCTCTCTTCTTTATACTGGTCAAGAACTAGCCTTGTGATTTTCTTTTAACTTGAAGAAAATACAAGTGGGAATTACGGTCGTGACCCGTACAACCTTTTCATACAACTTACAAGAACTAAACTGCTAACTATTCACTCTACAGAGTTTAACTTAACTCTGTAGAATGAAATTACAACCGAAATACTTCTACATAAAGATATAACTTCTAGACTTGAGCAGCAGTGAACACTCAAGAATATAAGTACCAGAATTAGAACTCTCTCAAAAGCTTAACACTTGGGAAATTTTCTTGGTTCCGAGTGTTGAACGAAGGCTTTGAATGCTTGAGAATTCTGCAGAGTTTTTGCTTGAATAATAAATTCTCCGTACTCAATTCTTGTGAGGGAAGGAGTATTTATAGGCCCGAATATGAAATAGAGCCGTTGGATTTGTTAGGTCCGTACACTGACACATTGTACTTTCTTCCCGTTGAGACAGTCCAGTTTACTTCTGGAGAAGCAGGACCAGATTAGATCAACCTATATAGGCAGGTTCAACATCCTCAATAAACTGGAATTTTCAACACTCTTCCTTTATCTTCGAGCAAACTTGAACTCTTCAAGGCAAGTTAGCTGAGACCTCGAAACTGGTTGATGATAACTGCAGAACTTAAGCTTGTTCCGACTAAGAAAATAAGAGTGCTAAACTAGCTATACAAGATCAGTATATAGCGAATTAAATGTTCAAGAATGTATAATGCAACAAACGAACATACTCCCTCCATCTCAGATTCAAGAGCCAGTTTCCTTACTGAGTCGTCTCAAGATTCAAGACTCATTTCTTATTTGGGAAATAATTAGCTAACTAATGGTACCATTAGCAAATCTCTTATTACAATTAACATTACCTAATTAAATATCTCATTCACTCACCTCTCAGCACATATCCCAATATAATTTAAATTTTAAAAGTTTAAATTATCATAACTTGCTCATTTGTTTCACCGGTTTTTATGATTTTTATACCAAATTAAAGGTCTTAATACGATATTTTCATTTAAGATAAGACATCAATATATTTTTATGCATGTATGATGTTCTAGTTTTGAAATATGTTTAAAAACATAAACAACACTCCTCCATAAAGACAATACATTTTAAATACTAAACACTCACGTATTAATTCCCGTGCCGAAATGAAAAGGCTCTTGAATCTTGAGACGGAGGGAGTATTATAATATTTATCTAGAAAAATATATTCATAAATAAATGGTACTAGTTTAAAACATAATATTATATTACCATGAGTTATGTGTAGTCCATAGCAAAAAATATATATATATATATATATATGACAACAGTATGTGTACTTGGTCAAATTTATACTCTTCACCAAAAATCATAATTAGCCAATACAACTACGAAAAGAATTATGTACGTAATCAATATTAAAAATCAATTAAGCCGTTAAAAATAAAAGATATACTCCCTATGTCCTCCATATACTGACCTTGTTAATTTTTTAGATGATTTTGGAGCTTCGTGATGATGGATTTTAAATTGAATTTTTGGAGATTAGTTTTTTTTATACGATACTACAACACTCATAGTACCTTATAAAAAAATCTAAACTCTGAAAATTCGATTTTAAATCCATCATCACAAAGCTTTAAAATTATCTAAAAGTCAACATGGTCAGTAAATGGAGGACGAAGCACTACAAGAAAACTGGCCTTTTGCGACATATGTGCATGCGACATTACCAACAAGTGTCAAAAAATTATGACACTTATCATTTTTGTGTCATATATTTGCGTCAAATGTGCGTCATAAAATTATTGTGTCACTATCTTGCGACAGTAATGCGTCACTTAGTTTTGTGTCTCGTAATTACAATAATTTATTTGTGACACTTCAATTGAATGTCATAATTATACTACACATTTGGAATAGTGTTGCATTTTATGTTGTATATTTGCATCCAATATGCGTCATGAGAATATTATGTCACTATTTTGCGACAGTAATGTGGCACTTATAAAAGTGTCTCGTAATTACAACAATTTATTTGCGACACATCAATTGAATGTCATAATTGTACTTCACAATCAGAACTTGTTGCATTTTGTGTCATATATTTGCGTCCAACATGCGTCATGAAAATATTGTGTCACTATTTTGCCACAGTAATGTGTCACTTAATTTTGTGTCTCGTAATTGCAACAATTCATTTGCAACACGTCAATTGAATGTCATAATTATACGTCACATTTGAAATAGTGTTGCATTTTGTGTCGTATATTTGAATCAATTATGCGTCATGAAAAATATTATCTCACTATTTTATGACAGTAACGCATCACTTAGTGTTGTGTCTCGTATTTAGTAAGGTTCCTAATTTAAACTAATTCATGATTGGGGGTAATCACGAAAGGGAAATGAAATGAAGAGTCTTGATTCCCTTAGTTGATGTTTGGTTTGTAATTTTTGTTCATTTATTTTCCCCTCTTTAGGGTTTTGGATAACCATATCTCCCTCCTTTTCATTCCCCTCTTAACACAAAGGAATGTGTCCCTTGTATTGTTTCCTTCATTAATTTTATATAATAATAACACATTATAATATTATATTATTATTAAAAAATAGAGATACAATGTGATTTCTATAAAACAAAATTGTTAAATAATATATAAAAATTTATTATTTCAAAAGTATAATATAATATATCATATTATAGTATTTATTCATAAACATAGTACTTTTTGTTAAATAAAAAATATATCATAGTATTATTTAAGTATAAATATATTATAGTACGGAGTATTATTTTAAGTAATATGATATACGAGTATTATTTTATAAATTAGTATGCATTTAAATAATATAATATAATAGCTATTTAAATAAAAAGTATATTTAAGTAAACATATATTTAAATAATAAAAAGTAATGGGTAATTTCAATAATATATATTACAAATATATTATAATATTTATATATAAATAAATTATATTTCAATAAATATAAAATTAAAAGTTGAAGAACTACAAAAATATATTAGAAAATGGTAGTTTCAAAAAATGATGTGTATTCGAACCATTGTAGATTAAGTTAGATACAAAGAATCAGACGATCATACCATATATATGCCTATATTATTTTATTACTTCATCTAGTTTTATATAGAGCAACATTAAAGGCGTTATTTCTCAAAAAGTAAAAAAATAAAAAATAAATAAATAAATAAATAATAAAAATAAAAAAAACAGGAAAAAGAAAGAAAGAAAAAAAACCACACTTGTCATTATTCTTCCTTCATTCACGGTTATCTATTCACAGATTTCGAATCATCTTCTAAAATAAAATTAAGCCACGATTTATATCCCTATTATTTAGGAAACAACTACGCACAAAACCAAATAACTTCTTAAACCCTTCTCTTCTTTTCTCAAGTTTTCACTTCAGAATTCCATCGAAGATGCAGTTCCAGCAGCATACCTTCTGAACATAGGTACACAACATTCAATTAATTTTATTCATATTTTAATGATTTTGGTGACTTATTGGCTTCGTCTTTTTGTATTTTCAGTTTTATTCCTTGTATTCATTTTGTATATGTTTACCCGATTTGTATCATTTCACAAAACTCTCACAATTCCTAGTTACTCCGTATTACTTAAACAAGTAATTTTGTGTGTGATAATTTATGTTGTCTCATCGTATTTTACTCATTTAGTGTTTCAATTTTTTTATAAGTTGTTTGTTATGCTTAATCATGACTTCACGATTGAAACCTTAATTTTTTTATTGGGGTTCTTACTTTTTTGCACTGTAATTTTTTTTTACAAGTTTAGCAAATAGTATTCGAATTTAATTCTTTTCGTGAGGAATTTGAGGATTGAAGGATGAAGGTTCCTTTTCTATTTATGTGTTGTGCTGGGATAGTAATAGTTGTTGAGGTTGAAGCTATTGTTGGATCACAGTTTTTGCAAATAATTTGTGCAATTCCAAAGTGTAATGTAGTTATAACAGTTACTGAAATAATGCACAAATTTATTCGGTGTCTTCCTTATATCCACGTTTCCTTGAATTGTATCTGTTATGTGGATAGTATATTATCTTCCTATGGTCAAAATGTGAGTTCTCATCAGCCATTGCTTGTAATTTGAGTTGTTGGAATGTTTGATTTTGGTTGTTGGAGAAACTTTAATTTTATTTAAATTAATAGGTTTCTTTGTTATTCTACAGCTACACATGGCACTTGTATAGTTGTATTGAAGAAAGCTCGAGTTAGATTGGATCAATGGATGAGACAATTCTTCACGATACTCCAAAATCAAGGTAACGATGGTACAAGCTTAGGATTTTGATTTGAATTTATGTTGTTGTGGCTGTAGCATGACTAATAAGTAGCAAGTTAGTAAATTGAATCAACTATATAGAATTTGGAATTATGTAATTAGTCATTTCAGATTCAATATACAATGCAAGCTTTTATATTGGAATATATAATAAACTAATTTGCATATTTTCACTGAAATCTTTCAACATTTGAACATGTCCAAAAAATAATTAATTTTTATTTAAATGTGCAAGGACAAGGGAAAAATGTAGCAAAGACGAAGAAAAGGAAGACAAAGTGACTTTGAATGTTATTTAGAGGATTTGCAGTTTTTAGATGGATATTTAGATATTTGATTTCTCTAGTTTGCTTTATGAATAATTCAGCACACGTATGGCTTTAAACTATTATATCATCATTATAATATGAATAATTATTTGTTTTATGATTCGTATGTCGATTGATTGTTGATTTTCTTCATTCATATATTTTGCAACTTAATATCGAATTATGTCACAACAATATATGACACTTCATGTGTGACATTGCGCATGTCACGAAAAATTGCATCACATGAATTTTGTGTCGCAAGAGTGAGGCAATGTTTATGACACAACAATAAAATGATGCATAATATGTTGTATATTTTACAACATAAAAATCTTTTTTGCGACAAAAACTATATATGTCATAGTAATAAGAGGCATTTTAATTATGATGTCACATATGTTGCAAAAAATTACATCACTATATTCAAAATGTCACAAGTTAGTGTCGCAAATTATACGAGTCTTTTTTAACAATGTCACATTTTGTGTCGCAAATAAATATGCGACACTAAAGCAAATGATGTGTTAAGTTTCGAGAAATTTATGCGACAAATAATCAAGTGAAGCAAAATGTGTCATTCTTGTTGCGACAAATTCAAAAAAAGTGTCTCAAAAATACTACATCACCTTTTGCGACATAATTTGTAATGACGCACAAAGTGACGCAAATCGACCTTTGCGACACTAAAACAGACCTTTGCAACATAAAATCTATGTCGCAAATGTCCAGTTTTCTTGTAGTGAAGGGAGTATAAAGTGTTGATGATTTCAAAATATCAAATCTGAAGCTCTATGTGATAGTATAATTTTGAATTATTGGCGTATAAATATACGAACTTTGAGGGATATTTGGTTTTTTGCATGACTTTTCAACTTTGGCATAAAAATACACGACATTTCAATTTGAAGTAATTTTTCCACAGATTAAAATTTTGGTCAAAATTGAATCCGAGGTAGCCAAATTTTATCCTAGGGGGTGCTTCGGTGCCGCCCCTCTGAAAAAATACTTCATTTGTCCATCATTTACTGACATTATTACTATATATGGACGTCTCTCATTTACTGAACTTTTTCATTTTGGGGCGTAGGTCCCACAATCACTTTAACACTTTATCACTCTATTTTTAACATTTTAACATTTAATACCATTAAAAAAATTAGACGGACCCACAATTATTCTACTTTTACACTTTAACACATTAATTTATTAATACATCATCAAAATGCATAAAATCCTGTGCCCAAATTTTTGACTCACTAAATGGGAGACTGAAGGAGTATATAAATTTATATTTTAAATTCAACGTGGCCACGATCCGTGTGAGTGTGAGTCGTGTGACGGTCGCTGTGGCAGAACATGGTGGAGAACTACTTGATCAGCGCCACGCGGCTGGCGGAGGCGGAGGCGGAGGCGGCACCGTCTTGGTAAGAACGCCAGGTTGCCCGTCTTCTGCATCCTCCAATTCTCAGCCCCTTCTTCTCCAGGCAGAGGGAAAAGTTTGGGAAGTCCGCAAACGAGCTGATCCAAACCCTAGTCTCCCTAAATAAGAAGTGTCGGGGGAATGCGGCAGAGAGCAGCCACGGGATGACTTTGTCGCCGGAGAAGTTGTATGAGACTTTCAGCAACGAGTTGCAACGCATGGAGGCGAGAGTGGGGAAGGGGATCGATGGAGTTCTTGGAGCCGAAGGGATTGAGGAGGGTGAGGGCGGGGCAGGCGGTGAGGATTGGGACGTCGGGGATGGAGCCGGAGATGCCGTTTTCCTACAGATCCAACGGGGTGAGGGCGGCGGAGCAGGAGAATCTTGCGGCGCTCAAGAACTGGAGCGGAGATGTTGCAGTTCTTGGGCGACGGTGGAGGGTAGAGAGAGGATGAATCTTGCAGTTCTTGAACTGGACTCCAAGCTCTGCAGAGAGAGGATGAAGGTGGCGACAGTGGATAAGTCGAATTGGAGAGGCGGTGAAGCCTCTAGAGTTCTTGCACTAACCGTCATGGAAGTCGCACGGGAAGATGGCAGCTGCCATGAAGGGAGCTGGCTCGGGTTGATCTGCTCTTTTGCTTCTTTCATTTCAGAAAGGTTGAGAGAGAGTTGGAGAGAGGGGAGATGGTCGGAAAGTGAATTTTTTCAACCTTACATCGTTTTTAGTAGGGGTGAGCACGGGTCGGTTAACCGACCATTTTACACCTAAAAAAACTGACCATGCGGTTTTTTATCAGGTCAGTTAACCGTTATAAATTAAAGAATAAAGACCAAAAACCATGAAAGCGGTTAATCTAAAAATCGGGCAGGTTAACCATTTATCTAAAGGTTAACCATAAATAAAAGAAATATTCTATTTTCTATAGTTCATAATAGGAAAATTCGAAAGAATTCATATCTTAGAATATACATACAAAATAAATAATTTACAAAAATTAAAAAATAATAAAATTAAATTGCATAATCCTAATAGAATAAGTTTTGCAATAACTTAAACTAACAATCGAACTACCTTCAATTACTTATTAACTTTTAGCTCCATCAATACTCAGAATCGGGTGATCTTATCTCAAACTTTATTAGTAATATCTAATAAAATATATATATATATAATATAATATAATATAATATAATATAATATAATATGTATATATATAATCATATATTTATTTAATTGGTACCGGTTCGGTTAACCGTCGGTTTTTTAGGCATAGAAACCGAAACCGAACCGTTAGAGTCGGGTTTTGAAATTAAAAATAAAACGGAACCATACGGTTCGGTTATTCATATTTTCATATCGGGTTCGGTCTGAATAGTCGGTCGGTTCGATTTTTCAATTTCTTATGCTCTGTCCTAATTTTTAGTGAGAGGGGCGATTTAATTTGCTACCTCAGATTCAATTTTGACCGAATTTTGAATTTGAAATTGAAAGTGTATTTGTTTTTGACAAAGTTGAAAGGTTTATGGAAAAGACCAAATACCCTCTTGTTTTTAAATGTCAATAACCTTATAATTTTTAACACTATTATTTTGTGTATAGTTTAAAAAAATAAAATAAATAAATAAAAATTGCACGACTTGTATTAATGGACTAGTAGTCACTTTTAAAGAAAACTCGAGACCATCTCGATTGAAGCTAAATCTTTAGCCAACAAAAAGGGAAACTATTTCGAAATTCAGACTTATGGGCTTTAAAAGAAACTAGTGTTGCGCCCGTGCGTTGCACGGATGATATAAATTGTAAAGAGTAATAGAATAAATAAATAAAAGTTGAAACACTATATTTTTCTCTCACACTATTATTGAACAAAGATTTAGTTCTCATAATTTTAAAACCCTAAAATAATTTTAGAGAATATAAATAAATATAATTTTAAATATTCATGTGATAGAAGTGTAAGCTCCCTATAGGCTATACTACATTTATATAGTGAAACTACTATTGCTACTAAAATATTTGAATTACTATATTTTTGGTATATTTTATTTAATTCGTAGTAGCTATCTAAATAATTAGAAATTACTATGTTCCTTAAATAATTTAATATTACATTTCTTTTGAAAAAAAATAATACATCAAAAAATTAAGCAATAAGTCATGATTATAGTAAATTTATCAATTAATAGCTTTAAATCTAACTTAATATTATTTCACAAAAGTTCAATTAATAATTTGTGACAATGTATCCAATTAAATTTTCTATTGTCACAATAAAATTTTACACAAATTATCAATATAATTGAAAAAGTAAACAAATAACATATGAATATAACAAAATAAAGAAATTTATAGAATAATCTAATGCAAATATAGATATATTAGCAAACAATATAACATATTTATAAATACATTTGTTGTCAAATTCATTGGACTCAAAAGTACTTGAAATAAATCATCTTTGAGAAACCATTGGATAATTGACTGTTACTTTTGGAGGGAAAATGACATTGATGTAATTCTTATCAACTATTTAGCTTTATATATTGTATAGATAACCCAATTTAGTCTATTTAGCTATAAAAGAAATAACCCAATTTTAGTCCTTTTTTTTTCTTTTCTTTTCATATAATCCATCTTTTTTTTTTTCTTTTATTTTCTTTTCATATAATCCCTCTATGAGAAATACTCCAATGCCCACCACCATGAGTATACCTAAAAAAATATACTCACAGGCCACGGGTAATGTTGCAATGCTACAAATAAAAAAAAACTAATTTAAATATATACCATAAATATTAAACCCCACAAAAAATTAAACTCTATCAAAAAATAATTTAACCCTAAATGGAAAAAATAGTCTATGTGACATAGCTACATCAATGGTGACACATTAAGTGTGCCTACCGTACACTCAAAAAAAAAGAAGTATGCCTACAGTAAGTAAAAGAGCGTTCCTAATCCATTTATATATTTAGTACTGAAACAAATAAAGTAGTAAAACAAAAATCTCTAGCATTTCTCCCTTCATGCACATAGAAATTACTCACATGTGCATAATGAAACCTCAGTTTCAATCTTTCTTTAGTTCTGGGCTAATATTTACATCAAACTTCCAAAAAAAAAAAATAGAAACCTCACAAATCCCATTTTTTAAGAGAGGATGTGAGGACAAAAAAAAGGGTAAGAAAATAAGTTCCTATAGTACATTTTGCAACATTATCCTAAAATGGAGATTGAAATCACTTTTTCACTATCTTTGGACCATTATAGATTGCTCCAACAATCACATGATCCTCTGGTTTTTCTCTTTCCTTCAGCCATGCATAATCCTCTCCCTCCTCTTCGTCGCCGACTGTACCTCAAAACACGAAGCAGAACGAAAACAATGAGCCACGATCAATGCAGTAGACAGTACGGATGATTGTCACATGTCCAAAGAGATGTAAGCATATACAATGTTTTGCTAGTGGAAAGTTACAATTATTGCCTCTACATGTAAAATACTATCATTTCCATATCTCCATAAGCAAAAGATTGTACAATCTTAAATATGAAAAGGGTAAGTTTATAGAACTTTCTGCATCAAGGATGTATACTCAAAAGCAACGGAATATCTTATCTTACACCAACTGAAGCAAACAAGGTTTTTGCAGAGGAAGTTGTACAATGTGCAATGGGAGGTGTACCTGAGATTTTGCCAAATGGCAATTCTTGGTAATACTGACAGTGACGGCCTTCGGGGTCGCAGTACGGAGGGCCAAGGACGTCGAGCACGGCACACGCCGTCTTAGCAGTGAAACGGTGCATGTTTCCACCCTCGTTCGGGTACAGAATCGAGGTCCCACAAGGAGGGGTCATCTCCGAATTCACCTTAACCTTAGCCAGTTGTAGCCCTTCGGGGGGGTCACCACCATCTGCACCAAACTAGAATCTTGAGAGAGAGAGAGAGAGAGGGGATGGATTTCTCCCTAGATTGAGAAGCGCTGCATTACGCCTAGATTCATTCATTCGGATATTGTGATCAAGAATGTAAATATACATGACAATGGGATGTATCGAAAGAGAAGCATTCTAGATTTCATTAGCAAATTAAATAGGGTTTGAAGTCACATGATCATGTACTTTTTGTCGACTAGAATGTTTTTCATGATCGATACGTGCACATATGTATCAATCACCTAACTGAATGATCGTCCTACATATAGAACGAATCTCATTTTTATATAACAGCCAATGTAGTTCACAAATAGAACCAACAAAGGTAAGAAGTGACGAGCATTGGTTTCGAAAAGGACGTACTTTTGGGAGGATCCACCTCATTCATCCAGTCGAAAGCCCGTATATGCATTGTGCCAAACAGAAGCTTGCTGAAAACTGTCATACCGGGATGGTTATGAAGCGGAATCACAGTATTCGGAGGCAAGCAGAAGATCCCAATCTACAATAGTCAATGCAATATTGATTGATAGGCAATAACACCTAAGCTTGATTGTGATTGAATGAAGAGAAAAGATCACTCACTGAGAATTTGTCGCATTCATGGAGGCGAAGATAGGTTATGATGGGAGCGCATTCGCTGCTGAAAAACGGCATACTTGGCCGTAGCCCTAAATCTGCTTGAGTCATTCCATCTGAAGGGATCATCACATTTGTTACGACTAAGTAGAAAGATTCAAAACCAAGAATATAAACCACCATTATTGGGAAAAAAGGTACTCCCTTCGTCCCAACTAAAATGACACATTTCTTGAATACATGTGAGCTATAAAATAATGAAATGTGTCATCTTGGGAGTATTACATTTATCCGTAATTCTTTCTAGGCAACAAGTCATCTATTACACTATCAAAATAACAATACTAACTCAGCAAAACAAAATCATTTGCACAGAGAAAGAGAGCTTCAGACAGGACCCTACAACTCCACAAACTTAGTTTCATGCAAGAAAATTGAATATGATTGTTCAATAATTCAGAACAGTAAAAAAGATTATATACTGTGATGCATGAATATGTTTCTAGAATGCATATACAGTGATGTTGCATGATGGCTTTTGGGGAATTGTACCTAGGATAATATGCATTAATGAATCAAGAAAGATATGTACAAACTACAAGGCACGTGGTACCACCTCAATAGCATCAAAACCAAGAGCCAAGCAAATGGCATAAAATCAAATGATCCCATGATAAAAGGAAGCCAGAGTTCTTCACCTTTATTTTTGTTTTTTGTTTTTTTAAATCACATAAAAATTGCACATGATATGAAATTAATCAGACATTCATTATCAAATAATTCAGACAGCACACCCCTATAAAACTAGGCTAAAACTACACCTTGTTTTTCATGCTACATTCATAGCTTGTCCTACCATTAACCAACCAAATTCAATATTCCACAAAATTCAATATACATATATTTATATATAAGTATGATCTTCCCCCATTGCAACAACAAGTTGTAAAACACAAGCTAAATCACCGCACATTGACAAAAAAAAAATAATAAATAAATCTCATGAGCTAACTAAAACAAATCAAGATTAAGACGAAAAAAAGAATGATCGAAGTGTAGAAAGATCGATCAAGTACCCAAAACAGCAGCAAGTTTCTCAACATTTTGAGGGGAAGGAACAATGCCGGGCCCACAATCAGCAAAAACCTCCTTGCAAGTATCATACAGCTTCTGAACTGCAGAAATCTTCCTCTGCCGCCGCTTCCCCTTCCTCGATTCACTACTCATCCTCCCTCTCCCGCCGCCCCCGTTCGGCTCAATCGTCATTTTCATGCACTCAACCTTGAAAATGCCCGAAAAACAGAGCACCCAAAAAAAAATTCGAAAACAAAAAAACTATCTTTAAATTTCACGAAAATGGAAAACTCTGATCCGGGTCCCGAAAAAACGAAATAAGAAATCTGGGAGTAGGTGAAATCAAGGGAAAAAAATGGAAAATAAAAAAAAAGATGGTGTCTTTTGTCTATGATTGGAGTTGTGATATGATATTTCCTAGTTCTATACTAAAAGAAGAAAAAAAAACTATGCGTTCAGAATCAGCACAGTTGCGTATGAAAAGATTGAAAGGAATGTAATCTTCAACTCATGGATTCGTTCTGTTCTGTGTGTGTATGTATACATACACATATACATATACATGCGTATGTACAGGTGAAGAAGATCAAGTTTTGAAGGAGGGAGCTGGGGGGGGCGGGGGGTACATGAATGGAGGTGGGGGGGGTGGGGGGTATATATACCGTTAGTTTTCAGGAGAAGTGAGAGGAAAACCGGGGGCCTGCATTACAATTCCAATGGGCTGTTCAGGAAAGCGGATTTTCTTTTTCTTTTTTTCTTTTTTTCGACTGTTCAAGGTTTTGACTGCCAAAATTTGCTGCTTTTTTCCATTTATTTTTCGTTTTATAGGACCGAGGTTAATTACCATTCTCGACAATGCTAAGGTTTGGTTTTTGGCCTTGCACTTTTAAAATCTAGGAGTTCTTTTGAATTTGCAATTGTTGTTCTCATTTTAAGATAATTGCATTTTGGTTCTTTTATTTTTCACTCCAAATGTAAAGATTGGAAATTTTAGGTTTTGGTGCATAGAGATTTCAAGATTGAGAGTTATAATATGGTTGACGAAACTTTTATGTAAAGTAGTTTATTAAAACAACCTCGTAATAAATCACGTGTCGATAGTTTTAATTGTCGATTCTATGTACGGATATTATCTCTTCTAAAGTAAAAGTTTAAATCGTCTCAAGTTTGAAAATCTGATTGGAACGACACATGGACACAAATATTAAGAATTCACCGATCATTTGTATTACTTTTAAATCTATATTTATGTACAAAACGACGACATTTTGAAGTTAAAGATTTGTCGGAGCTTATTTTTTATGATAATTGTTTTCAACTATATATAAATGTAAAGATTGAAAAGAATAAGTTATGTGAAAACAAGATCCACAATAATCATGTGTTAACAATCTTCAATTGTACTATGTACGGATGTTAGCTTGTCAAGAGTTAGAGTTCCGAATTATCTCAAGTTTGAGAATCCGGTCGAAACGACACGTGGATGCATGTATAGAAATTCCCTAATCTTATTTACCTACAAAATAATATTACTTTGTCCTTAATATATATGTAAAAATTTCCTTTTTGGGATGGCCTCAAATATGTGTGATTACTTAAAATTAAAAGTATCTACACTCACATAAGTGCGACTCATCCTCCATTTACAACAACTTATCATTTTTTTTTTCTTAAAACTTATGCCGATCAAAATTATGTGAAGCGGGAGAGAGGAGTTTTTACTAACTTGGAAGTGTACTTCCATCCATGCATCTATCTTTATGCAAATCATTTGATGCTTAATATTTTGGCCAATGACAACTTTATTAAAAAATTAAAATTCTCTAATTTTTCCTAAATATTTTGAAGTCATAACATTTCTTTGGCAATCTTAAAAATTATTAGTCATAATATAAAACCTAGGAGTACGTATCACAAATGAACACTCAAGATTAGTGATCAATCATCGTTGATGATTTGAGAAAATTCCTTAATGTAGTTTTTAAGGATCGATTTCTTAGTATTTAATTACTCCCTCTGTCTACGATCTACGCAGTCTTATTTATTTATTCGGCCGTCGACAACCTATGTGTTTCATCTATTTTTTGACGTGAACCTTATGAGTTATTCCATTTTCACTTCAAAAGTCAACCAAAATATAATTTTATATTTATTTCACTTTGATACTCATTCACACATTAAGTGGGACACAAACATCACTTTAACAGTACTCATTACAAAAATTACAAAACCGTGCAGAAAGATTTCAAGCGCTACTTCATGACGGTGAGAGTATATTATAAACTTATTGTCATTATTCCACTGAAAAGCCCCTACAAATGCACTCCTTCAGACCCGCTCTATTTAGTCTATATATTTGGATAGTTTATACCTTACATATTAAATATATGTATGTCATATAGAGTGCGACGGAAAGAGTAAAGTATATGCTAAGTTGTTAATATATACTTCCTCTGTCTCAGAGATATTGACCAATTTTATTATTTTATACCTCACATATTAATAAAAAAATAGCTTAATATCTCTGAGTCGGAGGAAGTATTAAAGATTTTGGGGTGTAAAAACACTAAATAACAATAGAAGGGGACCTAAAATGAAAAGTGATTCATATCATTAATTAATGGAGGACAAAAATGTAAAACTACATAGAGAGAGCTGCACAAAGGACATCTGGGTAGGTATAAATAATTTATTAGTATTATTTTATGAATTAATTATGTAAATATTATAAAAAAGTTGGAAACACACTAAACTAGACAATACTTTTTTTCTTAGCTCGGGAGGCTCTGTTCCAAATTTAGAGCAACAAACGTCTCCCAAATTATAATTTTTATTAGTTTTATTTTTTTAATTAAGATAATTTAGTTTAATTTATGATTATTTTATAAGGTTTATAATTATTTATTAGCATTTAATTTAACTTTTATTAGTTATATTAGTATTGATAAATTCAAAAGTAGGATATATAATTTTGTAAAAATTCAATTTTTATTTAGGAGTAGTATTTCTTATTTTTATATAAAAAAATAAAACTAATAAAAAATAAATTTTGGGACACGGTTAAGACACTGAACTTATGACATAAGATCTCATCCGTGTTTTCTATGATTATTAACAAAAAATTGGAAAATTTAAAATTAAGTTATGAGCTTAATTAGAAATGCTTCAATGTCCACCGTTGGCATACTTATTAATGGGTAATATATTCCCTACCCCCTTGGGTAGTGTCTCAACACTCACATGGAGTAGAATAATATATGCATATTTTAATACTCATGTGAGTGTGGATGGTATTATATGAGGGGTAGGGTATAGGACACATTTTTATAGTTGAGTTTAATTAATTTTGATATTTTTTTTAATTAACTTCCTTATTTTTTTTAATTAACTTCCAATGTCACGTCATTTGTGAAACATTAAGCTTACCTACAGTGAGCATTGAAGCATTACTCTGAGCTTAATAGGGCTTTCTCGTTAGAAACAATAAACTTAATTATATATCAAATTCAGAATTGAGTCTAAATTTATACTCGAACTCAAGAAGTAAAACATTACGAACATACTACCGACATCCCATATAGTTAGTCCCATTTGACTTTTGACTTTTTCGGCACGTATTTCCACCGAAACTTAGTACGAGTTTTAAAATATAACTTTGAAGTTTTTTTTCTTTTACGGGATACTATGAGTGTCATAATATCCCGTAAAAGAAAAAAAAACTTCAAAATTATATTTTAAAACCCGTACTAAGTTTTTGTAGAAATGCGTGCTGAAAAAGTCAAAAGTCAAATCGGACTAACTATATGGGATGGAGGTAGTAATATTTAATTTCTAGTAATTAATCTTCAATTATTATATAAGGTCCTTTTTGTCTTTGCAAACCAAAACCATTTTTGCAAGTTGTAGCGTAATTTTTGTTTCAAAGGAGCTTTAACATAAATAAAGTTTGGTAGGTTGATTTTGTATCCATTACATAAAATATCATAAAATTTATCGGAAAATGTGCATTCAAAGCCACAACTTGTTCCAAGCATGAGTCTCGTGAGCTTGCTATCGTTTGAAAATATTATGAGAATATATCCAAAATTTGTCTCGTGATAAAATGCATTTTTATTGGAGTAATAAAAATGCATGGTATTCCGGCGTAGACTATCTATCGAGATAAATTAATAATTTCCTAGCAGTCCAAATGTCCGATCTATATTTATAGAAAATAAGGAGTTAATTGTATGTAGGAAGCATGAAGGAATCATATCACTGTTATTAATGCATTTTAATATATCTTGCTAGGATTCTAATTCTATATATGAAACAACTAAATTGTATTTTAATACAATATAGTAATATTACATTGTTTATAAGAAAATAATTTGCAGTATATTTTTTCCCTTGTTACAATCAACTACTTAAGTTCCACTTCAAAACTAAATTTTCTCATATATATTCAAAATAAACTGTTAACCATAAAATATGTTTGCAGATGCATAATGCTTCTTCATCCTCGTGCATTGAATTGTCATTAGGGAAAAAATCAGTATGGTGTATGAAGGTCCCGATAAGTATTTATTGGTGTATGGGAGGGGAATACACCAATTCGCCAACAGTTTTGACTTTAAAAACAAAATCGATCTTACTGAGTTGTCAGCTCAGCTTATCAGTGCAGCTCAGTTTATCCAGCTCAGTCAGTAAACTGGTGAGCTTGCTAAACCGAACTGTGTGCGGAAGTTTGGTGGACAGGTTGACTACCTCTCAGAAAATTCTTTCTTTGATCTGGATCTTTGTGCAGGTTGATTATATCAATGAAGTGCAATGTAATGAAGGTTAGTTGAACATTGTAAGGTCGACTGTAAATAAAAGATAGAGAGACTGAGAGAGAGATCGAGACAGTCGATTTAGCGTGGTTCGGGAAACGTCCCTACATCCACGTCAGATACCGTCGTATCTGAAATTCCTTACTTCTCTCTTATTTATACTGGCTGAGTACCAGCCTCAACCTTCGTCAATCTTTAGACTTGAGCCGAGCACGAGTTCTGGGTCGTGACCCTTATAGCCTTTCATACATTCTTACATACAACCTTGCAGCTAAACTAACAGATTCTTCTTTACTTGGACGAATATGTAGTAAGCTTGTGGAGAGTATTCTGTGAGGTTCCAGAATCTGAAATCTTGAAGGTTTCAACACTTGGGAAATGGCTTGGATTCGAGTGTTGAGTTTGGCTTTGAAGCGTAAAGATTTCTGGATAGATTTGGCTTTGAAACTCTGGTTTCCTCTCTCTATTTTTCTCTCTTCCCCGTCTATTTTTCCCTCCTGCCGATTCTGGGATGACTTGAAGTATTTTGAACTGCTTTTATTAGCGTGCAGTTTCCAAGTCAGTCTTCTCTTGGCTGACCTGCGCTAGCGAACTGCTTTTGTTGGCATGCAGTTCCCAAGTCAGTCTGCTCTCGGCTGATTCTGGGATAGGTTGAAGTATTTATATGACTCCAATTTGAATTAAAGCCGTTGGAGTTGCAGAGGTGTTAGAACCGTACTGCTGACTGGACTTCTAGCCGTTGAGGTTTTCTGTACAGCTTGAACCATCGAGGTTGGCAAGGCACAACTTAGGTTGGACTGGGAAGGTCGACCTTTTGTACCTCAAGCTGTCTTTGTTTTCTGTGGTCTTCAAGCTTGATCTTTGTATTAGAATCTTCATCTTGAGAAGTTGTTGACTAATAGCAGCTTGACTCACAACAGCTTGACTTGGGTTCAGCAGGTTGTCATATGCAGGTTGGCCTATGCAGGTTGGCCTCAGCATGCAGGTTGGCCTCAGCAGGTTGCACGAGCAGGTTTACTAAGGAACAAGTTGACAGATTGATCTAACTAGGTACAAGGTTGCACTACCAACCTTGATCTTTACATGGAGCAACCTGTCCGAGTTAAGCTTGACTGATTGATGAGACGGGATTTAGCATTGAAGAGACCAATCGGGACTTGCAGCTCGGAGGAGCAGTGACGAGGTCGAGAGCCAAGAAGCTGCAAGGTTATTTGCAATGCTACGTTTCGAAGAGATTGGCAAATGATGGAGTCGAATTTCATCAATACAAGTTGGTGAATTTAACAAGCGTTGAAGATGAAGATTTGGGCGTCCATCATTGAAGAAAAGGAAGACAAGTCCAAGAAAACAAATTTTCTTATATTTTATTTGGGCTTAAAAACTTTGTATTTCTTTTTAATTTAGTTTAGTCCAATTATCACAACATGTTTAGGTGATTAATTGGCCCAGTTATATTTAATTAAGGAGTCTGAAATTATCAAGCCCAAGCCTTGTTAATTTCGAAAACCTACCTAGCTTAGGAATTAGATTAGTATTTATGTTAATTTTCGTTCATACTTTGAAACAGACAATATTGAATCAGAAATCTAGTTGATCGTTTTGTCTCTTACATCGTGCTTTGGTTCACGATCCTATCGGTTCTTGGTAGAGTTTGATATTGGCGATTTCAAACTTGAATTCATCGACTCGTTCGTGATATCTCGTAGTATCCGGGTTAGTCGAGCCACGAAGATTGCTCCATAAACGCGTTTCGGATTCAAGTAGATCCGGGGTTCGTTTCGGGTAAGATTCACAATTTGTTTCCGTTTCAATTCTGCAATTCGTGTTCTATTCGTTTTTCCCAGCCATTCTCTATCGTTCCTATATCATCAATATCCATCCTACATCGATCCTGTACCTATTCCATCCCAGAAAAGCCTTAGATTAATTTCAGATCCGTTTTTGGAAACCCTAAAACTGTCCTGAAAATCACCACCGTGCCAAATCGAAAACTACTCGTGCGTTTTCGCTGAATTTTGGAAAACGTCCCTACATCCACGTCAGATACCGTCGTATCTGAAATTCCTTACTTCTCTCTTATTTATACTGGCTGAGTACCAGCCTCAACCTTCGTCAATCTTTAGACTTGAGCCGAGCACGAGTTCTGGGTCGTGACCCTTACAACCTTTCATACATTCTTACATACAACCTTGCAGCTAAACTAACCGATTCTTCTTTACTTGGACGAATATGTAGTAAGCTTGTGGAGAGTATTCTGTGAGGTTCCAGAATCTGAAATCTTGAAGGTTTCAACACTTGGGAAATGGCTTGGATTCGAGTGTTGAGTTTGGCTTTGAAGCGTAAAGATTTCTGGATAGATTTGGCTTTGAAACTCTAGTTTTCTCTCTCTATTTTTCTCTCTTCCCCGTCTATTTTTCCCTCCTGCCGATTCTGGGATGGCTTGAAGTATTTATACGACTCCAATTTGAATTAGAGCCGTTGGAGTTGCAGAGGTGTCAGAATCGTACTGCTGACTGGACTTCTAGCCGTTGAGGTTTTCTGTACAGCTTGAACCATCAAGGTTGGCAAGGTATAGCTTAGGTCAGACTGGGAAGGTCGACCTTTTGTACCTCAAGCTGTCTTTGCTTTCTGTGGTCTTCAAGCTTGATCTTTGTATTAGAATCTTCATCTTGAGAAGCTGTTGACTAATAGTAGCTTGACTTACAACAGCTTGACTTGGGTTCAGCAGGTTGGCATATGCAGGTTGGCCTATGCAGGTTGTCCTCAGCAGGTTGGCCTCAGCATGCAGGTTGGCCTCAGCAAGTTGGCCTCAGCATGCAAGTTGGCCTCAGCAGGTTGCACGAGCAGGTTGACTAAGGAACATGTTGACAGATTGATCTAACTAGGTACAAGGTTGCACTACCAACCTTGATCTTTACATGGAGCAACATGTCCGAGTTAAGCTTTGACTGATCCAAACACAGAGATCAGTCTGTTCCTATCAATCCTATAACTAAGTCCTATAACTAAGTGTGGTTTCTAATAACATCATCAAAACTAAACTAAACAGGGTTCCCAACAGTGTATGTCTCATGTCACGCGTATATGTACAACTATGATTTTCATAAGCACTCTAAATAAAATTATTTTTGTCCACAAAAAATGTACTATCATCTTCTTCTTTTTTTGGTCCATTCACGAAACTGTATTGTTTTTATTTTTGGACATATAATCCACTCCATTCTAATTTTCTTAAGCTCATCACATTCTACCACTCATGGTCCACAATACTCAAAATTCTTACTTTTAAATAATATTTCATTAAATATTGCAAAATACGTGATCTCTTTCACCACTCAAAAACACTTACTAATCATTTCTTAAAATTCGTATTGGAGCCTCACGATACAATTATCGTGGATGGAGATAGTATATATATATATATATATATATATATATATATATATGTGTGTGTGTAACATATCATATGAAAACTTATTATTACGTGAAAACTGAAAACCATGCATTTTTATGCATAAAATGATACATTTTTGTGCATAAATTGTTGCATAAAAAGAATCATGATATCTTCTCACCAATTGTTTTCTGGAAGATAGCATTGTGATTATCTCGTAAGAAAAGAAAAAGAAAGAAAAATAAGAAGAAGAAATGTACTGCTATGTTGTAGTATTCTAAATGACACACTAAGGATTGCTAATGTATCTTATATACGATTAATTAGTAGTATTCTAATTCTAATATAATGTATACAATTTTATTTTTATTCTAATGATAGTTTTAATATTCTAATGATTAATTGTATTGATGATATTAAGGGTATAATAGACAAATTAAATTTTATAAATAAGACATTTTTTTATAATAGTATAGATATACATGGTTAAATAATAAAGTAAAAGTGGAGCTAAAGCGACGTATTTTCGAAGAGAATTCCGGAAGAAATTAAATGATAATTAATACTTTGGCACATTGCTTTATTTTGGATTTTGTCGCACCATTTCTCAATATTTTTTATTCTACTTTTCTTGAGCTTATCTATACTTTGGCAATTTGGCAAAAATGATGAGATACTTTTCCATCTTGACCTTTTATTTTTATGGGAATCCACCTTGACCCTTTTATTACGTAGTTCTTTAATTTTTTTTTCTCCACTATAAGTCAGTAAATTCATTGCTCAATTTAGAAAAGGAAATAAAAAAATAAAATACAAGATCATAGCGGTATGTGGAAAGTTACCACTTCATGTCGAAATAAATAAAGTATGATGTGGTAGATGATGCGGTATTCAATTCGTTGATTATCTCAAAAAAAAAAAAGTTAGAAATTTACTTGCATATATGTTACTTCATTTTGCATTTTCATTCAATTTTTGGTTCGAAGTAAATATTCACCAATATTTATTATTTTCATTGGTTGTATTCATATTTAACTAATAAAATATATTTATAAAACTATCACTCCATTAAACTTTTAAAAGGTAAAAGTTTCACTATTAACTGATCCATATCATCCATTATAAAAAGATTATATTTTTGAAAACGTGTGAAATGTGAAGTAGACATTTGAGGCCTTAGCCATATAGCTAGCCTTCATAATTGAAAATTTGTGTTCATTAATTAGACGACATAACAACTAATACTTCTTTTATTATATTGTTTTAATTAACTACTCACGCGCCACCAACTTATCAATCAATAATAATAAAATAATAATACACATGTTATGATCCATAATAATATATTTTTATTCACAATACAATAAAAAAAGATATGGGAATCTAGAATCTCTTTAATTAACAAATTATTTTCATTGTAATATTATTCATCAAATCTTGGAATGCAAGCTGTTACCTGTGTGGCAAGAGTAATGTCAGACAAATTCATGAGATGATGTTATAATGTGTATAAACTATAAAGTACAAACTAAGCAGAATATATGATAAAAAAGAATATATATATAATTAATAAAAGTTTATGATTAACTTCTTTCCAAGTATTTTCATTTTGAGGAGATGACTTCTATAAAGCACAGAAAAATTCCACATAATTACATGTTCTAAAATCTGAATTACAATTATTCAGATGGGATTGTTGATACTTTCGACAATTCCGAGGATTGAGTTTTCTAGCGAGGAACTTAAGACCTTGAAAATTCGTGCTAATCTCAATAGTTTTCTCAACCCAGGTTGTCGGAGTAGCAACTAATAGGGATAAGTGTTTTTTTACAAGTACTACCCTTTTTTGTTCCTGTTTATCTTTACATATTTTTTCGAACACGTAATTTACGTAGAGAAAAATTATGGATAAAAATTAGTGATTAAAGAATTAATTAATAACTTTTTAATGAAAATAATTTTATAATTAGGATTGAAAGGTAGGGCTGCATAAGGTTAGTTTATTTTTTCAATTAGGACCTAATTAGGCCTAATTAATGGTTAATATTTTGTCAAAACTGAAAATGTATCAAGATAAGTAAGACAAACTAAAAAAACAAAAGAAATTGTGCCACGAAAATAAACGAGACTAAGATAAAAAAAAATAAATTAGAGTCAATATTAATTTTGGCCCGCAAGCGGTGTTCTAATACGTATCTCATCCCCGTATTTGAACAGATAAAAATTATTATTAATAAGTAAATCACATTATATCAAGAATAGCTAGGTTGGATTAAAGAAAAAAAAACTTCAAAAATAGGTGCATATAATTTACCTTTTAAAAATATGAGGAATGATTTAAAAAAATATAGGTGGGCATAGTTCTGAAAATTTAATATATCTGATATTTTTGTTAAAAGAAAATTGTGCGAAGTCTGATTGTGTTTACCAGCGATGATTCCAACATATTGCTTTATTTAAATTGGGTCATAATATAATCTAGTATGCGTCGAAAAATGCAACTTTATGCAACGAATATGGTTTCTTTAGGTTGAGCGGTTGCGGGTATTCGAAGAAAAGTGATTAAGGGAACAATAAATCATAAAATTATGGGTAAGTATACGAATTTAATATTAATGTAAAGCGAATATTAAAAAAAGGTCATGAGCATGTGTGAAATATTCTATATTCTACCCATAACGTCACACTTGTGAACTAATTTCATGCCATGCATCATGCACTTCTCATATTTTAATTTCTCTATAATAAAAGTCAATTTTGTTAAAGAATACCTAATGCTCCCTCCGTTCTATTATACCGGTTAAATTTTTTGAGTATATATGAGATATACAATAATAAAATGAGACCATTATAATGGGACACAGCTAAGTACATTTTTAATATATCAAATGACGTATTTATAGTATTGTAATTTTAATATGTATGTGAATCGTTTTTTAATTGTGCATGAATCTAAACATGAGACGTGTCGGAAAGTATGATATGATTTCCACTTCATCAATACTCCGTATTAGTCTATTACTACAATTTAATATCATATAATCATCTATGAAAAATTTATGACAATGCATAATATTTTAACGGGGGTTAGATTATGATATAAAAATGAAAATTTGTGTATTTTTTATAGCATAAGATATTTTATTTGGTAGATCCACCAACCATAGTCTCGGTTATTTTAATTATTATTTTTTCCTTAGTTTTTAGGGAGAGAGAGAGAGAGAGAGAGTCTGGTACCACATAGGTGAGCTGTTGGGGAAAATGGGGTTGAGTCAACCTCGTCTGTATGAAATCAAAGCAAAAAGTGGTCAATTTGATTACATTTTCTACATACCTATCTTATCTCTTACACAACCAACTTGTTTGGAGCACATTTCTATGAATATTCAAGTTTTCAACACTTGCTTCATTTAAATTCAAAATTCACGACATAACATGACTTTGCTCAAAAAAGAAAAAATTGCATAATACTACAAACTAAATAATTAATTACAGGGCATATAATACTACCTTCATCCCCCACTATTAGTCTCATTTACTTTTTTGACTTTTCCGGCACGCATTTCTACTGAAACCTAGTACGAGTTTTAAAATATAATTTTAAAGTATTCTTTTTTTTACGGGATACTAGGTTTCAGTAGAAATACGTACCAGAAAAGTCAAAAAAATAAATGGGACTAATAGTGGGGGATGGAGGTAGTACCAAACAAGGTTTCAGAACGTTTCCATACACATAATTCTCCAAACATTAATATAAAGAGAGGGACATGAATGCAAAGATTATAAGGTGATTTACAAACTGCGTTGATGGAACCAAATCTTTGTCCAAATACAAAGAGAATCAAGAAACATGCCTGTGCTATCTTTATTGTACAGTAGATTGGAACTCATAAGCATGCATTATTTAATCTGAATAGAAATTATCCCCTCCCACTCAGCCACATAACTTATTGTTCAAAGCAGGAAGGAATAATAGTAGAAAAAAAAAATACTCTCGCAACTCTCATCAATCAAAGCCCGGATTGCAAACGAAAACTTAGATATATATATGATGACGAGACTTACTAAAAGATAAAGACAACACTATCATGAACTCTCGACTTCTGGTTCTGGGCAACACATTCGGATATCCACATCAAATTCCTGATCTCCTGCTCTCTCAACCTCATGTAAGCAAAGAATACGGCGTAATGGAACTGCATAAACCAGAGTTAGAAAATCATTATTTTGTTCAAGAATCATGGAAACGAGCGCCACGATGTAGGCAATATAGGAAATGCTGCGTATCGTGTATAAAACAAATATACGGTGTAAACTGTAAAGTAACCAGCAATCAAGGCAATTTTTTCAACTACTTGAAATTTTGAACATCAAGATCTGGAAAGAGAAAAAATAAAAAGACAAAAAAAATCAAACCTGCTGCTCAAATGATAAGCAAAGTCGTTTCACTTCCTCTTCATAAAAGGCCTTATCAAGCATCTGACTTTCACCAAACGATAACTTAGAAAAGATGGCTTGATAAGGAGGATACTTTTCCATGGCACCACGAACCTAGAAAGTTCGGCAAAAAGAAATAAGGCGTTGGATGGAAAATGAGAGAATTTGATGAAAATGACAAGAGCAATAATGAGAAGGCCACAAAACAGTTCAGACAAAATTTGTCGTTATCCCAGACCTGCAAGCCAACTTACTTCACTGTATAATAACTAATAAGTGAAAAAATCCCTCCAATATGATGGATTTTTTCCGAAATTTACTTAACAAGTATGAAAATCAACCACTTAAATATGGCAGCTGGAAAAGCACCCGCAAACACTAGAAAAAATGAGGATATATATGATCACGAAAAATAATTAAAAAAAGAAAGAAAGCAAGCATGGAGCAAGTTGGTTTTGAAATGATTCCTCTCATTGAGGTCATACTTTGTGTATTAACCCTTTCATTCAAAAAGAGGCTAAAAACTGCACCAGTTCATAGACCTTCAAGAATCATAAAGCAAATGCAACATATGCATTCTCTTTCCCAAACCATTAATACAAGAATAACATAGCTAACATTCTATAGAGGTCTAGACCCTATAGAAGAGGAGGGGGTGTGAAACACACACAAAAAAAAAACTTATGAGAAAACAACAAGTTATCAATTGAGCCTGATAATAAAACACACTCTTCCTGAAAAATAGTATCTGAAGAAAATAATGAAGTACCTCATCTATTTCGTCACATTTAGCAAGCTCCTCGTGGCCATAAGGATATCTATCAAATAAGTAATATGTTAGTGGCAATAAAAGAGCTTCTAAAAAAGCACATATACATAAGAAGCAGAATCCTTACAGTAAGCCAAAATTGGAATACAACTTCTTACGATCTTCACGAGTAAGCTCAGTGCCAATGCTGGAGATAAGAAACATGAGAATGAGAAAAGATATTGTATTTCGAACTTTTATACTATGATGTTTTACAACAGGAACCGGACCTGTTTATCGTGATATTGACTGCTCTTCTATCAGCCTCAAATGCCAGTAGGTCAGACATAATCTCTGCAGTGGCCCCACCAAGTTTCTATATGTAGATTCTTAGGTTATAAACAATACTAAAGCAGAGAAAAAATACGGCAAAAGCCTAGGAGCTTTCAAACACTGTGAAATTCCCAATTACCTGGCAAAACCTGTAGAAATCCTCAAGGTATGCCTTGTAAAGAGTATTCCTCATAATTTCTATGTTCATGTCGTCCAAGTCCTAAAAAAAGGAATCCAAGTTAGCGACAAGTTCAAACTTTAAACACCTGAACTACAAGACTGTGGGTCCATATCTTTCAGCATATAAATGTACTTGGTGATAAGAAAATGATGATGAAGAGTATTAATATTTTGGAAAAATAAGCAAAGAACAAAGTCTTACCAAAACCAATAACAGCAAGGACACAACAATCCCAATTTTGAAATGTTAAAGGGCATATAAATCCATTCAATGATATGAAAATGATGATGAGTAGTATGATTTTTGAAAAATAAGAACAGAATAAAGTCAGACAAATATCAGTAATTGCACAGGCACAATAATCCCAGTTTTAACAGAAAATTAATAGGCAGCAGTTGGTCAAGACCTCAGATGTTAGGCACTCAGAGAAGTATGGAGCCAAGGGTGTGTCAACAAGCACGAGTCTGTATAGTTCTTTCATGTTCTGAGCTACCGCCAGAGTAGCAATGCTGTAAAAACGAATGGCTGAGTATTTAAGAAAAAAAGATATCTTCCCAAAAGATTGATAAGATACACTACCTGTCAAACATTCCCAAAGGATGACATTTCTCCAACAGCTCTTGAACATCTCTCTCATGCAAAGTCCCAGTGACAATTAGCACAACATTGTCGATCATGTGACCATATCTATATGATAACCAAACAATTAAGCTCAATAATGATTGTTTTCTTTATTGCCTTTTTGTAGCCGAAATTACTAATGTTGTTGAATTTGGAAGAAAGAGTAAAGGGTATTCCCACTACGAAACACAATCTATTAAACTAAAAAATTAGGGATCACCTTGTGCTCCACATAAGCTTCAATAGCATATAGAAATTATCCATTACCTATCAGTTATATGTATTATCGACCTCATTGGCATAAATTAGCTATCTGCTTATCCTTACAAAACCCAACCAAGGAAACAAAATAAACCTGTCTCATGCTTTTCATAGACTCTAAAATAACTGGTTTTCATCAATCAAGCAATTTTAGAAAGCACCATTTTGACATCCTACACAATAGAAAGAGCTGTACAGTTCACGCAAACACATCTCAGTTAATCACAAACTGCAGATCTCGAAAGGCTTTGCTTTCAGACGTAATATTTTGAAGGACTGCCCCTTTCTTCTCCATCAAACACATAGATAGTGGTGTCATTTTCAAAACCGAAAGCAAATACGAGGTAAAACTAACTTGTTTGATCAAACATAAACCTACACCACCTCCAAAACAAACAAACCACTAAATGTCATGAGACTCTATTCGAAGTACTTAGCTGGGATAATTGGGATCTCGTAAATTGATCATCTGAGTTCGGAATTAATCATAAACAAACTGCAAAAGTGAGATATACATACGTGATGTACTCTAGAAAGGTTGACAGAGGCTCAGTTGCTTGGGTCAGCATATGCTTATACTCATCAACCAGTTTAAGGGTGCATTTCTCCACAATTGTCGTCGTGTGCAACGGAGAGGGCTCTGCATTCCATAAGACAACGAAACAGAATTGAAGATTGGGAGGCTAGATAACCACAAGACGACAAAAAGTAATGCCCAATAAACTGAAAAATCGCGCCCCTCATCATTAATGAAAAGGACAGATCTCCACATTATAGACCAAATACTTGTGGGCAGATTCGGCAATGAAACTTAATAAACTTCCTATGTGAAACTACGAAACATGAAAAAACATGTGAATCAAACCTAATGCCTCATACACCGAAGAACCTGACTCTTAACAACGATCAAGTGGAATTGCTCGAAAACAAAATAATAAACCAGCCATTATCACTCAATTGGACTTAATTGAGAACTGGAACTCGATCCACTGCTTTACCAGAATGTAAGAATTACATTACCGCCCCCGATCAAAGAAAAAAAAAATCCTCAAAACGTAAAGTAAACAGCCTCAAGGTCTAATGTCCCGCAAACTCACGATCAAAGACAAAACCAAAGCGGGTCAACCTCAAATTAACAATGATAAAAAATCAATTGTGAAATCTGAGACTAACAATGAAAGAGAAAATTAGTGAAGAGACTAACCGTTCTGGAGGTACGGGCCGTACTCGGTGGCGGAGAGGTGCATCTTGATGTCGTCTAGGGTTTCGCACTGGCACAAGTTGTTGTAATCGGCGGCGGTGAGGAGGCCGGAGCGGTAGCCCCGGACGATGGCCTCCAGGTAACCGCCATGGATGTTGAAGGTGAGCGCTTCGAATCCGTACATAGCTGGATGCTACAGATCTGAAGCGTGATCGGAATTGGAGAAAACCCTGAGGCTGAGGGCTTGAGATCGAGATTTGTCGAGGCTGAATGGCGCGGAGAGGTGGTTTGTGGACTGGAAAATAGCTCCAGATATATTCGATTTCTTTATTACTTTAAATTTTTATAATTACATCACTTGTCAATTATCTACACTATTTAAACCTTTTTTTTTTATTTTATTTTAATAATTGATCTGCGGATTATTAACTTAACTAGTACCGTGGCCCGTGGTGATGCACGGCATACTCATGATTTTCATCATCTATAAATAAATTAAGAAGGGACACACTTGGGTCAGTCGGAGGCACTGTGCGGCCGGGCTAAAACAATGACACTTTTATTTATATAGATTGACATTTTTCTGTATAAAGATTGACACTTTTAAAAATTGTCATTTTATTCGTAAAATAATTATGTTAAAGATTGACACTTTTATTCGTATATATTGACACTTTTCTGTATAAAGATTGACACTTTGGGCCCGGTCGCACAGTGCCTCCGGCTGACACAAATTTTTGTCATTAATAAATTTAAATTTATTTAATTTATTCTGATTGTTAATTTAAATTATAAATAAAATTTAAACTTTCATTTCTTTCAAAAGATTAACTGACCACACAAGAATAAGATGTCATTTTTATTTCGATTTGATAAAATTTAGAACTTTTTTCTACCACCTTGATTCTATTATAAAAACTAAATGCATAAATTATAACACCTTAAGCTTATAAATTTACTTTTTGGAGTAACTGAACATGCAGTTTATATTTTTTTCGTTTTATGTTTTTTTGGTATGATTTTTTATATGAGATGAAAGAAGTTGATATATATATATATATATATATATATATATATCACCTTATTTCTTGTAGAAAAGTAATGTAAACTTTGGAATTTTAAATCCAACGAAGCATTGGACCACTCCACATATTCAAGCTCGACACAATAGAACCCAACCAACAATGTTCCTAAAATATACTATAGATATAGATATAGATCATAATAATTAAATAGTTTATAGTATAATAACAAAATAAATACAAAGTAAAATTATTTACGTAAGAGGTAAAAAAAAAAGAGAAAAAAGAGAGAGAAGGTAATAGATATATTGTGTATTGCTTGCCACTCGTTTATTTATATGAAGATGCACACTCCTATGCAGCCAGTGGCGTGGTGCGGCCTAATCGCAAAACCCACAATCTAACAGGCATATAATTGAAAACAATACAAGTAATGGATTGAGTCAAGTAATTTATTAGCTTTCAAGGCTTGACCACATTATACAGCTGACCTCATGCAAGTCTTTGTCTTATATGAAATAATATGACTGTAGTAACCGCCAACCGACCATAAGTGCACGTAATTTAGATTTTTTTAATGTGAATAACTTTTACTTTCAATAACTGTACTTTTAAAAATAACTTCCCATAATAAAAAGATAATTCTAACCTAAATTTATTGGGGAAAAAAACTGTCATTTTCATTTTGTTTATATATATATATATAGATAATTTATTTAAACATCTCAAAAGAAAAACTTGTTGATTTCTAGTTAAACTTTTACGGGGCACACTCCCATGAGTCGGGCCTCGTGGTGAGGCCCAATACTTGCCTCTAATTCCACTTAGATGATCAGAACCGCCCAAATCACTATTTTGGGTCCACTGCCCACTAATAAATAGTCCTTGGAAAATACACTAATTAAAAAAATGATGATTTCGAAAATTCTAAAAATTGACACGACACTTTTGTTTATATAGATTGACACTTCCATTCACGTAGATTACACTTTTGCGAAAAATATAATAAAAATAATTATTTTATCGCTTCAAGTGAGGAAATATGCTTTGCTCACTCGTAAGGTATCGCATGAATGATGAATAGCCTTTGAAAAATTACACTAATAAAAAAATGACGATTTTGAAAATTCTAAAGATTGATACTTTTGTTCATATAGATTGACACTTTCATTAATATAGATTGACACTTTTACGGAAAATACGATAAAAATAATTAATTTATCACTTCAAGTGCGGAAATATAATTTGCTCACTCGTAAGGTGTCACATGAATGATCTTTAAAAATATACTAATAACTCGTAAGATGTCGCATAAATAGACGTTGAAAAATCACGATAATTAAAAATTGGCAATTTTAGGAATTCAAAAGATTGACTTAATGAAGAAACATTTGAAAAGATTATACTCTATGCTAATATAATATACTATTATATCCGATTCATTGAGAAACATGCGTTTGGATTCTTAAATAAAAATTAAAAAAAAAAAAAACAACGAAAGACGCGTTTGAAGTGTGGGCGCAGCTCTAATTTTTCTTTTTGGGTTTGACTGTGGGTCATGGACCAAGTATGTTGGGCCATATCGTCCGGCCAAACGCTCCAGAGTTTTTGTCAACTTTTATAGTCGTGTTTGTATATGTAATTAACATAATAATATACAAAATAGATATATAGCAATTTAACTATTAATTAGATTTGTGTTGAAGTGCTACAACCAGCCTACAATCAAAATAAATGGTACTATTGTCCCGTTGAACAAGTCCCTCTTTCTTTTTTTGCTGTCTCATATGACAGGTCTCATTTCATTTTTTTGGCAACAATTAACCTACGAAAAAACCCCATTCCCCATTTACATCCCCCTTCCTTAGTCTTTGTGCCCAAAAGATATGAGATTGTTTAATGAGACAGAGGGGGGTATATTTTTTCTTAATCTTAATCTAGTATATGTATTTAATACCATAACATGGTGATTAATATCGGGAAAAGTAGCAAATAAGCCCCTAAGGTGCAAGCCCCTAACGCGAATAACACCTTAACATAATGTTTGGGCCGTATCACACCCTAACGTGCGTTAAGTGAAGCAAATTCCCCCTCCATCTAATTCATCTCAAATGCCATTCATCTTCGTCCCAACCATCACCATCAAGAACTCTATGTATCTCTCTCTCTCTCTCTCTCACACACACACACACACACACACACACACACAGACAGTATACCTTGAGCTGTAGCTCCGGCTGATTCACATACCAAATCCAATTGATTCTCTTGTTCATCAGCTCGTAGAATGCGGAGTGGGTTTTCGAACCCAAGTTGAAATATAAACATTTGCCGAGGTCAGGGAAAGCTTTCTTGATTCCAACAATGGTGTCTGAATCCTCAGTGTCTGAAAAAGCAAGGATCCATCTCCACGCACAAGTCAATAACCTAAATATCTAACTGAGAATCTTTGATTCTGTTGAAGGAACCCCAAATTCTGAGCTACTAAATCATCAAAAACCGGTTTAAAAAACTCAATTTATGCTCAGGGAAGAAACGCTGCCATATTGAAGAGAGACAACCATCAACTGCAACAAGTAGATCACCTGCAACCTCAATTATCTCTCTAGATTGAGAATCTTTAGCCTTCACCCTGGCAAGATTTTCTTCTTCCGAAACACAGAAGGAAAGAAATGTTTTCCCCCCATAGGATTGTCCCTGAAGGCAATGCCTTGTAAAGAAGGGGCTATGGATATCAGACCAAAACGCTGCCATAAAAATTGAAGCTCTCATCCCTTGTCAAAATCAAGTTGATTTTCTTCGCAGAAGTTGCTTCGTTCTAAATTCAATTAATGTAAAAAGAATTTGATAATTGACATTAGAATCAAAGAATTTGATGATTGAAGGTGCTTTGGTGCTTACTTGATCAATGGTGAGTGGGAGTGTGGTGAGGTCAAGCATGGAGGGTCGATAAAAGGAAAAAAAAAATTAACTATGATTAACGGTGTTTGAGATGAATTAGACGGAAGGGGGAATTTGCTTCACTTAACTCACGTTAGGATGGGATACAGCCTGAACGTTATGTTAGGGTGATATTCACGTTAGGGACTTGCATCCTAGGGGCTTATTTTCTATTTTTTCCGATTAATATCTGACTAATTACGAAGTATCATAGTAGTAGTGAGTTGAAAACAAAAATTATCAAGTTCAATAAAAATTTATGCATATTGAACTCAACAAAATTGAAACTTTACATTCTTAACTGTAGTCATAACATGATTGAATAGGTGTAAGTTGAAAGAAGTATATTGAAAGCATTTTTTACATTTATCAATATACTTTTCATGTATTCTCTTCACAATTTTTTTATTTTACGCATCCCATGTGAGAAGTCACAATCTCTAGAATCCACTCGATAAGAGAATTTATCACTGTGTGTGCTTCTTGTACAGGATGTTACTACCCTTAATACATTCTTCTGGTCCAATTTTGCTTAGTTTTTACATTCAGGAGCAACAAAAGAGGAGCAGAAAAAGTTTCAGATAACAAAACAATTTATCCATCTTATGTTGTTGATGTAGTTCGATGACCTGCTAAGGTTTTGTTGTTCTACTATTACTTGGATACACATATGTTGTGTACATGTTCGGTTCATTATTAATTTTGGTTGTATTGTAGGTGAAGAAGTCACTACGTAATTAAGCATCTCGTAGAACATTACACAAAACATACTTTAACTGAAGTTCGTGGACTAGTCACCATTATATCAGGTTCAGTACGATGGGCAACATACAAATTATGTGGAATTCAGTTGAGTTGTTATTTGAATTGATAAATTGATTTATGATATAGGCAAGCGACGGAGGATTTAGTTTGTGGAGTGTCCAAATGATATGTTTAGGATGATCGACTGTGTGAAGATTGTTGATTTAGCTTTGTTACTTATTGATGGAAGCTATGACTTTGAGATGGCAAGCATTCGCCTTTTGCATTGTTGTCTTTGTAGAGTACTTCCTAAGCCTTTATACAGGCATTCGATGCCTCCATAGTTCCATAATGTCTGCTAGAGAAACCTGTTTAGTAAACCATGGGCTTACACATAGCTAGAGAAACCTGTTTAGACAGGTCACATAATTTTTTTAGAGACTACTAATAACTGATATAGATATCCTATTTTATTCTACATTCTCTTTATTATTAAAAATATAGCAATGGTGTTGGTTTGATTTCTTATGGTAGATGGTTGTATAATTGTATGTTTACTAACTCGTTATTGATTTGTAAATATATATATATATATATATATATATATATATATATATATATTGTGTTTTTACACTTTGGTGAAGTGGTTATTTTCATTTTTAAATCTTGTGTTCAATTTTACTTGCACATAGTTCGGGGACATGCAATCCTAGCATCAAAATCAAAGGCTAATAAACAACACATTGAACATAATCTTATGTTCAGAAATTAATAAGATTCCAATAATGAGAATGCAGAAACATAGCAATTCATTCCAGCAGCAGTGTCAAAAGTATATCGAACTAATTCAAGGTACAGAAATCATAAAATTTCAAGCATATACAAATCGTTGCAGGAGGAAGGTGCCTCAGAAATAATATTATGATAAGCCAAACTAGTAGGTTTACAAGCCCTAATCTAGAAACATTCACCTAGCGTAGGTGCTTGCGAATAGTGAATGTGAAAGACATGTTACCTTGTATGGATGCATGCGAGGCTGCAATTTGAAAAGTGTAACAATGTTATGTAGTCAGAATACCTTGTACCCTATCATTTGATGTTTTTAGCTTGTCATTCTTATCTTACTCTATACGTTAACATACTACTAATAAATGATATGATACATGTACATATTGTTGGCGTTGACGATTATAGCTTGTCCGAAATTACAACACTAATTGATCCTTGCCCTCTACCCTCAGTTGCCAAAATGAAGGGTCTGCATAATGAGAAAAATAAAAAATAAAAAACCATTTTATGCTTCTATGTGTGGATTAGGGAAACTACTACTTCAAGGCAATAGTGTTGTCTTTAAAAAAATGGATGGTTGTACGGTAAATTTCTCAAAATATGACAGAGTTAAGGCAAAACGGATATGAAAAAGTCACTTTTTGGCTGGTTGAATTGGATTTAGTAAATCTGGATATCATGTTGCCCTTTATACTACCTCATATTACATGACTCTACTTGCTCTACTATCTTACATGAAAACAACTTGTTGGTATTAGAGTGGTAGAATCACTATATAATACAAAAAAAAATATATTGACTAAAGTTGGAAAAAAAATTATCACGGTTTTTGCAAAAAAAAAAAAAAAAAAAAAAAAAACAATTGTGTTACACTCATGTGAAGTTTGTGAAAGGGTTCCTGATGGACCTGATGTATGTAATTTTCGTCTTCCTATGGTAGGTGAATTTGATTCCGATAATTAATTAATTCAAGAGGGTGATATTGATGATGAAAATGACATGACACAAGACGACTTCAATTAGCATACATATACCATGAGAGAAGGTGTAGAGAAAAGCCATCTTCGAAACTGAAATGGAGATTGATAATGTGGGCAGTATATATACAAATTTGTTTTTCATTCATGGTGCCCTTAGAGAAAGGAATCTACATGTGCTTTCATCAATCATAATGTTTGGATTCTGGTGCTCTTAATAGGTAAAAATAACAATATCTTGTGCAATTATCGGTAAAAGTAGTAAAATATTTTTTTCACTTTTAGTTTGCACCCACTGGTAAATTGGGAAGTAGGTATTCACTTGCCAATCCCTTGGTTGATAAATCAATCATAATGTTTGGAAAATTGGTGCTCTTAGTAGGTAAAGATAATAATATCTTCTGCAATCATTGGTAAAAATAGTAAAATATTTTTTTTTCACTTTTAGTTTGCATCCACCGGTAAATTGGGAAGTAGGTATTTCCAAAGAATAAAGCATTTGTTATTGAGAGGCTTGGGAGGTATTTAAGGACTTTGAGTCCTAAATCCACTTGTCAATCCCTAGGTTGATAAAATTGCTTATGGACATTCACTGAAAGAAGATGCAATTATTATTCTTGACCAGTCTACAATAATAAAAGACAATGTCATCCTTTTAATTGATTGAGTTCTCTATGTAATGGCAGGTTGGCCTATGATTTTATGTCGTGTTATTCAACATGCATATGAACAACTATAATTTAATTTGTGGTTAATTAATATGTTAATTGTTCATGTTTTAACCTTAAAAATTACAGATAATAGACCCAAAGTTGGCCTCATATGGGGTTAGGTGTCTGTATGCTATAGTTCTTGCTAAGACTATCATGCGAACTGAGCTGGGTTAGATAGGTGTCGACAACATCTTTGAGAACATGGATACTCTTAACAAGAGGATAGATGTAAGTTATTGATATCTTATTCTCTAATTTATAGGAGAATCTTCAATAGTGAGAATCATATTGTGTAGCTGATGTGTGATGACTTATGTCATTTTCATTGCATAATTTCTCCAATGAAGCTACATATTCTACTCTTATATCACTTCAAACATTCTTAATTCGATAATTAAGCTGATTTTCGACTTCATTCTTGAAATTCTTAAAAGTTTCAATAGCCATGTCTTTTATCTCTTAGTAAGTAAAGATAACAATTATTTTAAAATGGAATAATATACCAACTTAATATGTCACTTAATGTTATAATTACCCTCGATAGTATTTCATGAGTAGTTGTACTTGTCTCGGATGTCAAGCTGCATGCTATTTATCATAAATAATATAAAAAATATCAAGGCTAGATATCAGTTCTCCTGTTGTTTATTATAATAAAAATGTCAAGGGTGGATATCAGTACTCAAATAATTGTACAATTTTGAATGTCAAATCACCTATTGTTCGATGTAACAGAAAAATAGATATAAAGTTGTTCACTTTTATAGAAAAAAGGGTATTTATACCAATTTGAAATGTCAAGTCTGATAGGGACTAAATATCCATATTTGCCATATCAGCAACGCTCTCGTAGAGCAAATGTTTATTTGCATTTTAACCATGTCATGTGGAAGAACTATTGGAATATTCTGTTAAGGGGGAAACATAATCCATTTAAGTTTTAATAGAATATGTTTTTATTTTGATTAAATTCCAAAACCCCATAGAACTTTTCCTTATTATTTTTGATGACGTCCAATTTCGCTTTGATGTACTTTTATATGTATTAGATAAGCTCACTTGTTAGGGAGCTTCTATATTTTGTCTAACTATTTTGGACCAGTCTGAAGAGAAGCAAAGTGAAGCGAAGTGAAGAAGTTTTTCAACTATCAAGTTTGCAAGAAGCGTACAGTCACAAGTGATCGCTTTAGCTAAAGTAAAAAAACGACTACAGTAAAAGCAACTTGAAGTGAAGCAGTTCCGCACAAAAGCAATTCCGTTGAAAGCGACATCAGTACAAAGCGACAAATTAATGCAATCCAGTATTGATAAAGCGCTCGTGACAACACACGAGAAACGTCGAGCTAACTGAAATTTGAATTTCAAATTTTGATACAATGCGACAGTTCGTACGTGTCTTAAATGCGGCGCAGAAGTCAAAGGCCACGTGGAAGCATAAGATTGGCCAACGGAACTCGCCGGAATAGTACACAATGTTTGTCTGCACTAAATTCCAAGTCAGAAATCTGCAGATATCTAGGGTTTCCTCTTTCGGAAAGAAGACAAGCTGTAAAAGCACTGCTCACCTGCAATAAATTGACCCTGTCGCTTTACTGAAGGGAAGTGAAGAGCACGTGCCACCAACCTCTCTAACGGGAAGATGGCCGACTCCCACTATAAATAGGGATGCTACCTCTACGTTCAAAGTTACGAAACTACTCTCTCACGCACTAGCATACATCAAGAACTTCTAAGGTTTCACAGCATTCAAATCTCCAAGTTCTTTGAGTTCTAGAGTTTAATTGAGTTCTTAGAAAACCCTATAAAGTTTTCTAAGTATAGCAACACCCCAATCCCTTCACCCTAGACTAGAAACCAGCTTTCAAATCTAGGAGGATAATCCTTTATTTACTTTTCGTGTTCTTCATTGAAAAGGATTATCTAAGTTAGAAATCTCAAAACCAAACCCTAACCCAAGTTCGAGTTTATGCGTAGATTGAGTCGTAAGTTTGTGTTTGTTTTTGTTCGTTAGATCTGAGATTGTGGAGCTTGTGTTTGCACACACAAGTGGAAGGTCGAAGGTTGTGTTAGATATTTATTTTTAGGCCACTCGAGAGCCCGTTGTAATCTTTGAGTTGGAGCTTGAATCACTTCATCGGGAAGTCTAAAACTGAGACGTGTTCGTGGATTCCAAGTGAAGGAATTTAGTTGCTGAGTGAAGACAACGAAGTGGATGTAGGAGCGTAACCTCCAAACCACTATAAATCCCTTGTGTGCTTACTGTTTAATTTAGCTATGTGTTTATTGCTTCACTTTCATTCTCATTCATAGCTTGATTATTGCATAAGTCACACTTAAACAACAAAAAAGTTTTCATAAGTAAGATTTTCATAAATGCGAGTATAAACTCTACTCACCAAATTCCGTAAGCATTTTTATCTCTAAAAGTGATTCGCTCTTAAAACATTTGCTACTTCAAAGGCGAAATGCTTCCCTATTTTAAAAGCATACCTTTTTGAAAGCAAAAATTTAGAGAAATCTATATTTCTCTAACACACGTATTCCCCCTATCTACGTGTGTAAACTCATTTTTGAGACCAACAAGAACTGTCTAGGCAAGAGGGTCCGGGCAGATGAGCATAAAGGGTTATTGAAAGAAGCACTCATGAAGCGCAGACCTAGATGTTCCACGACTGATCTCCTAAAGGGATCTGACATCTATGGTAAGCTGTTGTGGTAAGCTTGATCACTTATGACGCATAATGTTGAAAAGACATAACATCACACACCTATAAAAAGGAATATAATTCTTAGAGGTGATCATCCTATGTGTTATTGCCTAAATGATAAATACATCATGAATATTCTTTACTCTAACTGAAAATCTCCACGTATAAAAATTGCCTCCTTCTCAATAACTGAAATACCCTTCATAACAAGGAGACTTTACAGCAATGTCACCGCACACCTTGGCAAAAATTCTTTTTCTAAGAATTTTAATTATGATCCTTGTTTCAGCATCAAATTTTCTCAATTCCATGGCAATCATTCACACTCTCCTTATTTCAATATTTTGTTTGACAATTTACAATCATCTCTCTTCCCCTCCCCCCCTCATAAAAAACTATATAGTTCATCTGCATCTAAATTTGTAAATTGCAGAGTCGCCAGAAACTGGCTGAACCACGGCAGAAACATCTCCAACAATAGATACGCAGAAGGAGAGAGAAAGATCAGCCCTTCAACTGCGTCGCTTCTTCACCTCAAGTGGAAGTTCTATGCTGGACACGATATAACTATTGTGACGCCGGCATCTACGGCGGAACAATCTATATCCCGACATGGGATGAATATATTTATGCAGTGAAAGAATCCGATGGGTCTCTCATTTGGAAGAAGAATCTGCATCAACTACTGACTTGGGATCATCTATCCCAATTCAGGTGTCCCAAAATTTAATTTATACTAATTTTAAGCATTTTTTTAAATAAATTTATTTCATAATGATTTAGTTTAATTTTATAATTATTTTCAAAGGGATCACCCAATTTCTATTAGGGTTTATAATTATTTTTAGCATTTAATTTAACTTTTATTAGTATATTAATTAAAGTTGATAAATTCAAAACTAAAGTATTTAATTGAAAAAATATATTTCTTTTCTTATAAATTTCTATTATGATTTACTATATTGTAGTATTTTTATTTTTATAAAAAAACAATATAAAATAATAGAAATTAAATTTTAGAATACTCCGTACTATTTTAAGAATAGAGGATACTAGGGCTAACCGGGCTTAACTCCACCTTGATCACAAACAATATAATTCCACCATGCCACTAGCTAGGGCAACTCCGACCATAGCCGGTGACAAGCTGATACTAGGAATCTACGGTCCCGCTTACGTCGTTGCCGTTAAATGCTCCACCGGAGAACTTATCTAGAAAATGCAGCTTGACGGACATCCGGCATCTCTTATAACTATGTTTGGAACTTACTTTAAAAGGTAATTTATCTAATGTTTCATTTAACGAAAAATTGAGATTATTTCATGTAGGATTAAGAGACATAGATAAATAAATATATTAATGTAAGAATTACGAGAGCTATCCTATAATGGGGGATATGTTTAAAATTAGCCAGGGGGCCCACCCATATAAATGACTCACAAATAAAAGCCCAATTAAAAAATTATGTTGATTTATAAGGCAGAATAGAATGCCTATTCGTATTCTGTGGAGACTTTTGGGGCCCCTCCCTTCATTAGCTTAGTTTCGATTCAATTTATTATGACCTTTTGCTTTTATATCTATTTTTTTTCTGTAAGTACTATAATTCTTCTTTGCTGACCTTCCATCCCTCTCGATCTGTTCCAGCCTCCACAAAACATGAAATCCTTCAAGCGGCGGCTGCGGCTCGCTCAAAAGAAAAATAAGAAGTGACGATCTCTCCACCTCCATGCAAATAACTACACCTCTTCTAATTTTAATTTGAAGGTTAGTGATCACGATGCTTCGATATTTTCTAAGATTATCTTGATAAAGTTATATGCATATCTTGGAAAATTCTATAAACTTCTCGTATGTTGATGGCTTCCTTTTCCCACTTCCCCCCGCCCCCCAAAAAAAAACAAAAAAATAAAACATATGATATATTTTGTGTATAAAATTCATTTATCAAATGTCATAAAAATTCTACGCGACCACTCGTGATCATGAAGCTCGAGCTTCATATTGAGCTCATTTAGAAGAGCAGATTTAGAACATTAAATTTTAACTCATTGACAATGGTTCAAATCCTTTTACCTACAATCTTTATTCCACATAAAAGGCTAAAGCTTGATTGGAAGCTCATAATGGGCTCGCAAACATGTTTGTGATCAAATCTGAGTTGAGTACGGTTGTAATTGAGCTCGATTCGATAATTTTATCAAGCTCAAATTCGGGTTTGAGCTCGGCTCGCTTGTTAACGAATTTGATTTTGAAAGACGTTTTTTTTAGCCGGTCGTTGAGTAGTTGTCGAGTAGTTTGGCTTGTTTACAGCCCTAATGAACTATTTTGATGTGTCATGTTTTAATGTATCTTACAAAGATAAACAATTCATATAGTATTTTGTTCTTATTTCTACATAATACCGTGTTTTTATTTGATCTTCATAAGAATGTCATCTATTACTCTCTAGAGTTAAAAATCATTAATACAGTTCTTGAAAAAAATATGCCTTACTATATATTGTATAATTATAATGTATAGGTCATCCATGAATATAACTGGGCTTTAATTTATTTTGAGTTTATTCATATACGGAGTATCATATAAGGATTTTCTGTCTTGAGATTTTCATGCTTAATAATCTTGAAGATTCTCTTGTTTGATTGCCATTGCCATTGCCATTGCCACAGAGGTTGGAATATAAAGAAACTTAGATGTCAAATTAATTTTGAAAATATCAGAAAACATGGTCTTAATTCTCTGATCCTTTTTATAATGCGCGTTTATTTTCTGGATACATACAACAATAAACTCAGTTAGTTGACTCTTTAGTGATTTTGTCCATGCAGATGCAGTCAGGTTTGGCAACCGAAACAACTCATCCTGGTAATATTTCTAAATATCTAGTCCTAGGCCTGTGTTTTATTTCGTGTTTCGTTTTTCTTATTGCAATGATGGATGATGGTCATGTGTTCTCTGTACCGTACAGTAAGTACGGAAAATGGTGGTCTGCCTTACGACATAATTTGTGAGGTTTTGGTAAGGTCGGATGTGGGGGTTGTGTTAAGATGCAAGAGTTTGTGCAAGTATTTCTACACTTTCCTTGGACGCTTCAAGTTTACAAAAGAGCATTATGAACATAGGAGGAGCAATGATCAACGACTGATAGTGCAACTTAAGAACTCTGTATTTCTCATTTACAACAATGAAGATTTGTCATCAGAACACAAGCACAAGCATAAGCATCTCTCTGATGTAAATATCCCTGATTACTATGAAGTTATGGGGAACTTGGATGATGTTTACTGCGTCATGCATCCATATTTTGGATTCATGGCCTTATTGAACCTTTCGTCGAGACAGGTGAAAAAATTAGATAAAGAAGGGACAAAAAATGAGAAACTATTTTTGTTCCGTCGTGCTATTGGGTTGGGGTTGGAACCAGTGAGTGGAGATCACAAGGTTGTTGTGATGGCGTACTTGCCGGATTGGGTTGTGGAGGAGCACTGTCGTTGTGCTGTGTATGTTTGTACATCAGTCGATGATTCATGGAGACGTCTTTGTCTCTCAGATGTTGATCCGGTTAATGTCCCATCACCCCATCAATCACCAATACGTTTATCAAAGGGGTTTACTATTGGCTCCTGGACGACGTCGCTTCTGATTTCGCCACAGTCGTTGGATTTGACATGGGGAGTGAAAAGTTTAGTGCAAGGAGGGTGGGTGACTGTCATCGTGCTCAAAGAGTCGGGACCTTAGCCTTACATGGTGATGCACTGAAATTACTCATGCTTGATCGACATATTCAATTCATTGAAATTTGGAGAATGGACGTTAACTCGGAAGAAGAATGTTGGACTAGAAGTTTGACAATTGCACTGCAACTGCACCTGTTGTTTCAACTTCAAGACGTTGTTGTTGATAGGGTTTTGTTATACTGGAAAAGAGATGAGATTTTGTTGGAAACAAAAGGTTATGGTTATTCATCTGTGTTGATCTTATACAATGTCTCGTTGCATAAATTGAAGAAGCGTATTGGAACTCACCAAGGTGAAGGTGAAGGTGAGGTAGTTGTTCGAATTCTCGTAACATAACGAGTCGTTATCATAATTGGGTTTTCGCCTACAAGGACAACATTGTACGGATTAACGGTGATGCCGAGCAATGAGATTCCTCCAATGGCTTTTTCGTCCCATATTAGATTTTAATACAATATATATTTATTTTCCAAGAATATAATGTTGGATTTTTCACCTACAAGACTAACCAAATCATGCGGTATTATATTGCCACAATACCAATGAACTTTTCGATCTTGTCGTCTCTTCATTTTAAATGTTCCTTTTATAGAAACTCTTAGACAGCAGTCACAACTTCTTTGAGAACTTTCATCGAACACTTGGTATACATCTGCAAAGTTGAAACTAATTATTGATCATAAACTTGAACTTGCATGAATTGTAATTTAATTGATTGTGTAGCTAGCAAAGGTAGAAAAACACAATAGATGAAGGAATTCACAAACAACGATTAAAAAAAATACTAAAGAGAATAACAAGAAAAATATCAAACCAAGAACCCAAAGAAAGAGGATTGACTTGATCAATAATAATTGTTGGAGAACAATTTTTCTCTCTTTGGTGCTTCTTACATAGGTAAAGTTGGACGATGGTAGAGTTTTATTAGGAGAATGATTAATTCAGTCGGAATTGCACTTATAATCATAGTGTTTGACTCTTATTTACTCTCCTTTTTTTTGTTTTTTCATTTTGTTTAGGAATATTATTGATTTTTTTTCAATAATATAAATTTGTGTTCAATAATATGATATTGCATTATTGACCTTAAACTAAATCATACTTTTTATAAGAGACAAAATAGGTAAATCAAATTTTGTAAAACAAAACACTTTTATAATAGGGTAGCTATTCAAATTTTGATTTGTAATCGCCGAGAATGTATGTTATGATCGATGCTACGTTGACAGATTTCTATTTAGTTGTTTAGGTGTTCTGTTCTTTGATACTTTTTTTATTATAGATATTTCTCAATTATTATTTAAACTTTGCCTTGCATACCGTACTGTAAGTATATATGCATTTAATTTTGGTTCATAATTTTTTTAAATTTCTTTTCATTTCTTATCTTCTTCTTTTTTTATGAAAAATGTTCTGGGTTAATTTTCTAGGTTAGCCGTTTAGAATGTCAACGTGACGTGGCTCGCTATACCCAAACTCTCAACCCGAAGTGAAATTAAGTTCGGTTGCGTCTTGTTTGCCACCCGTGCTCGCTGCTTACAATTTCCTTTTCTCTTTATTAGAATTAGTACGCCTTCCCATGCGGTGCACATGGTGTAGGTTAAGAAGCTAAATGGATAATAATATTAGAGAATTTCTCTTTTTAGAGAGAAAAAAATTGTAATTGATTGATCGTAGATTTTAGAGTGTTTATGCGATAGTAAGATTTGCAGAAAAGTATGAACACAAGAGTTTACGTGGTTCGATCTTTTGGTTAGATCTACGTCCACAGAGAAAGGAGTTTATATTAATACTCTCGAGTTTACAGAATGTCCCCTCAAATCTATCCTAGCATCACTATTTATAGGCGCCCAACAACAGTTACAGCCGAGGTTGTGACAGTTACAGCCGAGGTCGTGGGGCACCACATCAGCAGTCGTGGGTTAGAGATCGTGGGTTGGAGAACGTGGGTCGACCGAGCTTCTTTACTCTTAGGCTGTGCTGCTGGATTGGGCCGAAGTGTTTTCTGGGCCTTTCAGTGGGCCGAGCTCATCTAGGCCGAGCTTATTTGCCGAGGTCCAATTATATTGGGTCGGTGCTTGGGTCTAGTAGCTGGGTCATATCCTATCATATCCCCCCAAAAGTATGGAAGCGAGGACAGGAGTGATTGCGGGGATGTAGGTGAAGTGCATAGCGCCTCGTTTGGATGAAGTTTTGCGTAAATTGCATTGCCCCGTCGAAATTAAGATTTCAACGAAGTCGAAATACATACCGCCTCGTTTAGACGAGGTCGAGCGGGAATTGCATTGCCCCGTTGAAATGCATACCTCCTCGTTTAGATGAGGTCGAGCTTGAATTGCATTGCCCTGTCAAAATTAAGATTTCGACGAAGTCGAAATGCATACCGCCTCACCTCGTTTAGACGAGGTCGAGCTTGAATCGCATTGCCCCGTCGAAATTAAGATTTCGACGAAGTCGAAATGCATACCGCCTCGTTTAGACGAGGTCGAGCTTGAATCGCATTGCCCCGTCGAAATTAAGATTTCGACGAAGTCGAAATGCATACCGCCTCGTTTAGACGAGGTCGAGCTTGAATCGCATTGCCCCGTCAAAATTAAGATTTCGACGAAGTCAAAATGCATACCGCCTCGTTTAGACGAGGTCGAGCTTGAATCGCATTGCCCCATCGAAATTAAGATTTTGACGAAGTCAAAATGCATACCGCCTCGTTTAGATGAGGTCGAGCTTGAATCGCATTGCTCCGTCAAATTCGAGCTTGAATCGCATTGCCCCGTCGAAATTAAGATTTCGACGAAGTCGAAATGCATACCGCCTCGTTTAGATGAGGTTGAGCTTGAATGGGCGGGATTTAAAAGTCGCGACTATTGGAGTACAGCTCGCATAGGACACGCATCGCGTCCTTACTGGGTAGATGAAGAGGCAGGATTTGAAAAGGCGGAAGATATGCTTATAAAAGCTTTCAGCGTACGCCTTCAAACATTTTCCCCCAATTTACTATCCCGACTTTAGAGAGAGAAAACCCTAAGTCCGAGTTCTGCGTTTGCCGCCGCTATTCACACCATATTCTGTGAAATTTCTGTGAAAGCCGCAATAAGTAAGTAACTTTTTCGTAATGTCGTCTTCTTCATCTTCTCTCCCAATAGATATGGATAGGGTGGACACTGGGATTTCAAACTCGCCGTCTAGGGTATTTCCGGCGAGGGTTTGGTTGAATGTGTACACCCGTGCGCTAGTCCCTCCCAGGCTTAGAGAAATCAAATTCTTACCCCTAGTTGGGTCAGATTCTGCCCTTGAAATTGCCTCCACATTGAGTGAGTCGCATATGTAGAATTTGGCTTAGAATTTTTTATTTCCGGAGTCGGCGGAGTTTGTGCTACCACGTATAGATGATAGGGGTAGTTATCCTCTTGTAGGATTTTTCACTGTGTATGAAGACTATCTTCACTTCGGTCTTCGTTTTCCGTTGAATCACATTTTTGTCAAACTTCTAGAGAAGCTCGAACTGTCTTTAGGACAGTTGGCACCGCCCTCAGTAAAACAGATTGTCGGATTTTGTGTTGAGGTCGGCCACCTTGGTGGTTCTGTTAACTTAGAATTGTTGCTTAAGTTTTTTAGACCTAAGCGGCGTCCGACTGGGTGAGTTTACCTTTCACCCCTCAATAGGTTTAAATTGGATACACCCTCCAAAGTGCCGAACTGGCAGGAGAAATTTTTCTTCTGCCGGACTGAAGGGGTGCCTCTGTACCCTTGGTCCAAGGGCAAGTTCGCACTTCCTGTTGCTGAAAAACCCATTAGCGAACTCGAAGTGAGTTTGATGATCTTGGCCTTATTGAGAGAAATTACTCTGAGGCCGAGCTTTCAAAGAACGGGCTAAGCCCATATGACAGCAATGTGTCTGCGGATTTGGGTGAGGCCCTGCTTCACCTATTTAATGAGATGTTATGTGTCCGATGTTTAATATATGGCGTTTTTGCAGTGAATCCTCAAGATCTTCAGGCCGCGGTGCAGCGGAAAAAAAAGAGGGCTAGGACCTCTCCTGCCGTGGTACAGACGGTGTCTGGTACTTCGGCTGAGGAAACGACCGACCTGACTAGGTCGGTTTTAGAGAGTTCGCAGCATGGTGCAGCTCGGGCAAGCTCGCCTCCACCTCTTACTGTGGGCCACCAGATTGAGGGAGTTCAGCTTCCCTCAATTGACGAGGTGGGGGTGTATGAGGGCAATCGGCTTGTGGGCCAAGACGCATACAGGGAAATGTCTTTTCCCGAGGTGAGTGGAATTCGGTATATTAGATATTGATGTCAGGTGTTTGTTCTAACATTATTATCTGTGCAGGAGGCCGAGGTGGCTGTGGCCGGACTGAAAAGCCTGGCAAACTTCGTTACTGTCGGAGTTGCCAAATTTCAGAAACTCTCTGCCGAGGTCGAGGCAGCTAAGGCCGATCTCACGGCAAAGGTGGCCGCGGCCGAGTCCAAGGCCAAGATGGCAGCGAAACGAGAGTCTATGGCCCTCGCCGCCACCGAAGAAGTGAAGAAGAAAGCGTCCGACCTGGAGGCCGAGGTGGCGGAGTTGAAGGCCCAGCTCACTGTGGAGCGGGAGAAAATAGCCCGTGTAGTTGCTGGCCAAGGCGGGATGTTCAGAGCTTTCGCCGAGCGTATTTTTCGGTCCCGGCACTTTGGTAGGACCATTACCCAATTGGTGGGTGCTATGAGCACTTCGGTGTTTGTCACAGTCATCGACTTGATTGCCCAGGATTACCCAGACCTGGATAAGGTCAAGTATGGGTATGAGGCATGTTCTAAAGAGGAGATGCTGCGGGAATATGCCGAGGTGCTGGTAGAGAGCACATCGGAGGTACCGGTGGTAGAAAGGCTGGCTGAGCAGAGGTACCTTCTATCGGAGACTGCGATTCGGAATTGTCCCATCGATAAGGATGATAGGCTGGAGGCCGCGATCGCGGAACTTTCGAAGGACCCTACCGCCGATGCCACTGGAGGTAGGTCGGGGGAAGCCGACGCCGAACTCGAGGTCGACAGGGATGAAGGAAACCATGAGGGGGTTTAATTTGACCTCTCTCATGTGTTCTTTTTCCTCTTTTCTGTTTTTTTTCTTTTTTTTGTTGTAGCCTTGTACTTCGTCACCATTAGGGTGGCGTTTCATTTACCGTGTTCGGCTATAAATAAAATGGCTTTTTGTTAAAACTTGCTTGTATTATTCTTTGTAGTCTGCTCCCGATTTTTTCGATGTTTCTCACTTCGTGAAGGAAATTTCCAAGCTTCGCCGAGCTGTAGAAGTAGCCGAGCTCAATGCTTCGAACTGGAAGAAGCAAGCTGATAACATTGAGGTCGAGGCTGAAGTGAAGCTTCGAACTGCTCAGGAAAAGCTTGACGAAGTGCATGCAAAGTATCTGGAGCTCGATGACAAGTACCAGCAAGCTTTGGACGACATCAAAACTTGCAAGGCGATTGTCGTGGAGCATACGGAGTACGAGGCTATTATTCACCGAACTGGAGGATCCACCATTTTAGAAACCTACAGTAAAGTCAAGGAACTTCAGGCTCGGTGCCGAAGCTATAGGGATCAATATGGGAAGGATTCCTGGCAGGTTCGGGATAAATTTGAAGAACTCATCCGTGTGGTAAGCATCTACGAGATAGTCCTTGATCACTTTCCGAAATTGAAGCGACGTATTTTGTCAGAGGCTGAGTTTTCAACCTCGGTCACCCATGGTTCGGATCCGGGGTTGCTTGACCGTACTTCCAGAGAATTTTTGGAAGGGGAATCTTCGAGGTCTGTCGACCCTGATCCTAGGATTGTCACACGCCACTCTCGAGAATTTTACAGTCAAGAGCGGCGGTTGGCATCTGGACGAGGTCGGGGTCGAGCGATCCAAAATATTCGAGGTAGAGGTCGAAGTTCGGCTCCGGGACGAGGTAGAGGCAGGCTTAGTGTAGACGATATCTTGAACTTTAATTCTGGCAGGGATTTTGCTAGAGATTGGCTCAGTTTTAGTCAGCCAAAACCTCCAGGTTCCTCGTCTACTTAATGTAATATTTGTACATTTTTTTCCATTTAAATAAAATGGAAATTTTTGCACACTTATTTAAGTTTTTCATCCTCGTCTTTAACTAAGGTAGATTCTTTGTTTTAAACGAAGGCAGCTTTCATGTAGCCACTTCAGTCGGGTGACGAAGTTTAGGCTTTTAGTTAGCCACTTCAGTCCGAGAACGAAGTTAAGACCTGCAGGTAGCCACTTCGTTGGGTGACGAAGTTTAGGCTTTCAGTTAGCCACTTCGTCTGAGAACGAAGTTAAGGCTTGCAGTTAGCCACTTCGTCAGGTGACGAAGTTTAGGCTTTCAGTTAGCCACTTCGTTCGAGAATGAAGTCAAGGCTTGCAGTTAGCCACTTCGTCGGGTGACGAAGTTTAGGCTTTCAGTTAGCCACTTCGTCCGAGAAAGAAGTTAAGGCTTGCAGATAGCCACTTCGTCCGAAGACGAAGTTAAGGCTTTCAGGTTCCTTATTTGTCTAATTTATCGATAGGGGTGGTCCCTTACGCGAGTTTAAGTATTACTCCGAAATAGAGTTTATTTGTGTTATCCTCGTAAGGATTTTAAAATCGAGATACTCAACATAAACGAGAGAGAAACGTGCAAAATGTATGCAAAAGATTTAAGCAAGTAAATGAAAAATTAAAATTTAATTGAATGAAGTTAAAATAAGACAAAACTTAACAAGACGACCCCAACTCTTACAACCTAAATGAACTTGAACATTACTCTCTGTTTATACAAAGTATCTCTTTAAGTGGGTAATGTGCCATGTACGGGGTATGGGCTCACCGGATAAGTGGGCGAGCTTGTATGACCCTTTTCCGAGGACTTCTTAAACTCGGTATGGTCCTTCCCAGGTGGCTTCTAATTTGCCGAGCTTCTCCGCCTTACTGACCTCGTTATTCCGAAGTACGAAGTCGCCTACTTGGAGCTGTTGATGCTTCACCCGGTTATTATAATACCGAGCTACTTGTTGTTTGTATCGAGCTTCTTGTATGTAGGCTTGTTCTCGTTTTTCTTCTAGCAAATCCAAGTTAGTTCGAAGTCTATCTTCGTTGTCTTGGGTTGCGAAGTTAAGCGTTCGGGGGCTCGACAAACCGATCTCTACCGGGATCACCTCTTCGGTTCCATAAGCCAAGCTATATGGTGTTTCACCGTGTGATGTCCGGGGGGTGGTTCGATACGACCACATGACTTGGGGTAAGTTCGCTGCCCAATCTCCTTTGGCCTTATCGAGTGGGGTTTTTAACCCTTTGACTATCGTTCGGTTCGTAACCTCAGTTTGACCATTCGCTTGGGGATGGGCTACCGAGGTGAACTTTTGTTGGATGTGGAGTTCGTCACACCATTCTCTGAATGTCATGTCTGTGAATTGGGTTCCGTTATCTGAGACGAGGGCGTGAGGTATGCCGAAGCGACAAACTATGTTCTTCCAAATGAAGTTTAGGGCGTTTTTACTTATGATCCGCGCCAGTGGTTCGGCTTTGACCCACTTCGTAAAGTAGTCGATGGCTACAATGAGGAACTATAGTTGACCGGGAGCTTTTTCGAACGGGCCGATGATGTCTATTCCCCACTACATGAACAGCCAAGGGCTTTGCATGCTGGCCAGTTCGGTCTGTGGCAACCTCGGAACCGTCGCATGGATTTGGCACTTCGGACATTATTTGACGAGGTCGATGGCGTCTTGGAACATAGTGGGCCAATAGTACCCCCACCTCATGATCTTTTTAGACAGGGCGCGGGCTCCGATGTGACTGCCACAGGAGCCTTCATGGAATTCCCGTAGTGCGTAGTTCGCTTGGTTGGGCCCCACACATCTTAGGAGAGGTTGGAGGTAGGACTTTCTATACAGCACTCCCTATTCCAGGACGTACTTGGTGGATTTAGCCAGGAGCTTCCTAGCCTCGACCTTATCGGTTGGGAGTTCGCCTTCTCCTAAGTAGTTGCGAAGTGGAGTCATCCAGTTCGGTCCATCTTCAGTTACTACGTTAACTTCGGCTTCATCAATGCTTCAGAGCTGTACTTTTTCCACCGGAGAGGTCACTGAAGACGACGCTAGCTTGCTTAGTGCGTCAGCTCGGCCATTATCTACTCTTGGGATCCATACCAAGTCGAAGTATGAGAAGCTTTGTTGTAGGCATTTGGCCGTATGGAGGTATTTTTTCATTCGTTCACTTTGGCCTCATACTTGCCTAGCATATGGCTCACTACGACTTGAGAATCACTGTAAACTTGGATGGCTTGTACTTGGAGAGCTTGGGCTAGACGAAGTCCAGCGATTATAGCTTCGTACTCCATTTCGTTATTTGTGGTCGGGAAGTTGAACCGGAGTGCATAGGTAGTCTCCTTTCCTTCCGGGCAGATGAGTAAGACCCCGGCTCCGCTTCCTTTGTTGCCTGAGGCCCCATCCACGTAGACCTTCCAACAGTCTTGCGGCGGTGGCTTCGGTGCTTCGGCCTTTGATTTAGGCTCAGTAGGTTCGGCGGACTGCTGCGCATTCGTGAACTTGGCTTCTACTAGAAAATCAGCCAAGGCTTGCCCTTGAATGACTTGGCGAGGTACAAAGGAAATCGCGTGCTCGCCGAGTTCTATAGCCCATTTAGCGATTCGCCCGGACGCTTCTGGTTTTGTAAGCACTTGCCGAAGTGGAAGGTCGGTCAACACTTGTATTGGATGCGCGTGGAAGTACGGTCGAAGTCTTCTTGCTGCATTCACTAATGCAAGTGCGACCTTTTCCAAAGGTTGATACCTCGTTTCTGGTCCTTTTAGGGCTCGGCTTATGAAATAGACGGGTAGCTGACGACGTTTTTCTTCTCGCACCAGGACCGCACTGATTGCCTCGTCCAAAGCGGCGAGGTATAGAGAGAGGACCTCACCCTCTTTTGGTATAGATAATGTAGGGAGGTTTGCGAGGTACTTCTTCAAGCCGTTGAAAGCTTTCCTGTGCTCGTCATTCCATTCGAAGTTCGGCGCCTTCTTTAATATCTTGAAGAACAAGAGTTATTTTTCGGCAGCCTTAGATAGGAAACGACTTAGGGCGGCTAGGCAGCCCGTCAATTTGTGCACGTCATGGATTGACTTCGGCACTTGCATTTCTTGGATGGCTTGGACTTTTGATGGGTTAGCCTTTAGACCTTCGCGTGAAACCTAACACCCTAGAAATTTTCCAGATCGGACCATAAAAGTACACTTTTCCGGGTTTAATTTTAGATTCACTTCACGAAGTAGGCTAAAAATAACTTTGAGGTCGTTTACACAAGTGGCAATTTCCTTGCTTTTAACGACTATATCGTTTACATACACTTCGACAATTCTACCGATGTGGGCTTCGAATATCTTGTCGACCATCCTTTGGTATGTTGCTCCAGCGTTTTTCAGTCCGAAGGGCATCTTTTTATATGCATAGATGCCGAAGTCCGTGACGAAGGCGGTCTTCGGTGCGTCCTTGGCGTTCATGAGGACTTGATGGTATTCCTTGTATAGGTCCAAGAAGCTGAACATCTTGTGGCCAACAAGAGCTTCGACCTTCTTGTCAATGTTGGGGAGGGGGGTAACAGTCTTTTGGGCAGTGCTTGTTGAGGTCGGTGTAGTCAATACACATCTGCCACCCGCCTCCTTGCTTTTTTACCATCACGGGGTTGGCCAACCAGGTCGGATATTTCACTTCGAATAAAATATCGGCCTTTTGCAGTTGGCGAACCTCGTCATGGATCACTTGATTTCTTTCGGCTACGAAGGCTCGCTGCTTCTGCCGAACTGGTTTCACCTCGGGATCGATGTTGAGGTGATGAGTGATGACGCTTGGTGCCACTCCGGTCATGTCTAGCGGCGACCAAGCAAAGACATCTCTGTATTCCCGAAGGAGCCGGATAATTTGACTTCGGAGCCTGTTCTCTCCGACGAACCCTACTTTGACGACCTTGGCAGGGTCATCTTCGTATAATGCGACGTCTTCGACCGGCTCGACGGATGGGGGCGACATCGGCTCCATCTCTTCGGGGTTTTGTAGTTGCTATGCTTGAGGGTGCTGATTCCCAGCACCTCGGAGTGCGACCTGCATGCACTCCTTGGCCTGTAGCTGGTTTCCCCGAAGCGTGATCACTCCGTTTTTAGACAGAATTTTGATCGTCAGGTGGTAGGCCGAGCAGATCGCCTTCAGTCGCTATTAGCCAATCTCTTCCTAAGATGATGTTATAGGGGGAGCTGGCTTTTACGACGAAGAAGTGTATTATCTTCGTAGTGGACAACGGGCTCTTTCCAACTGTCACGGGCAGCGAAATGATGCCTTCCGTCGTCGTCTCTTGTTGTGTGAAGTTCTTTAGCGGCATGGGTGCCAGCCTTAGACGTGCTTCTTCGATATCGAGCTTATCGAAGCAGTCTTTGAAAAGCACACTCACAGAGGCTCCACTATCAATAGATATGCGGTGGACCAATTTGTTGGCTACCACGGCCTCGATTATGGTAGCATCTTGATGCGGTACGACATGGGGGACTGGGTCATCACAGGAAAAGGTGACGACCTCGTCCTTCTTGAACCTTTTCTGGGCAGGTTCTTCCCGCTGTTGACTTCGGGCCTCGGCTTTCAACGATGACTTCATCGCGCCTTCGGGCAGCCCGATGATGGCAGTGATGACTGCATCATATTGAGGCTGGTCTTCATCCTCATCCTCGTCATCGTGCTTTGGCCTCTTGTCGTGATGGGGGGCACAGTTGTTGCCTCCCCTATTTTTCTTTCTCTTGCCCTTCCCTTGAGGTCGGGCCTCTTTCTGGTTGTGACTTTGGTACAATTTAAGGGTACCGTCGTGTACCATGTGCTCGATGTCCGAGGTGAGGTCCCCTGCAGTCCTCAGTTTCATGACCGTAGTCATTATGAAACTTGTAGTATTTCTCCTTGGATCGGCGTTTCGATCCACCTCGAGACAAGGGCGGTGGCTTCTCGAACAAGTTCACATGAAGCTCGTATATTTCGGCCCTGGACTTTGTCAGTGGTGTGTACTGACTTCGGTCTTGGTTAAGCCGAGGTCCTAAGCGGGACTCGAGGGGTCCTCGCTGTAACCTTTCGAGGGCACTTCAGCGACCTTGCCCGTGGTCGGTGCGCTCCTCTTTCTTCCTCTTATCGTTATTTTCGGGCCGATCTGCTGCCCACTTTTTCCGATCGGCCTCATCCGCCTCCGCGAATGTATCAGCAATCCTCCATAGCTGCCTGGAGGTCGTTGGGCATACCTTTACGAGCTCTCTGAAGAGAGTTCCGGGCTGAATGGCGTTTTGGAATGCCGAGATAAGCACGTCGTCGGAGAGACGATCGACTTTAAGGCTCTCGTTATAAAAATAGGCCAGGAAGTCGCTGATCGTTTCTCCTTGCCCCTGCTTTAAGGTTAGGAGCTGGCTGGCTGGGCTGATCTTTACCTCAGTCTTTTGAAAGAAGCGACGCTCAAAGGCGTCAAGTAGGTCGGCATACGACCCTATGCTGCCATTAGGCAGGCTATCGAACCAGCTTCTAGCGTTGTCCACTAGCAGCTCGGGGAATACTTTACACATGTAAATGTCTTCGGCAAGTCCTTGGTTCATCATGTTGTACTGGAATCGGGATAGGAAGTTGCTGGGGTCGTGTGACCCGTTGTAGGGCGGGATAGGAGGTACTCTATACGTCGACGGAAGAGGAGTATAGAGTATCCTATTGGTGAATGGAGTGGAGATTCGACCATAGATGATGAATCTTCCCTGGTAAGGGTTTCCTTCGCCACGCCGAGGTGGAACGGCGTTTTGACGAGGTGATGTTGAACCATGCTGCGGTGAAGCGCGGCCGTTGTTCCCACATCGATTGTTGTTTTGTCGCCTTCGGGGAAGTTCGGCGATCCTATCTCCAACGATCTGGAGACTTAGGGATCGCTGTTGTGACGGTTCGGCTCCGTCCTCTCCATGTTGACTCTGTTGTCGATGTTGATCGACGAACTTGTGGAAGTCTTGTTCGTGGAGGTCCAAGTACGCCTTCAGTGCATCTCCAAGCTCGGGTTGGAGTGCGGCGTTGTCACTTCGGCGTCCACCCCGACTTGGCTCGCTGCGGCTAGCTGAATCCCCAGACTGGCTCGATGTGACATCCTCTAGGTGGCCTTCAGGAGTTTGATCGGTTATGGGCTGCTTGCCAGGTCGTCTTTTAGAGGCAGTTTGACTTATGTCGACCTCCTCCTCGTTGGCCAGTATGTGAGGTGGATTGGTGGACTGGTCAGCCCGGTTCTGCTTCGCCTTGGCAGTAGCAGCGGTGGTGGTGGAGCGGGTTTGTTTCACCATCGTATCTTCACTCAAAAACTCTGATCAGTTTCACAAAAATTTCGATTCCCACAGACGGCGCCAGTGATCGATCGTAGATTTTAGAGTGTTTATGCGATAGTAAGATTTGCAGAAAAGTATGAACACAAGAGTTTACGTGGTTCAATCTTTTGGTTAGATCTACGTCCACGGAGAAGGAGTTTATATTAATACTCTCGAGTTTACAGAATGTCCCCTCAAATCTATCCTAGCATCACTATTTATAGGCGCCCAACAGCAGTTACAGCCGAGGTCGTGGCAGTTACAGCCGAGGTCATGGGGCGCCACATCAGCAGTCGTGGGTTAGAGATCGTGGGTTGGAGATCGTGGGTCGACCGAGCTTCTTTACTCTTGGGCTGCGCTGCTGGATTGGGCCGAAGTGTTTTCTGGGTCTTTCAGTAGGCCGAGCTTATTTGCTGAGCTTATTTCAGTAGGCGGAATGAAAAGCATGTAAAATAAAATATATTTATCCACATAGCAAGCATATAGAGAAATTAATAATGGAACATTCAACATGAAAATAATTTTTATAGGTATTTTGCCATATAATATCTTTTAATTATGCTATCATTTGCAATATTTTAGTGATACAAACTTGTACATCGTGCCAAAGACAAATTTTATGGAGTATGTCAGAAAAGAATGTATAGTAATATGCCGCATAACTTTGATTGACGAAAATTTGTGGGCTTCGAGGTTTTGAACAAAAGGGTGGCGCTGCGCGTGGAGATCGTTCAAGGAGGCCGGAGGTGGCGGATCATTGTCATGAAATCATTGTTCTGGTGGAGATCAGTAGATTGAGTCAAGTTGAGTGTGGGGGTTGGGGATTTAGAGAGGGATTTCCTTCCATTTGACACTGCAAATTTGGTTGCCATGTTTTGCATTTGAAGCAACATATACAAAATGAAAATGGAGCACTCTGCAGTGAAAATAGCCTACTCAATCAAGTTAGTAGAGCAACTCGGATTAGTGTAACATCAGTGTAATCAAGTTAGTCAGTGGCACTCTTATTTTTGAACCTGTATACTCAGGCCCGACTCAATTAATATCGGGGCCCTGTGCTAACTATGAAGATCGGGCCCCTAAATGTTTTTCAAAATATCACGCAAAAATATTCATTAAGTATATTACAATAGTATTACTTATTAATATTGTTTGGAAAAAAATAATTAAGAACAATAATATTGCAGATGGAGAATAATAAATATATAAAAATTGTTGTGTTAATTAAGGTATTGGAAAAAGTTAATCGGAAGATGGAGAGAATAAGAGAAAACAAAAAGGAAAGTTCAGGAAATAAGGAACATGGAGATGGTGTATATTTGTATTCATGCGTATATATGCAATAAATTATTGGAAGTCTTTTTTTTTTTTTACCGCTAAAATTACTTGTTACTACACATAAAATTTTGGGCCCCATTTTTTCTTGGAGCCCTGTTCCAAAGAACTTGTTGGACATGTTCATAGCCGGCCCTGTGTATACTCGAAAAAGTCATAAATCCTCAACACTTGAGTTGTTCTAGTGATGAATATAATTTTCTAAGATGAATTATTTGAGAGTTTTTGAATCTAATCAAAATATTTTTCGAGTGAAATTCAATTTGTATTTGAAGTTAATTATAATTATAAATCATTAATCATTCATATAATCACTATGATTCAGCAAGACTGCTTTAATCACATGCTCGATAAGTGGACTATTTATCTATGGGACGAAATGACTCTTTATTAACAGAGCAGGGGAGTATATATATATATATATATAGAAAATGGTATACTTTTAATTTTTAAGACAATAATCTAGTGTAGAGATCAAATAAATAAAGGACCTAAGGTTGAGGGCCAGAGTTTATGAAACGCACAATATTAATTTCCCATACACGGAAAAACGCAATTTTGGAGATCATCCTAAAAATTTGGTTAAATTTATATTTGCAATTTGTTCTAATTATCATTTTCTTATTTTTTTTAACTACTTTTAGTTAGAGGGACCAATCTTCAAAAGTACCGTTAGAAAAAGGAACACGAACTCTGTGCGTGTTGCGATTCAAGTTGCGATTCAAGTATTTCAAATTATTGGGAATCAATCCCAACTTCATTTTCATATTCTTCACTGCTATCGACTTCTCTGTGTTTTCTTCATTGTTCAATTTCAAACATAATCTTCGGAAAGTTTTATTTCGTCTCTTCGCTTCGAAATCATTTGGTTGTTGAGTTGTGGATGCAATCTTAATTCTCGGATGCTTGAATTTGTTAGTTTAAGAGGTTTTGATTTAGTTAGAATACGTGATGAAGAAATCTAAGAGACTGTACCTACCGACTATGTTGTTTTTAACTTTTGGCAACCAAGTCTAGAATCTGATTTCGTGTTATTTGTTAGGTGGAGGAGCACAATTTATACATAAAAGAAGATTTTTTATTAAACAAGAATTTTTGGTGTACACAACACCTCTATTTCACGCACTAGCAACACACTTGAGGAGAAAACTCACTACCTCTCTTGATGCACACGTACGCACTCACCACAATCTTCACTCTTCATGTACACATTACAAATGGAGTCCTAATGCCTATTTATAGGTTGCTAAGTGGGTGCTAAACAACCGACTTAAGTGGCTAGAATTTTCTAGGTAATGCTTGCAATAATTACTTCTAGTGTCTTCTAACTAAAAATCTTCTTAAGACTGTACATCTCTCCTTTTCTCTAGAATCTTTGCAATTTATTATCTGCACCATTGATCAATCCTTCTTGAATTAATCCCCAAAGTCGGTGGAGATTTATTCTCAAAGTCGATCGACTAAGTGAGTTGCCTGACGAGCTGTTATTTGAGATACTTTTCTTCTTGCCGGTGAGAGATGCTGTTAAGACAACGGTTCTATCCAATCGCTGGGGAGAATTTTGGACCACCAACACCTCTATTAATTTTGAGAATGATACTCTCCACATCCCATTATATTAGTCATATTTGCTATTTTTGTCTATCTCACTTATTAGTCCAATTTTCTCCCCTCCTTCCTTGGTTCATGTACCCAATACATATGAGACTAATATGGTGAGATGGATGTAGTACTATGCAGTTTGATGATACACAGAAACTTCAATATACGTAAATGGGCTTTAACTCGCCGGGAGGGGAAAGGGATTCGTAAATTCAAGTTTGAATCAATTAATATCTAGAGCTGTTGATTCATGGGTGAGTTTTGCTATAATATTTAAAGTCGAAAAATTATAGTGTACTAATTGCATATGAAGTTAGAAAGTATGGATATGGGATGTTAAGAGCGTACGGATGAACTTTACTATGTGAATGTCTCTGTACTCATGTATTGGAACCTGAACTCAAACTTGCAAAAAAACACGAAAATAGATCGGACGTTAGCGTGCCGTGGCGCACCACTGCCTTAAAAGCAATCGGTGCTAGTCTCAATATCAAAAACACTCTCGAAGGTTAACACAACTATGATTGTCAAATTTTTGTAACAAAAAATATATTTTTAATTTTTAGACACAAAATCGTTATTTTAAGGTGGTCCGTCAGCCAATAAGTTTTTAAAATTCTTTTAGTATGCATTGATAGCTATAATTGTCAATTTTTTTTGTAACAAAAAGTATATTTTTAATTTAGGAAACTTGATAAAATATTAGACACAATATCGATTTTGAGTGATCCGTTGTCCAATAAATTTTTAAAATTCCTTTAATGTGTATATATATCGATAGTTATAATTGTCAAGTTTTTGTAATAAAAAATATATATTTTTAATTTAAAACACTTGTCAATGTATTAGACACAAAATGATAATCCTTTCAAAAAATTTCGTTGATCAAACAAACCCTTCATGCTATTTTCGATTTTAAAGGTATAAGCAGAGTACAACTACTCAAGACATACTAGAAGACGATTAAACTATTTTTCTAATAAAATTTAATTTGACTTTGTAACACATTTTATATGTATGAAATAAGAATATACTATAAAGTGATATACCGTCGAATCTCGACGGAATACAAATTAGTAGATTATATAAATTATATGTTTGAGTCATAAAATATGATAGAACCATTGAAGCAATGGGAAGAGAAAATATGTGATGTACTATGCTAGTAGAACACTTGACAAAGCTCAAACAAATTACACCACCATCGAAAAGGAGCATTTAGCTATAGTTTTCGCCTTTGACAAATTTCGAGCTTATTTAATTGGTATTAAAACTATTGTTCATACTGATCATGCAACTATTCACTACTTGTTTGAGAGAAGGACATGAAACCGAGACTTCATAGATAGATTTTGTTGCTTCAAGAATTTAACATCGAAATAAGAAATCGAAAGGGATGTGAAAACATAGTAGCCGATCACTTATCTCGTTTGGAGCAGCTAGTGGAAGGCGAAGGAAATTATAATTTGTAACAAGAAATTATAATTAAGAACGTTGTTTAAAAAAAAAAAAAAAAAAAAAATCGACGGTAAAGGAAAGTAAAATTTGTTTTTTTGAATTTTCTAGCAAAAGTCTCAAGTCTGTTATTAACTGACGGCGCTTAAGTTAGAACTACCCGTTTTCGTTGATTTCCCTCGTAACAGAAATCAATTGGTTCTTAGAAAAACCAATTGATAATTACACGAAGCAGCATTTTCCCCTAATTTGGAGGGGAATCGAGATGAGGGCGGAGCCGTCGTCGTCATCGAATGGGAGCTCCACCGCCATAATCGATCTCGATTTGGACTCTTGGGCTCACTGCGCGAGTTACATCAGCTCCCGAGACGTCGCAAACATGGCTATGTCGTGCAAGCACCTCAATCGTGTGGCCTACTCCGATTCCATATGGCAATCACTTTACAGGTCGAAATTGTTTCTCGTTGAGCAATACTTTAATTTTTTTCTTCCTCAGTTTCTGAAATTGGGGTTTTACTGTAATTTTATGATATTTAAGAGTTGTTCATGGTTTCATAGAGTAGTTCAAGAAGTGTAGCATCTGATGTGAAATTCTAAGTATTTTGGTATTGTTTTCACAATGTTTTGGTTATATTTGAAATGTTTCTTCCTTGTTTCCTGCTCGTGTGTGCTGGTTCTTGTAATTTAGTTTTTTGGAGAAACTTGTAATGTAGTTATTATTGTCGTTTCTCTTTATTTGATGTTCCGACTGCCGTTCGGAATTTGCAGGAAGGATTGGCCGCATGTGGTGCCTCCATGGCACCAAGAATGCAGCATTAGAGAAGCTTATATCAGTAGGCATACTACATTGAATCAGTTTAAATATTTCGATCCCCAGATTTTTGAATCTTTTTTGGTGGGAAAACCTCCGCATCACTTGCTTTTTAACAAAAACTCCATCATATTATCTCAGGTACTTGATTTCCAAATTTTCTTTCCTCTTTATCTTTTTTAATTTGTAAAGGATATTAATCATGTTTGGGTGAGGTTGATACAAGTAGAGGGAACATGCCATCACTGTATGTAAGTGTAAGTGGATTAGTTGGTTTAAAGTAAATCCTAATAGAGCATGATTGTATCTGCCCACCTCAGCGTCTTGTTGATTTCAAAGTGCTAAGTATGAGATACCTTTTCCTGTGCTTTTACTGCATTTGTCTTACTACTATTGATTATTAGTTTACATTTAGCAGTGCTCGCCACGATTGTGACTTTCTTCGTTCAAATGGATTACATTTGTAGGGTCCATCAATATACTCCTCGAGGACTGATGATCTCCTGTATGAAGGCATTTCATCAGCACCACAAGGCTTTGCTTTTGAAGCTCTTGGTAACCATAATGCTAGAGTTACTTGTATGAGGTTGACATTTTTCTATATTGAGAGAATTTCTGATTTTCTCATTTCCTGTCAAGATATCTTAGAGGATATTATATTTTGAACCTTGAACTATTTAGTTAACCTTTATTCTTCAAATTGATTAATATCTTCATATGAGCATCTTGGCAAAAATTTCTTTTTCAAAAACATCCTTTCAATTTTCTTGTTATTTTTCACATTTGCTATGTGACATTGACCAAAATGGTGGACTTGCAGATTGTTCTCTCGCATAGAGGCAAATCAATGTCAAATTGAATCCAACCGAGATGATAATATTCTGGTAACATCAAGCAGTGACCGCTTCATTCGCATGTGGTCAAAGGTATTGAAAAAGAGTATATATACTGGCTTGCTCGATGAATTAAGTAGCTTAGGTTTTAGTTTACTCAATGCTCCCTATTCTTATCTAATCATCCTGGAAATTGGGTCATTACATTCTTATCATAATTGACGGATGCATTCGAGTTCATAATGATGTTTGATAATACCCGTTCAGTAACAGACTTTTTGACTTAGGTAGGGAACCGATGCTTCAAAGGTCATACTGGTCCAGTGATGACTCTTTCAGATAAATTATTGGGTGATGATAGTGGGAAAATATTTGCTAGTGGAGGTGAAGATGGTACTGTTCGTCTTTGGTCCATCAATTCCTCTGGAAAGCGAGGCCAGCAAGCTTCGAAGGCCACACTTTATGGACATGATAAGGCTGTGTCGCTGATATCAGTTGCTGGGTATTTTTTTTTGTGCTTCCCCCCACCCCTCTCTTCTCTGTTTCTGCTTTCCAGCTGAAAGGTTTTGTATATTTCTTTTCATGTCATTTGCACAGAAGGAGAAGTGACTAGTATCCATAAGTGTCTCTAAGTTATGAGTTATAAGTATCAGCATTTGCGTTTTATTTATGCACTTCCCCTACTTTGTCTAGGCACAAATCATCTCTGTTGGTTAGCATTTCAAAGAACGGGAAGGTAATGTTCTCTTTGCTGTTCAGAGATCTCTGTATCTCATGCAATTAATGTGATCGGAGTTTCTTAACTTTAACTTTTTCTTTTTGTTGCTTATAGTTTAGTTTTATTCTGAAGGCATCATCATCTTTTCCTCTATTGTGGGAGGGGAGGATCATCTACTTCTAGTTTGTAACCTAAAAGAATTTGATTATCAAACTATTTATCTGTTCAAATGTGTCATTATGTTACTTAGTTCCATCAAGTATGAGTTTATATGCATTTCAATGACTCATTATACCCTTCTTATCACGACTATTTAATAGGTTAGGGTCTGGGACACCACAACAGCATCATCTTCCAGTCGTTCCTCGTGTTGTGTGGGAATGACTTCTACACCTGTTGCACCAGTGGGTATGAAATGCCATGAATCACTTCTCTACATTGCTGCTGGGTCTTCTGTAACGGCAGTTGATTTGAGAACAATGTATAAAGCTTTCACAGTACCCCATCAAGAAAAATTACATTCGTTCGAATTTTTGCCCTCAAAGTCTCTTCTTTGTACCGGTGGAACTGGCAGGTAGTGTGGGCTTTTCTTATTGCCAATTTAAGTGTTGTATTTAAACTTGATAAGTCCTTTGGTGCTATAAATCTTTTCACTAGTTGTAACTCTTAATGAGCATTGAAAAGTACTCAGTTCCGAACTTCCTAAGTAGAGGGCTCATTTGAGTTACTAACTTATGGTTCTGTTTCCTGGACTTACACGGGAGTTCTCTTTTCTTTCTTCTTGGTTTTATTAATATGTGGATAATAACTAATAAGCATCTGCAAACTGTTGGCAATTGGCAGGGGAAATCTGTGGGATATGAGGAGAGTTTCGGACTCGACTAAAGTAGAACCCAATGCTGAACTACTTGGACACGTGGGCCCTATAACGCACGTACACATGGATTCGTACAAAATTGTTACAGGTGGACCAGACGACGACTGTGTTAATGTTTGGGATGTGGAAACTGGTAGGAATGCAAATTCCTTTGTCTGTTCTGCTCCAGACGGAGAACCGGTTCAAGGCTGCTCTGCGCTGGCTGTTGACGGGTGTCGAATTGTCACTGCCGCTTCTGTGGGCCCAGAACTTGCTGCAGTTGTCTTCAGGGACTTTAGGAATGCTACCGAGCTGAAGGAATCTACTAGCATTGTTCCGTGGAATGAATCTGAAGCAAGTTTAGGTGCTTCCAAATTCTGGGATCCTCAGGTAGGTAATGGTTTAGAGCAAGAAGATTGGGATGAGTGACTATTGATTTGCTGTTTTTTTTTTTTGTTTGGGTAGTTTTAACTCTGTGAACGTGTTTGATGATGGGAACCACCCAATTTTAACCTGAAATTTATTTATTTTAGAATCTGTATATTAATTTGAAATAATTCAATTTCTGTTAAATACTTCAACATCCATTCTGTTAAACTCAGGTTAATTATTCAGTTCAATTTAACAGCATTCTTAGCACAATAAAACTAATTTACAAACCCATAAAAAAAAATATGTATCGAGACGCATCAAAGAAAAGTTGCAGGAATATGAGAAAAAGAAAATAAAAAATAATAAAAAAAGCGCTATTGACCAGCTTCTTCGCTTCGTTCCACTCTCACTTATTAGTCAATTGCTTTCAGTTCAGATCTCCAACCGGACCAACCCCATCTCCTTCGCCAACATGCCCACCGCCGCCGTGCTCTTCCTCCTCATCCACCACCTCTTCCTCGCCGTCTCCGCCGCTCCGATTCCCGGCCTCGACTCCTTCCTCTCCACTCAAGCCCGTAAAGACCCTCCCGCCTCCAACGACTCCTTCCTCTCCCTCCCCTCCTCCATCAAAAGCTCCCTCGCCCACCTCTCCGCCGCCCACCCCCCGGCGCCGTCCTCCCTCCTCTCTCTCACTCTTCCCGTCCCCGTCTCCGTCCACCTTGTTGGTCCCAGCTTCACCACCTCTGCCCCTTCCATCCTCTCCTCCTTCGTGACCTCCGCCGTCACCTCCGATCTCTTCCACGTCATCACCCCCTTCGCCGCCTCCCCCCACCACCTCTCCGTCTCCCACTCCCTCCACCTCAACCCCTCTCTATCCCCTCCCTCTCTCTCCACTTCTCTCTCCTCCGCCCTCAGCTCCCACCTCTCCACTCACCCACACCCCATCCGATCCCTCCTCACCCCGGTCCCTTACTCCGTCATCGACGAAATCATCCGCGACGATTACGAGAAGGAGAAGCACGACAACTCCTTCCACATCTATATCATCAACCTCGGATCGCCGCAGGCGAAACCCTACGCTTACAGTTACACCCCCGGCGACAGCTCACCCGGTTCAACCAAATGTTTGGGCAGCATCTGGACCGGAAAAGACCGGTATTTATGGATCGATTTGGGAGCCGGACCGGTGGATTACGGTCCTGCTTTATCCGGCGACGGAGTCTTGCCGAAAGGCGAGTTTCATCCCATGGCGGCGCTCCATGGCCGGCCCAAGTCGCAGAAGGCGTTGCTCTCAGACTTGGCGTCGCTGGTTTGGAGCGCGTATCAGGTACTCTTGGTTCCCTCTCTGAGAATTCCTGTCCCTTTCGATAATAAATTAGTTGTTGAATTCATTCATATAAACGGTGGTAGTGGTGGTAGTGTGGGTCTGGATTGGAATTCGTTAGAGAGGACTTTTAGGGATGAGGCTAATGATCGTGGGTTGTTGTTGGGGGATCAGAGCTTGAGTTTTAAGAAATATGAGATGAAGTTTTCTGAATGCTCCATTTGCTCGTTTGCTATTTCAAGAGCTACCACTTCATACACTTCAAGATACTTGTTTGATAACTATACTTTGATTGTGAGCGAGTATTTGGATTCAAAGCGTTTGCATCAAACAATCTTGGAATCAGTTGATGAGTTCAGGAGGGTAGGGAAGATACCAGAGGAGGAATTTGGCAGAGTTCTTCCTGTATACGTATTCGATCTTGATCTCAATGCTATACTGTTACTCGACCGGTATCACCAGTCTGTGGCGTTTAAAGATATGGTGATAGCAATCAGAACCAAGAGTACTCAGACTGTGAGTGACTATAGCTGCAACGGGCACCATGTTTTCACTCAGACTCGTGAGCTTGAGATGCCATTAGTAGGTTCGATTTTGCAGAGCATGTGGGGAGTTTCGCCTACACATATGGTGTGGAGCCCTAGGCATAATAGCTCTCTCGTAGACTATACGTGGAGTATTGGACAAACTCCGTTTGGGCCTTTTTCAGAGATCCCCTCATTGTCATTTGTCCAAAAGGACGCTGCTCGGAGAAATGTATTTCTAACAACGTTGAATTACAGTATCACGAGTGGAATAGATATTCTTGAGTCAATTGGTGCACATGGAGGAGAAAGAAAGCTTCTTGGGCATAGTAGAAGAACTGAGTTCTACCAGAGGTGGAACCTATTTAGGTACAAGTTGGAGAAGTCGATTTCTGCTCTTTCGCATTTCGATTATGAGATGGCATTGTACTATCTGAGATCTTCGGATCATGATCTTTATTCTATGCACTCTCTCGTTTATCGTGCTTCTCAAGAGCTGGAGGCATCACTTGTTTGTTTCGAGGATCCACCATTTCCGTGGGGTTCCTTTTCCATGTCTGTTGGAGTTTGTATTGTTTTGGTTTATGCTTATGCAAAAAGGGACAAGTTGTTTCAGAACAAGAGGAAACAGTTTTGAGGTTTCGAGAATGTTAAGAGTTAGTGTGTCTGAATCAGCACATCTGTATTTCAAGTGGAGAGGTGGTACATTTGATTACAATGTATACTTCATTGTGTCGAGAAATAGAATTTTGTTCAGCTTTTACATTTATTTGCCTACATTTATAGTTTGCTTCTCTTACTTTGATTATTGCATATATGCTGTTCTCATGCTTTCTGGATCAGATTTGGTATTCTTATGCTGAAGTGTGATAATCAAGATCATGTTCTGTTCTCTCTCTCCATCTCTCTTCTAGTCGACTTGCAGATTGTCATCTGCGGATTTCATTGCTTTTGTTGTCATAATCTTTAAAATTCTCAAATGTTGAAATGTATGCTTGAACAATAAGAAATGAAGGTGTCTAAGCTCTGACAACAAGCTGTAACTACTGATAGAAAAGCAAATCTTGTTTTCTGCAATATTGTGTAGCTGATAAATCATATGCCAATTCAAACTCATTTCTAACAATATTTGATACTCATCACTCAAAGACACCAGTTTCGAGACACTGTTATTTTATTCTTGACAATGTCCCTGATGCAGCTATCATGAACTCTTGAATACACAGTTCCAATCTTTCTTCATAGCTTGGAAAAAAAGGGAAAAAACAAAAAAGAAAAAAGAACTCATCTATACATATATTTACAAGTAAAACAACTTTAAAAACTTTTGCTTCTTTTGGTCATTGGGAGTTATCCTTGCAGCTCAATCCAATGATTATTTGATGATTGTGAAAATGGGAGATTATAGAACATATCCCCATCTCCATTTCTCTGTTGCAGGTTGTTTGTTTTTTCATCTTCACTCTCTTCTTCGGACAGATTTGAGTTCTTCTCAACCAGTTCTTTGAACACTGAGGATCTCAGAAGCAGACCTAGTGCTGTTGGAGAAGAAGACTTATTGCTTGAGCTAAAGGTGGTGTTTCTTCTGAACTGTTCTTGCAAGGTCATGGCCATGGAATTTGTCTTAGAAGATTTTGCTGGTAAGCTTGATAATTGTGTTCTTTTACTCAAGAAAAGAGGTGACAGTGCCTCTTTTGATTGTGTACTTGCTTTCAATTCTTGAAGAGGGATTGAACTATCTGCATTTGGCTTTAACCATCTAATATAGGAGCTCAGCTCAAAGTTGGTGACTGCGTTTGTTCCTCTGTATTCTATTGCTGCTATGTCATATGCTCTTGCTGCCTCTTCTTCGGTACCTACAATTATATGTCATGATTATGTTATAAGAAGTTATTTGAGATATATTTTTCTTTTTCTTTTTTGTGATTTTTGTCGAATTTTACTCACTGTAAGTGCCGAGGTAGAGGTACTTATTTCCGAAAACTCTTCCAATCCTGGCTTCCCATCTTCCATTCTGATGGTGTCTGCATTCATTTACATGGTGTGTTCAATAAATATTCATAATATTTACACAAAAGGAGAGACAATTTTTTTTTTGTCCTTGATTATATACCTGGCCACTCCTCTGTATATTGATGCCCCTCTTGAAAATCCACTGCTCTTTCTGCAATTTTGGAAGATTTTTGTTTAGTTCATTCATCTTCAAATGTGTTTTGCCTGAAGTTAAGCAGTTAAGAACTTAAGATTTACCTTCTCAATGAGGCTAGGTACTCTTCCTTAGTGGCTGTCTGCATTATTTGAAGTTCTTTCTCATAATCTGGTATCTGCACCAGTTTTCAAGGGAAATTGTAAGTATTTCACAGGTATGCTGTGTGAAGCAATATAGGTTTTTTTTATTTCTAAATTACCTACCGGAAAATTAGTGAAAGTCGATGTTCCCCAATATTTAAGTGCAGCTAAATCATAAGCTCTTGCTGCAGCTTCCTCATCATCATAAGCACCTGAGGAGATTAATGAAATCCTAAGTTGGTCTTTCTAAGAGTTTCATAAAAAATCAAAGTGAAAAAACGATGAATTGTACTTGTACTCACCAAGATAGACTGTTTGTTTTGATTTCCATTAGCAAAAATCCAACATGGAAAGAGACACAAGACACAAGTTTCATGTCAGTTAATGAAGATAGAGTAGAAAAGAAACTGCAGAATAGAATGGTCATAATTTGTTCACCTTGTTTTCCCTTTTTCTTTTGTGTGACATTCCATGTGAGCTTGTCCCACAAATGTGCCTCGTATCTACCTGTCCACTTATGCCTACTAACTCCGCGAAATCTTGAACTTCTCTTTACAGTTTTGGCAGCAGAAATCGAGTCAGAAGTATTCGGCTGAGTACTGTCAAGAACAGAAGAATTCGCTCCTCTTCTTCTTCGCTTAGCACACTTCAACTCAGGAGCTACGAATTCTGTCATGCATGAGTATTGCCTCTTTTGGTACACTTCACTTTCTGCCATAGCCATTTCCATTTTTGCTGTGTTTCCCTTGAAGTTTTCTCAACTGGAAAATGTTCTTTCTTTGTGCATGATAGCTAGGAATGAAAAGTCACATGTTTATATAAGGTTTATGCTGCTTTTGGTTTATTATGTCTTGTCCTAAATTTTTATGTCATTTATCATACGAGGACAGAAAGGGGGATGATTCCAATGAGCTTATTTATGTGTGAGACTAAGTTAATATGAGTCCTTGTAGGGTAACTAGACAAACAACCTCCCATTTGAATCAGTTACATTTGTTTAAAATTGATTTAGAATATGTTGTTCTTCATTCCCTAGGGGCATCTTCATTTTAGTTTGTCTCATCTTCTTCCAACATTGAACTTACCGATGATAACTTTGTATGCATTTGATGCAATAAGTTAATAAAACTTTGGAAAGATGCAGGACAAGATTCATAGTTACAACATTGTTGAAATTATTCCTGCCTGAGAATAAGTAAACTGCAAAAGATCTCTTTTTACTGCTCTTTTTCTTACAGTGCTGTTATGGTAAGTATTGGAAATTTTATTTAACTAAAAATATGAGAATCTTGGAATGACAGATTCTTTACTTTAGGTAAATTTCATTCTGTGCCAGGTTATAGTCATTTTTACGAGAAATTTTACAGTCCATCAAAATCAGAATGTTTTTAGTGCAACAACAGATTAATCTTATTAGGTAGAATGAGAAAAAAATAAAATAAATAATAAGAACATATCCTCTGTAATCAGAAGCTTTTTGACAATATTTATTAAATTCATTGTTAAAGTGACTCTGTAAGAGAAATTTACTAGCTGAAGCTGCAAGTAGAAAAAGGTGATCAAGGTAAAAGATGCTGCACTAAGTTTCTAGCAAGTTCTGATGGCAGTTTTCTTATATGCCTACTGATGCTGATAAAATACTTAGCTACTTCATCTTCCTCATCTATGTTGTTTGAATTGTTATGCTTTGTGTACATACCAAATTCTTTCAAAGCTGTAAATACGATTCAATGATCTGAGATAAGTTTCAATCATGATTTTAAGTGTATTAACGAATGATCTTGAGCTTAACTACAGCCTAACATTATAAATCAAAGGAATAAAGATATATAATTGGAGAAACCTTCAAAGGAACACAGTATGTGAGCTCAAGTGCCTCTATTAAAACAAGATTTTCATACAATTTGCTGTGATTTTTCAGTTCCCTTTTGCTTTTATGGTTATGTATATACATACAGTCCCTTTACATAGGAAAAAAAATTGAACCAGATGTCTGCCTCAATTGGTGTCCTATGTAAGAAGACTACTACATATTCAACTGTACACAAATCCTCTTCTTTATGTACAGATACACAAAAACCTCAAATTGAAGCAGTGTAGTGTCCTCATCAGAAAATAGAGCCATAGTCGAGATTCAACTGTCCTTGGAACTCGATGCTGTGTCCATTCGAAGACAATACAAAAGGTATATCTTCATTCCCACTAGAAAACATTCTTCCGTACTCATCACTGTTTTCCATCCTCGTCTCGCTGTTACTGTTTTCGCCTTGAATATCTTCTTCTGTCACATTCGTGTTCTTCTCAAGAAGCTCTCTGAATAAAGACGATCTACAAAGTAGGCTTAGAGCTGTTGGAGATGGCTTGCCACAAGGACTAATAGGGGCTTTACAAGAAAATGATTCTTGAAGATCCTCTGCACTAAAAGCTTTTCTTTTCAACGAAGGAGAGGGAGAAAGAGATTCTTCCCTTGGAAGGAAAGTTGGTGCTAGAGGTGGGAGATCTAGGCCCGTTTTTGTTTCTTGAAAAGAAACTGGAGTATTTGATCCTGGCTTCAACCATCTTATGTAGTTGCTCAAGTCAAAGTTGGTGACTGCGTTTATCCCTCTGTATTCTATGGCTGCGATATCATAGGCTCGAGCTGCCTCTTCTTGTGTACCTGCAATGATAAAAACATGCGTTTTTAGCAACATGGATTCAAAGCTTTCTCTCACTAGCTTTGGAGAGAGAATGAGACGGAGACGACGACTTACTGTAAGTGCCAAGATAGAGGTACTTGTTTCCAAACACTCTTCCTATTCTTGCTTCCCATCTTCCATTATGATGGTGTCTGCATTTTCATATTTGATCATATTATTACATTTTCAATCACAAATGTTTGTCTCTCACACAATTAGGTAATAAAATACTTCACATTACCTTGCTACTCCTCTGTACTTAGAAACCCCTCTTGAAAAACCACTGCTTTTCCTACATTAGCATAAAATTAATTCAGATAGATTCTGTGATTAATTTTGAATAAAACATGAAATTAATCAGATAAACAAAATGTTACCTTCTTAGTGATGCTAGATACTCTTCCTTTGTCATAGTTTGCATAACTCCAATTTCTGCCTCATAATCAGATATCTGCACATAATGCCACATTACATATTTGATTAAACCAAATATTATATTTCAAGAGATATAACATAGTACTTCCTCTGTTTCAAGATTGTTGACACGTTTCTTTTTCTTTCTTTTTGGCACACATTTCCACGCTTCTCGATGATGGATTTTAAAATAATTTTTTGAAGTATCTTTTCTTTTACGAGATACTACGTGTGAAATTAGTATATAAATATAGTCAGTCATACTGGGAAATTAGTGAAAGTCGATATTCCCCAATATTTAAGTGCAGCTAAATCATAAGCTCTTGCTGCTGCTTCCTCATCATCATAAGCCCCTAATAAATATTCATAAATTAAACTTCAGTTCAAATAAATTAACTAAACCAACAAAAAAAAAAAAAAAAAAAAAAAATTTAAATAAAGCTGAAAACTTCACTCACCAAGATAAACTGTTTCCCATTCCAGGAAGAACAGCATGAAACAAAACACAGCTTCAAGTCAGATCACTATGTATATATATATATAGGGAAAGATAGTAAGAAATGATTAATCTTGAGATTACAAAAAAAAAATATATATTAACCTTGTTTGCCCTTCTTTTTCTGTGATATATTCCATGAAAGCTTATCCCACAGGTGTGCTTCATATCTCCCAGTCCATCTGTGCCGACTTACGCCTCGATACTTGGAACTCCGTTTCACAGTGGTGGGGGCCACCGCAGGCCCAGGTTCTTGCTTCGGCTCGGCCTCTGCCGCCGGGAGGGCGGCGTCTCTGCGGCGGCGCTTGACGCGCGTGGCGTTGTCGTGGACGACTGCATGGAGGTTTCCTTCACTCTTTATCATCCTCATTGCCATATGTTTATGCTTTGGCTGTGGTTTTTGGGGTTTCTTCCCTAAAATGGAAAAATGGATTGGTGTGTATATATATATATAGACAGTAACAAATAACAATGCCTTTTTTTGGACTTATTATGTTGTGTCTTTAGCTCTTTCAACGATGGAAACGAGGGATTTTTTGATCGAGATTGGACAACTTGGTGTTTATTCTTGTACTGCCAGCCATTGGAATAAAAAAAAGAAAAGAAAAATTTTAGTACTTATTTTTACTCCTAAATAGATACAGTTCAGGGGTCAAATATTGCTGCTTTGCAGCTTTTAAATAGCTTTATTCTAAATATTAAATAAAAGAACTTTATTATGATTGACTCTATTCATGATTTTAATAAACTAGGGTAGCAGCACTAAATGTTTTAATTTTTAAGTAAAACATAAAAAATAATATTATTTTCCATTTCAAAATGAAAGTTTTGCTCCAATTCATATAAAATGTGTTAGCATTGAATTTTATTATAAAAAAAATAAGTTAGAAAGATGTAATAGCATTTATCCGTGTGTTAGCGCCCGTCAAAATTCAACGGGATCATTTTATGTCCCATTTTTATAAGTATATATTTAGTATTAAATAATAATAATATTATTATTACAAAACGTAGAATTTTGACAATTTTTATTAGAAAAAATATTATGACTGAATTATATTAGAAAAAGAATAAGTCAATAAAATACATACTTCTCGTTTAGTTTCAATAGCTTTGAATGTTTCATTATTCACAATTATAGAAAAAATAGCTGAATTATATTTAGAAAAAAAAAATAAGTCAATAACATACATACTTCTCGTTTATTTTCAATAGCCTTGAATGTTACATTATTCATAATAATAAGAAAAATAGGTTAATGAGGGTATTATTTCTTGATAGCCGTACTTATTCAAAAAATTTTGTTAATGCGCCTGTGGTATATATAATAGTTTAATGATGGATATCAGTATTAGATCATACTCCATTTGACAAAATAAGTCAATGCTATGTAGGATTTGTGGAGTTGAGCATCTTTTGTACTCCTTACGTCTCATTTCAATATTGTCTCATTTTATTATTTTATATATCACATATATCAATATATGGGACCTCTCATGCGGGATGGAGAAGTATCTCAAATCACTTATTGTTCAGCTCATAGTAATAGAATAATAGATTAAGGATTGTTAATTTATTTTTGCATTTTAATTTATAAAACAAATATATAAGAAAGCATATGTAATATTTATAATAAGAAATAGTATTGTGAGTGTTCATTAGAAAATTGAATATTAACATTGAATAATATTAATAAAAAAGTAGGCAAATGAGAAATAGTATTTAGTGCCCGTCGAAATTTGATGCTATTAGCGCCCCTCGCTATTTTTTGGCGCTTGTTCGGATGGACTAGTTGGGATACCGAACTTTAGGTTCCACTATAGCTAGTATTATGATTCGTCATTCTTGGTTTCTTAGCATTTTGATACATCCTAATGTTAGGTTTTCTAATATGGTCACTTCTGGGCCATCATCATTGTATTGGCTAATTTATTGTATCTCTTCTTTTTTGTTTCGAGAGTTGGATCGGCTGTTGATCCAATTCCGATTATGTTCGTGTTTTTAGTTTATGTTGGGGGATAACACTCATTTTTAGTGTTATCTCCATCAGACGCTGTATGATTTTGATCCTTTTTGTTGTTGTAATGTTTCTCGATAGCCAGTAAAATCTCTGAGGATTCAAGTGCAAGTTTGTTATTTGCCTTGAATCACTTCCCTTGGAAGTATAAAGCAAGGAGTACCGAGTGAAGGTATTCATCCCGTCGTGGATAGAGTGGACGTAGGAGAGGTGCTCCAAACCACTATAAATTGATTGTCTCTTTATTTTAAGTTATTTATTGCCTTGATTATTCGCATACACACACTCACCTCTTTAATATTAATAGGGTTTTAATTTGCAAGATAAGCTTTAAAGACTCACCACATTCAGCACAGTATCACACGAGCGAGAGGCTTTGAACGTTTCACTTAGCTTCAAAGCGTCTACTCGTCTAAAAAGCTGAAAATCGCAAGAGAAGTTAAACACTTCTCTACACACGTATTCACCCCCCCCCCTACGTGTGTAAGCGCCTTTCGAGACCAACACTTTTATATACAGGTTAGGGGTCTGCCTAACCCCTCACCCTCTGGGGTGTTTGAACCAAAAAAAAAAAAGTATAGAAAAAATGGCATAGTTATTTATTTCAAAATAATATTGCAGTACTTCATTTGAAAACATGTCAAGATTAAATTACATCATAAAATAAAATTTATCAAGAAGGGGTAATATTTTTCGTTTAGTTTTAACGTTAAGTCGTCTGTTGTTTACAATAATTAAAAAATAGGTTTGGATAATCGTATTTATACAAAATTTTCTTGCCAAGCCACCCGTTTTTCTTGGTAATTGAAAATAGATTAATGAGGGCAATATTTTTTAAAATATTCGTATTCATTCGAATTTCGAATGTCAAATCGTCCGTTGTTTGCAGTGGTTGAAAAATAGTTAATAAAGACAATATTTTCTTAGGTAGTTGTTATCATTTAAATTTTGAATGTCAAGATGTTTGTTGGTCGTGTTGTGGGAGGCTCAGAATATTCATGAATTCGATTTGATTTACTGTTTCAACAATCCCTAACTCATATAATTAGTAGATCGAATCAATCTTCTTTTCAAAAAATAATTTTAATTTCAAACCGAAACTTTTCTATATATGAATCAAATTTGAATTTTTATTTTTTAAACTAAAATTGGAGATATATTGAATATCAATGTTTGCTCTTATAAGAGTTTTCTATTTAAGAAGTCTCATAAATAATCGATGTGAGATCACAGTAATTAAAAATAGGTCAATATATAAGGTTATCATTTTCTCAGGGCAATTGCATTCATTCGAATAAATGAGAAAAATATGTTAATGAGAGTACCATTTTCTCGGATAGTCGAATTCATTCAAATTTTGATTGTCAATCCGCTCGTTATTCTTATAAATGAAAAAAATAGGTTAATTAGGTTAGCATTTTCTCGGACAATCGTACTCATTCGAATAAGTGAGAAAAATATATTAATGAGGGTACCATTTTATCAGGATAGTCGAATTCATTCAAATTATGATTGTCAATCTGCCCGTTATTCATAATATTAAAAAATAGGTTAATGAGATTATCATTTTCCTGGGCAGTCATAATCATTCGAATATTGAATGTCAAGTCTCGCGTTGGTTTGCGATAATTGAAAAATAAGTTTATGAAGACGATAGGATTGAAGACTAACATTTTACTTTAATTATTAATTTAATTACTTGCATGTATGTCTTAAACAGTTGGATTATTCTTTAATCATGTGAAAATAGTTACTATGATTTATGTTTCAATATAAAGAAAAAAATTGAAAAATTGGACGTACGATTTTATGTTTCTTATAAAAATAAATTAATAGAAAATCAAATTTGAATTTGTAATCTTTAAACTAAAATTGGAGATGTTTTTTTTTTTTTTTTGGACAAACTAAAATTGGAGATATTGAATATCAATGTTTGCTCTTATAAGAGTTCTTTACTGATGAAGTCTCATAAATAATTGACGTGAGATAATTGAAATTAAGCAGAATTAATAATTTAAATTAAATTAAATTATATAGTGATTTCCTTATTTGTTAAAATTTTCAATTATCATTTTTTTTGTCGTATTAAGCATTTAAATGTTTTAAATCTCTCAAATTCTATAATTATTTAAAGAGATGGAAATTTTCATATGGCAGTATTTTATCAATAATATGCACAAGATGAAATTTTTTATACGGCAATATCTTATCATTACTAAAGCATGTATAATTATATTTACATGTCGTATTCTATTTATCCTTTTACTCAAGTTGAGGGTGAAATTCGTTACAAATTTTATGGTACTAATAAAATTTCATATTTTGACAAAATATTAAAATATATGGAATTAATGAATAAGTTTACTTATAATCGTTATCATCATTATTTCCTATGCGAACTAAAGTTCAAAAGGGATAAACAACAATTATTTTTAAATATTAGAGTAGATAAAGGTCAATGAAATTAAAGATATATATTAATGTTAAATAACTAAAGATCTAGAGATATACATTTGCATTAATCATATTAAAATAGTGATTAATTAGGCAAAATTATGAGAATTTAGGAAAATAATCAAGAAAAACCGTGGTTGATCGACCTTTATTTTGCTATTATATATATATATATATATATATATATATAGGGAACGGTTTGTGTGTTAATAAATCTTGACGTGTTAAATTGTTAAAAATACTTAAAGGTATACAAAACTATGCTTAAATGTGCATAAATTATGCTTATTATATAATTGTGCTTTTAAATGTACCAATTCATGCTTAAATGAAATCATGCTTATTGTACCTTGAAACCATGCTTAAAGCAATGACAACCATATATTTGATTAAGATTAATGGTCTAGATTCATTCATATTTAACACATTATGATTTATTAACATATGAACCAAACTCTATATACATATATATATTCAATTTGAATAAAAATGACTAATACTGATTGTCTCTAGCAACTTTTTGGACAAAAATGTTCATTATTATTATTATTATTATTATTATTATTATTATTTATTATTATTATTATTATTATTATTATTATTATTATTATTATTATTATTATTATTATTATTATTCAGAGGAATACTCTCATGCTTACCGTGGACACGTTTAATGTGTTCATGAATGACAATAGTACAACTGGAGAAGCTCATAAAAATTATACAAAAAAAAAATTAAATCCGACTAAATAAAACTAAAGCCTATTTAAAAATTCACCATTAGCAGGAAAAATTGCCGGCGTGGCACCGCCATATCACTGGTGGGCGCATTAAGCGTGCCCACAGTAGGTGGTAGAACGTTTCTGATTATAATAATATATATTATTATTATTATTGGTGAAGTTGACTCACAAACTCTAAACAATACA